>JARKHS020032514.1:0-365521 GCA_030143305.2 Amblyomma americanum
CATATGCAGGAAGCCAATGGCCATTCTCTGCTTCAAGTACACTTATGAGCTCCAGTTTCAGAAATGATCATTGAAAATTTTCCATTCAAGTTCTTTAGCTTTTGCATAGGGGAGACTGATTTACTTTTGTGGCATTGCTTACCCATGAAAGCTTTTCTCTTCCCATAAAAGTTTTATGCAAACTTGTACACTGTTGTATCACTGAGTGTGAGACATTGCGTTCATTTAAAAGTGTGATTGTGGAAAGCAAAATTATGGGGAAAGCTTCTTGGCTGTGCTGAAACACTTTGGAATTGGAATTTGGAGTTGGAATTCGACGTTCTTTAATAATTTTAAAGAAGTTAGTGTGGATTGTCTTTTGTAATTTATTTTTTCCTTTCGTCCATACTGTGCCCCATATTTCACTAAGGATTCCTAATATCAGGTGTTAAGGCGACATATGATATGTACACACATGAGATGGACAGCATGTGAAGCACACTGCACACTTGGGGATGTGTGGAGTGTTTTCTAGCACAATATTCCCAAGTGGTTTGCTGTAAAAATAAACCCGGAAAGTTTTTCTCT
The DNA here is from genome assembly GCA_030143305.2 of Amblyomma americanum. Classification (NCBI taxonomy): domain Eukaryota; kingdom Metazoa; phylum Arthropoda; class Arachnida; order Ixodida; family Ixodidae; genus Amblyomma; species Amblyomma americanum. The sequence goes on from JARKHS020032514.1 coordinate 568, forward strand.
TCCAGGTCTTTGACTATGCGCCGGAAAAAACACGCAAGTGCATTCTGTCCACCAACATTGCCGAGACGTCCGTGACCATTGACGGAGTTCGTTTCGTCGTGGACTCGGGGAAGGTGAAAGAGATGAGTTACGACTCGGCTAGCCACATGCAGAAGCTCAAGGAGTTCTGGATTAGCCGTGCCAGTGCTGAACAACGCAAGGGTCGAGCAGGCAAGCAGGAGACTCCTTGCATGCAGCCTGCCTTCAGCTCTGCCTTGATTGTTATTTAGAGCTTGAACCACTAGTAGTCCAGTTTTTGGAGACAGTTATCTTATCGGTACTCACCTAACGTTAACAAAAAGGGTTGAACTTGAGGACAATGCAAAGCATGAGCTATGGAAAGGTAATGAGAGGTGTAATGATAAGAGACAGAGAGAGAGCAGAGTGTATTAGGGAACAAATGCAGGTTAATGACACCCTAGTCAAAGTCAAGCATTGCAGTACCACTCTTTACGTCACTATGGGAGACAGGGCAAGTGCTGAAACTTTGGCGGCTGAAAATCTTGCTGATTTTCACTCCACCTTTAGGGCATAGGTGGCGTTTGGTGGCGGGTTCTGATTGTTAATCCTAGTTTGTGGATGGTCCCTACCAGGTTCTAGTGCACACCAAAAGACACTATTGATTGTAGATTGCTGCAAATAGTGGTGTGTGCATTTTGTGAAGGAACAAACTATGGCACAAATTATGGCTGCTAAAGTAAGTTGCCTGTGAAAAGAAGAGATGGGCAAGCTGGTAAGCAGATAGCCTTCAGTAAGCTACATAATTTCTCATTTTTGTTCTGGTATTGCTGTAGACAGTGAATCATTTTGCTCATTTTAGAAGAAAAAAAATTTTACCCCGTAACTCCACCAGACATGGTTCTTCAACACCCATTGCTGAATTCTACTTTTTTGTAAAATTACAGAAGCAGTAAGCCAGCTGTTTAGGAGCAAAAATTACATTTGGATCTCAATAATTTGAACCAAAAATAATACCCAGAGTGTGTTTAAATTATTCTGAGTTTTAACTATCATGAACCTTTTTCAATGCACCCAAAGCTAACACAACCAAAGCATCAGTGCAGATTAACCGGAAGTTCAAATTAACAAGTGTCCGCTCTATTATATACCTGTATTACCAGTGCAGTATTAGGCTAACGTAATTTCCGCACTAACTGTGGGACGACACACTGTTATATTTGATGTTGCGTTCTCGCCACCACAGGGAGAACAGGCCCAGGTGTCTGCTTTCGGCTCTACTCTGAGGCCGAGTACGAGTCTTTGGCAGCATACTCAACGCCAGAGATCCAACGTGTGCCCCTCAATTCACTGCTTCTCCAGCTCGTGGCATTGGGGTTGCCGGATGTGCGCAAGTTTCCCTTCCTGGAGCCACCCCCTTCGGAGAGCATTGAGGAGGCGGTGCAGGCACTCAAGGAGCAGGTAACCGGAAGCACTGAGGAGGGAATCTAGAACAGGGCTTGTGAATCTTTTCAGTCTCATGGAACCCCAAGGACTTTCTAAAGTTTTCAAAGTTGGTTTGGTTTTATGGGGTTCGACGTCCCAAAGCGACCCAAGCTATGAGGGATGCCGTAGTAGAAGGCTGTGGATAATTTCGACCACCTAGGCTACCCTAACGGGTACTGGCATCACACAGTACAGTTTCCCAGAGACTGTCACACTTGCGTCACTTACGAGTGACCTAGGGCTCGAAACAAGACCCCATCGTGCATGCGTGTTACCAATGATCGTGTTTAACTCCTAATGTCTTATAAAAATTAGGCTGTGGATTTTCTCAGCTAATTCAGCATATAAAAAGTGACTGTCATTGTTCATTGTGTTCATTGCCATTGGCGTTGACGATTGCTAGACTCGATGGTTTTAAGGAAAGGAAGGGCGCATAACTGGCTCCCTGGGTCAATGGACGCCTCAATCGCATTTTGAGGTTGGTGGAGGTGGTGAGAGAGAGATGTGGGCTGCACGCATTAGTACTGACAATGTTTTGGCAGACAGGCAGCACTGATGCAATAGGCTGCAGTGTTCATTGGGTGACCAACATCTCGCGATCAACCATTATCTTAACTGCCACCTGCCAGGGTGGCAGTTTGGGCCCGCTGCCTATCCAGCGTGCAGAATGCACTCAACATTACAGACTCCAAGTCGTGTCTACTTGCCTGATACACCACAGCTTTCGCTCTCTAACCAGGCCTAAGTTAAACCGCAGTGAATTCTTTTTATCCAGCTTAGTCTTGGCTAGATCACGTGGTCAGGCAGCAGCCGCTCCGGGGCTGTGGAGCTCCAGTGCAGCGACAGCGAAGACTCGTCTCAGCGGCGCTGCGAAGTCACGTAATGCGTTTCTGTGGCAGCGGCGCCACGTCACATGGCGTCACGTGGTTGTGACGTCACGTTTCGGCTGTTGCAAGGCTGGTTTCTTGGAGCCAAGTTTGCTCGCTCCGGCTAGGCCAGCAAAGCTTTTGCTTTAAAACTGTATTGAGCCTGCCGTGCAGTGGCAACTGTCATAAATGCACAACAGAACATGCCATTCGAACGCTCTAGACAGGTGTGTGGTCAACTGCACATGGACCTGTAGCATTTCGCCTGCATCGATATGCGACCGCCTGCAGCCAGGATCGAACCTGCATCTTTCGGGTCAGCAGCAGCCACCACGGTGGCTGGGCCGCTAAGGAACCTTGCGTGTCTTGGATTGTGTCTCTTCCTGCATGACGCGCATGGAAGAAAACATACAGCCTATGAAAAAGTGCCCAAATACAATTAATAACAGTGAAGCACTACAGTGAAACACTTTGCTGTGGGCAATTACAATAGAACCTCGTTGATACTTTGTCAAGAAACTGCTGTATAGAAAGCATTTGTTATCCAGGAAAACGTATCCTACATGCATAATTTTCAAAATTGTAACTGTTGAAGGAAGTGCAAAGGCATTTATTGACTTTTTCACTTCATAAAAACCTCATTTAGCATTCCTTGCCACAAGGTTCTTTTTACACTCTGTATGCATTTACGTTGTCCTTGGCAGGGAATAAACTGCACAACACATCCAGTCCACTGACGGCAATGACAAAATTTAAGTAGCCTGGTTCACTTCCTCGTTTATTGATGCTTTGCCCTTTTGCACCAAGACAGTGCAGGAAAGGTGCAGCGGCGGCTGTCTGTCGAAGTGTTCTTGCTGTGCGTTCTGCAGACCCTGTCTGCTCGTATACTGATACCAAGGACAGCATATATGGATATTAACCCACTAATGCTGTCGAGTCATACTTAAGGCAGAGTTTAAGTGTCCCCTCCAGTTTTTACTTTTCATAGCTCGCTTCATCATCCTGAATTTAATTCCAGGCCTCATTACTCTTACGTTTCTTCAGTAGAGTCCGCATGTAACGACGTTTAATTTCTTTGTGATGGACTGGCCCTTAGCTAAACATTATCATTCTGTCTCACAAAGGGAGCGTTGACTGCAGATGAAGAACTAACGCCAACTGGCCGGATCCTGGCACAGCTGCCAGTAGACGTCACCATCGGCAAAGTGCTTATTCTCGGCTGCGTTTTCCGGCTGGTAGACCCCGTGCTTTCGCTGGCCGCTGCCCTGAGCATCCAGACTCCATTCACGCAGCGGTCATTTCGAGACCTCGACGCCTCGGTGGGTGGCCTTGCTTCCTTGTGTGCGTACTGTTGATGTATGTGTTCATCATTCCATGTGCTCCCCACATCTGCACCCTTGAGTAACATTAATCAGTATAAACTGTGTTAGTGAACAAGAATTACAGGATTGCACCTAAGTCTGCTTAAAGGGACACTGAGGAGAAATTGAAGTTGGTTTGTATCGATAGAATAGCAGCTCCTGATCACAAAAACGCCACTCTTAATGAAAACAAAGCTCTTGCAATGTAGAAAATAGCAAGAACCAAAATACAGGTGTCGCCGCCACAGGCCAATCTCGCAAGTACAAGCGTGACGACTTCCTAGGACAAGAGGCGCCACCTTGGAGGAATTTTCCTTACTTCATGGGACCCACGAATCTCTGAGGCTGGCAAAGGAAGGTTGCGCGCCGCACCGCTAGCCGTCAGAAAACACGGAGTCTGCGTTTACGTCACGTATCACGTCACTCCGTTCTGTGACGTCGTAAGAGTTCTCCGTGTCGTCATAAGAGTTCTCGAGTTTGAATCAGAGCGGCGGGAAAAACTTTCTCAACTTCGAATCCAAATTTCTTTGAAATAAATGCATCTTTCGCGCCCGGACAAGCGGCAACACAGCCATGAAATGCCGAACTATCAGATTTTGCTAACAAAAAAAAAATGATAGAGTTCTCCTCAGTGTCCCTTTAAGAGTGGAAATTCAAAAGCCTTTCCTTCTCCCCTCTTTCTTCTTTCTTCCTTCATTTTTCATTTTATTTTGTTGCTTTTATTTTTATTATTTGTAATTTTAATGATATTGTTATTACTTTTATTTTATTTTATTTATATCAGGTAAGCCTTCTCACGCATTGACATCGTATTTCATCGAACCAGTCACATTAAACCTGCTTCGAACAGCATTTATTTTTATTAATTCAATTTTATTAATTAACTAATTGCAATTCGTCAGCCAAACTTTTCCCATTTCAGGATCTACTCACGCACTACCTAATACAATCAAACTTTTGCACATTTATCTGCACAGAACGACATAATCGTGCAGACAAAATTTGCGGACACTTCTTGCCGACGTGACACAACCATATAATGCTTTTGCATTAATAAGGCAGCAGCCTTTTTTTTGGGGGGAGGGAATTCTAATCCAGGTTGTTCATCACTATCAATTATTTCCATCATTTGTAGTCTTTATAATCACATTTAGGTCATTTGCACCTTAGTCAGACGTGGTTGAAGTCATTAGAGTGTGCTGGGAAAAAAATTATCATTGAAGAGCACTAATCGGCCTCACTGTTGCTTATAACATTTAATCGCTGTTTATATCACACATTACATTAGAAGGTAAGCATCATCTACCTCTTGGTTACATTCATCATGTTCCTTCCCAATGTGCATAGGCCAGCATGTCTCGGGCAGATGACTTCGGCAAGTTTGTTGCTGTGTAGATCTAAACATAACAAAGACGAACACAACACCACATAAAAAAGCATCCTCACCATTGCAAGCATGTGAGAATTGACAATTACTGCGCAGAGTAAGTAAATCCCTGCTCTGAGTATGCAGGAAGGCCTTGAATATGTGATTATTGCACACATATGTCAGTTGTGTTGTATATAGGGGTTCGTAGATGGAGTAATTTTCTTGGAAAATCGGGTGAAATCTCTTCAATGCTTTTGGTGAATGCAGACAAAACGCAGGCCTCGCTGAACGGTGAACAATGCTTTTTGTATCAATATCTATTAACTCTTCAGCTATCGTGTGTCTCTGAATCACCTTGAAGGCTAGATCTGAGGAGAATGTTTCAGATCAGCTCATAAATTTCGAACTATACGAAGGCAACTGTAATTGCAACAAGGCATGAAAATTGCAGAACAGACGACGCCATCAAAGTAAGGGTAAGCATTCCCACAACTCTTATTTACTTGTCTCAACAAAATTGACTTGCTTAATTCATGATGTTCATTTGATTCAGCCAGGCATGAATCTCAATTTTGAGATTTGTTTAGCAACAAAAACTGGCGATGAGTCAGTGTAGTTCCCTAATGCAGCGTGCATGTTTTTTTGCCTCTCGGGAACGTGCAGGCAGCACGCAAGAGCGTGGATTCTGACCACGGTGACCCATTCACACTCCTGAAGGCATACCACGAATGGCTGGAAGCCAAGTCCAGCTATGGCGAAGACACCCGGAAATGGTGCCGGCGTCTTGGGCTGGAAGAGCAACGTTTCTATGAGATGACTAAATTGCGGAGCCAGTTCAAGCATCTGCTGCAGGTAAAATATTGGACTCCTTTGAATGAAGAGCAATATGCGACTAGGCCCGAGCAGAGAAAACATCCGATTAAAAGCTGTGAACGTCTAGCAGTTCATCACTGATGGTCTCTGCATTGCAGAAATGTAAAAATTTTAATCTTGCTGAGCTATGAAGAAAGTTATAGTTACCAATTAAAATTAGTAAATTATGATAGTTTCTACATGCCTAAGAGCTGTAAAACTTTGCACAGATACTCAGGCATGTGCAGTAAATCAATACAAAAATTTAAAATTTTCATTGCCTGAGAATGGATTAGTAAGGTGTGGGTGCGGGCTAGTTGGTAATGCATTGTAAGACGAAAAGCGTGAAAAAAACATGGGCGCAAAGAAAGACGAAGGACAAGTGCTTGTCCTTCATATTTCTTTGCGTCTGTGTGTTTTTTTTTTGCACTTTTCATCTTAGAATGGATTAATTTGAGCAACAAAATTTTTCGCTGTCTTGCTGTTATGTTTACTTTTCACAGTGAGTAATCTTCCAGCAGGCCTTCTTGCACCTCTGGAGGCTGGCACTTTGACTTTGCTGTAATAAATCTGTTTAAAGGCCATTTTGATAATAATGTTAAGAATTGATATAGGTCTGCAAGCATAAATTGAAACTATTCACATTTTTACAGTCGGTATTTTGTGATATGCCGGGCATTACAGGGTTAAACCATGTTAGTTAATCCGACTGCTCGAAAGTTATTTTTTTATATTATGTGCAATCAATATCTTCATAATTCAAGGATGCCACGCATATCTTTATTACGACAGGATTTTGTTTACTTGAGAAATAATTTGGCTGCACAGGTAGCTCTGCATGCAAAAAATTCTGTTCATTCATTCTGTCGGAAAATGCATGAAATTGGTTTTGAAAAAATAAAGGTTTGAATGACGCGCAGGCCATTTCACAAAGGCATGCTATTTCGGTATGGTCGAGTGTGGTGTATTTTTCAGTAAGGAATTGCTCCCTTCCAGCTGTTTCTTGGTCACCTTTGTTGTCATTTATTTTACGCCTCTGCATGCAAACTTGCATTTTGAAGCGTAAGGGGATTCTTAAGTGGTTCCTCTGTATCGCTGTTTCCTCATGCAGTTGTTTGTGTAACTGTGCCGTAGGCCTAATGGTCTTGTCACTCGCTAATGGCCTTGTCTCACTCCCAGGAAGTGGGCCTGATGGAGAGTGAGGTTGAGGTCATGGACAGCGTTGCACGAATTCAGCGCCATGGAGAGATGAAGCAGCTGAGGGACCTGCGCAGGCAGCTGCAGAAGGCACCGCGGAAGAAGCGCATACTGCATGTTGGCCACCGGGGAGACGAGGACGAGGAAGGGGAAGAGATCGACATCAAGGACGTTGAGTTCAGGCTGCAGCAGGATCCTGCCTTAGTTCAGGTAGGCACATAATACTCACCACTGGAAAGATATTTTACCTTTTCCTGGGCTTTTCTTCCGGTTGTGCATTTTGAACATATAGTTTGCCCCGTTTTCAATGGTTAGTCATCTCTGGGACCTTTATTTGTAGCATTTTCTTGTCTGTTTAGGTATCAACGAACTTATCTGTTGTCAAGTGCTAATCTTTTCTCTTGCAAAAATAATTTGACCTAGGCAAAACAGATATAGCTGTTGTGTGAGCAAAAAATGATGACTTTATTTTATGTTGTATTCAAGTATGTTAAAACACGTAGTTAGGAGTTAGTTTTCAGTTCTCTTTTTTGGTTTTCACTGCAGAAAAAGGTTTGAAAGAATTTGGGCACTTGCTAAAAGATCTTGTATTCATCACATTTTCCATTGTCTGTTGCTCATGGTGATATACTACTCGCCTTCACCCACGCACCCAAATTTCTGTGCCTGGACAATATCGTTGTGCAAAATGGAACTGAGAAAGCATTATCTTCTCATTTTGATTGGCGTTCTTCTAACTTAAATACCTTTCCCAACAAGACAGACCTCTGTCGATGTTTTCTTTTGAGACGTTTGGTTTTATATTTTTTAATATTAAAAACGAGTTTTCATGATTTTCTGCTGGTCATCTGAGTGATCAGTGGACTGAATGTGCATTCTTTCTTTCTCTTTTTTTTAACCAGGAGTTCCTGCGTCGCAGCCGCAGTTTTGGCTTCCATGATCTCAGCCTAATGAAGCTGATCCTGTGTGCTGGTGTGTACCCACAGATTGCCATATCAGACGACCACAATTCATACAAGCGAGACACGGACCAGCTATTTCACACCAAGGCAAGTTCCGTACATCTTTTTGCTTTGTCTTAAATTATTCCTCACATTTGTTTCCAGAAACATGTTTTGGCTTCGCACATTCGCAAAGGATCTTGAAAGAATCTTTTCCTAAAATATAATGCTCAGAGCTTCCACTGTATCGCATAACAGAGGGGCTGTTCTTACAACGAATCAGTAGTAAAAATGACTTAACAGCAGGGACGGCGCTAGAACATTCGTGATGGTGTGGCACAAAGAAGCTGTAGAAGGGATGGGGGCATAAATTCTGGGCAGGTGTATGATGCCTCTATGGCATTGCACTTCATAACAATAAAAGAAATGAACAAAATCCAGCGGTGAGAGCTTCACATCCCAGCAAGGGATTCTAATGAGGGCTGCACTATCATGAAACCGACCACCATGTCAGCGCTTGGATTTTTCTGTGGCCCGGGAGATTTTTATGGTGGCGACCGCCATGTCTCGCCTCCCCTTGGAACCATCACTGCATAGCAGTACTTTGGATAGCCAGGTAGCCATATCTGGAATGAAATCTGCGTGGTCGTTGATTGTTTTGCTTGCAGCAAAAATGTAAAATGCTAGAATTTTTCATGTCCTGCAGGATGACTTCTTGCTGGGTGCCGCGTAATATGTTGGAGCATCGAACTAAGGCGTTGAATGAGTACTGAGCGTCGCTTATTTTCTAAGATGAATGCGCGACACTAATAACCTCTTGCATATCTTGCTCTAAAACTTATTGAGTGTTTACTTATTATGTCCCTGTACAAGAACTTGCATTTGTCATCTCGTTACATATTGTTTTGTTTTAACGAGGTTTAACTGCAAATGTAGCTAAAAGCTTAAAGATTGAATGTATATTTTGTATATTTACAGGAGGTTTGATGTTTTCTGCCAGATATCCAACACCTCAAAGTTTTACTAATCTTCACTTGCACTGTGCGCAGGGCAAAGGGTTTGTCGTGCTCCACCCAAACAGTGTCCTCGCGTTGCATGCGGATGTGCTGCGTCTCGACGAGATGGATGTCCTGACTGTGCCAAACTTCAGGAGCAACCTGCCTGTCAGCACAAAGCATCAAGTGGTAGCATTCATGTAAGCCTAGGAGCATGCCTCGAACTTTGTCAATGAAGAGTTGTGGCTCTAAGAGCAGTCCATTTTGAGGAAAGAACCTTGGTTTCTTTAGGAGTAAGAAGCACAGTAGCGGTAGCTCAGAAACAACACCACTCTATTTGGGTACAGCTATAGTAACTGGAAGGCAAGTTTGTTGTACAGAACAGAAGTCTCAAAGAGGATTCCATGGAACCCATTGGTTCCTTGGTGCGCCCTTTGGGTAACCTGATTGTCTGAATCCATGCTTGTCTTGACAGCTGCTTATAATTTTATTTTGGGTAAATCATGCTGCAGTGCTTGTATATCAAGCTGCTTCACTTTACAGTCATTGTCATTTAGTGCGGCTTTTTTGCTGGAGGCTGCATGATGTTTACAGTCAAACCTGGTTATAACGAACAGTCTAATTCAACGCTATTTGTTCGTTATATGAAGTATTTCGCTATAGCCAAACCTGCTTTTAACGAACCTCAGTACCAAATTTGTTATACACGATGTCCTGAACGACAGAGCGAAAATGCGGTAACGAAAGGAAAAATTTGTCACTCACCATGAGTAAGCTACTCAAAGAAATTTATTGCAGAGTAATGCACACTTATTTGCAGTAGGCAGTGATTTTTGCCTGAACACTGCGTTTAGCCCCATCAGTGAGAATCGCATTTTCGACACGCGACATCATTTCCACGAACTCCAGTCTGCTTCCCTGTATTCGGGAGCAGTATCGGCGTAGTACATCGGTAGCAGTGAGGGCTTCGTGCAACGTCGGGCGGGGGCAATTGCCTTCCGGTGGCGGCTCCTCGGTCTCCTCGTTCGGACCAGGCACAAGCAAGTCAGCAACAATTTCAGAGTCCAACGGGCTCGCTGTCACTGCTACGTTCTCGTCAGCAGCCAATAAATCCGCGAAGTCAACTTTTTCGGGCACCGCGTCCGGAACATCAGCAAGTTCTCCCCACAGCATGGCAATGTCACTGTCGTCTTGCACAGCTTGCACTGCACTGGCAACTTCTGCATCCTCACGACACAGTCCAGCATGGTGGAAGCAGTTGCGGATTGTGGATTGCGTCACGTCTTGCCAGGCATGACTGATCATTTCTATTGCGGCCAGCAAATTAATCTTGAGCTCTTCGTTAACCCCCAATTTCACCAACAGCAGCTCAAAGACGCGCTTCCCGTTGCCCAGCTTGAAAGCGCGGATGATCCCTCGATCGAGCGGCTGCAAAACCGCTGTCGCGTTGGGTGGCAGGAAACAAAGCTCGATGTTCTTGAGCGAGACGCCGCAGTGGTGCGCGGAACAGCTATCGAGGAGGAGGCAAATTTTGTGCCCGCTCATTGCAAGTTCCTCGTTGCAGTCACGCAGCCAGGCCTCGAACAACGCCCTAGTCATCCAGGCCTTGGAGTTGGAGTTGTACGTGACTGGGAGCGAGGTGCACCCTCGCAGGCACATAGGAGATTTGAACTTGCCAGTGACACGCCGTCGGGGCTTCGATCATCCGTCCATGTTTGTCGTGAGAAGAACGGTGACACGGGCCTTGTCCAACTTACCGCCATGACACTTCTCATTTTTTAGCGCCAAGGTTCTGCTCGGCAGCAGCTGCCAGAACAAGGCAGTCTCGTCAGTGTTAAAAATGTTGCAGGGCTCGTATTTCTCTGTCACAGCACGCCACACGTCTTGCACCCAGTTCTCAGCGCTTTTTGCGTCCACTGCTTGGCTCTCACCTGCAACCACCTTTCCAGTGGTTGAGTAGCGGTCCTAAAGCGATGAAGCCAACCACTGCCCAGCGTAAACCCCTCGACATGAAGGATGCAGGTGAAATCTTTTGCCTTCTGTTGCAGCATGGGGCCAGAGACAGACAGATTTCGCACGCAGAAGTCCAAGAACCACTGGTACGGCGCCTTTTCTACTTGGTCGTAAGCGCTTGCAGAGGCGAAGTCGTCAGCGTTTGGGCGCTCCTGCGCATTGCCTCTGATGGCCGACTTGTTTTTCAAGATGGTGCTTAGCGTGTTCCTCGGAATCTTGAAATGTGCGGCAATGTCAGCCTTGGGCGCGGCGAATTACCTCAAGTTTGCCAGAAAGTGGCAGGGCATGCTGCTGCTTCGTTGTCATCTTGCAGGATTTAGCGCCGGAATTTAAGTCAGCAGCAACATAGGGACGTCCGGAATCGAGCAGCACGACTTGCAAACGCGAACAAAGAAAGCAGAGAAGACGCAGGGAAGCGTTGCAGGGCTGCGCATGCACAGTGGAGGGAGCCCCTCCTGGAAGCTACTGCAGAAAGAGCCTCCCCATTGCCTCTGCATTTCACGGAAGCGTGGTGCGGGGACAGGCAGCGTGGCGCCTGAAGACAACGTGGAAAAGTCATGACTTGGAACCGGCACAGTAACGCGTTGGCGGTCGTTTGACGGCCGATTGCACGCGCTGTGAGTATTGCAGCCCGGCAATGGCTGCCCAGAGATACGGGTGCGGGCAAAAAGGCGCATTGACGGCCTTTTGGTGAGCGATCGCGCGCCTGAGAGTTAGCTATATCAAATGTGTAGTTCGTTATAAAAAAATACATATGATATCACAACTCTGAGTGTTCGATGTAAGGAATAATTCACTCTATCCGAGTTCGTTATATTCGGCTTTGACTGTATATGCTCCTGTCTCCATGCATGTCAGGCAAGAAGGTATGCAAGCTGAGACACCAGAGGTTCCTCAGCAATGTTAAAGTTGTTGGCGTTTGCCAGCATTTAAAATTTGTAGAACCCCTTGCCGTGGAGTAGTAACTGAAACAGATTTTGTGGACTAGAAGAGGTTGAAAGCGGCACCTTGAATGTGGGGCATGTGAGAAAGTCATATAAAAGCTGTTTCTAAACATCTTTAGGTCAAGAGCCACCAGCCTGACTTAGCCCTCTTTTTCAGGGCGTTTCTGAAGGGCGTCGTTCTTTAGTGTTCTTTGTGGGCTCATGTAATGTGACGGTTGAAGCTTGCCACATTTTTCAAATTTACACTATTATGGACCAAATTGATGTTTACGGTAAATACACACATGGGAAACTTTCAATTTATGCATAGGCTATGAGTAGTTGTTGTATGGCACCGCCAATGCCTTTGCAACCAACTCTGCTGACAGCTTCTTTCAAGCTCTGCTTTTACATAATTTTGTAACGCACATTTTTTTTTTTTTCATAGGGCAAGCCAGAGATCTTGATCTGACCTGCTGGTTAGCTGCTGTCTTGAGGGGTCACAAGTTTGATGACACTCAGTATAATCGATACCAGTCAAGACCATTTTATTCAGGCTCTCTGGTGTGTCTTAAAGTGGGCAACATTGCCACAGCTTTCCCGTGAACCAGAAGACGTGTTTATCAGCGAAGTGCTGTGGTTAACATGTCATGTTTTTTTGACTGGATGAACAGGTGCAGTTATGCGGTTTGTGCAGAGAAAATATGATGCTATACTCTATCTCAGTAGTTCCTTGCGGCACTACCAAAGTCGCGTTGAGTGTAGAGGTGACTTTCTGACGCTGTGCACCGTAGTGCCAGTATAGAAAGGACATAAGGATAGCATGCCTTTAATTGCACATGTGCCAAACGCTATTTGAAATCGAGTCTTAATGTATGCTCATGTACGCTATTTCCCGAGTTTAGCATGCGCAACTCTTGCGTATGCTAAAATATTGTTTCCAACATGATAGCATGCTTCGAAGCAAGACTCCTCACTTCAGAGCGATTCCGTCATTGTTACTGGGTTTTTCACTATATTCACTGGTCATAATTGGGGAATCGGGCTTCCGTCTTATCTCATCTCACCTACAGCAAAATTCGTGAGTGATAAATCTGCCTTATTTTTTTATTTCGTGTGACGATTCTGCCACTGCTAGGCCTAAAGAAGGATTGCCTGTTTCTTGGCAGGAATGGTTTCTGTTCTAAAAACTAGGTGGCACCACTGAGCTTGAAATTATGACCGTGTCTTCATTTGCATATGCGGCAAACGCATAACATCCCGCAAAATGCTTGCGTTTAGTGTATGTGAGCGTCTTATACACTAATCTAAAACTGCATAATGTTTATTCAGTGTTTGATGCATAGACAGCATCTGTTAATATTCTTTTGCAACCATATCTGCAACACGCCACTCTTAGATGACAATGAGGCATGGCGGAACTCGTTTAACACCCTCTCCAGTATGGTTGAAGAGGTCTCTAGCCTTCATAGTACTGCAAGGAATTTACAAGATGTAGTACAGCTGCTTGCATGGCCTTGTAGAGTAAGTGGTGCAAGCTGTAACTCTTCATGGCATTTCTTCACTCCCATCACATGAGCAAAGTAACATACTATGTGGGATATGTACCGACAAAATGGCTAGAGGCTTCTGAGAACACTTTTTGCTTTGCTTTGTTAAGCACCACTCCTTCAATGGCCTGGTGCGCTGAAACCTGCATTTCCTGGTTTCTCTGCCGTCACAGGTCTTTGCTGGAAACGACTAAGCCCTACTTACTGAACTGCCTGAGAGTTCAGTGTGTCCAGATGCTGTTGCTGGTGTCTTCTGTCATAGATTCCAGCATGACAGTGACCAGGTAGCTGTTCCTGTTTGTCCAATTTAATTTGCAAGTGCATATGCATGTGTATGCTTGTGTGCATGCGCAACAACTGTAATAGTTCGCTTCGCCAGTGAGCAAGTAAATGGGAGCTTAGGAGCTGAGACTGACTGCAACTTTAGCAGCAATTGGTGGTGCAGAGTAATAGTTAATTTTGTTGAGTAGTCGTGTTAAAACGGAGCAGTAATAAACCTCATTGAGCCTGCAGAAAACAATTGTTCTTATTTATGGGCTCCATGAACTGTGTAGAGTAGAATTGAAAATTCCAATGAATGCACATGATCGAACTCACTCTCAGATATCAGTCAGTCTTCTTCTTTATTCCTTTCAGGCATCCTGAATACTGCTAAATCCCCGTGTAGAACGTGCAATGTGCAAAAATATGCTATGTTATATGGGTGTCAAAATGTGGACAATTGTCTGCAGAACCATCTCAAGCCAGGCATGCGAAATGAATGAAAAAAAAAAAATTTAAGATGGGTGCCTCCGTATTCGAAGTTTCTGGTCAGCACACATTTTCTTGTTTGTTTTACAAGAATGACTGTTTTAAGATGCCTAAAATGTGCTGATTTTTTTTACATAATAAGTTGTTGTGACAGGAATGAGTCGAAACTGCAGTATATAATGAAACCCTGAAACCAGTGTTGAGAGACGATGTGAAGACCTGAAGTCTCAGTAGAAACTGCATAATTAAGCATCTGGGTGGACGGAAATTTTTTCTGCTCAGTACTGGCATTCTCAGTGAATTCTAAAAACTTTGATAGTTTTCTCTCTTTGGATATTAATTTGCACCTGAAGGGGTTATTTTCGGGGATGTGGTGGCAGAAAAATATATTTGAGGTATGAGATATGGCCCATTCAGTCTGTTTTACAAGTATAGTAGTTATAGCTTATTACAGTGCAGTTCAGCAGGATGTGTGGCAGTTGTTAAAGGTGCATATGGTGGATATGAGGCCGTACATATTTGCATCTGTTGTTAGCGTGTGCATTTTGTGAAGGAACTGGAGCCATTCATCTCTGTTTCTTTTTGTCTTTTTGCACTTTTTACACAAGGTTGGTTTTCGACGAATTTGTTGAGGTGACTTTCCCTGACCCAGAAGAAGCCTTGCAACTTTTGTTGAAGGTCTTCGTTGCACGAAGTCTTCATGAAAAACTGGTTGCTCACATGCTTGACGGTATGATTTCTTCATATCCGGTGCATCACATTAATACAAACTGAGGTCTTCATGAGTAGCATCTTAAACATCTTTGCGAGGACTTCCCCTCATTTTTGACATTTTTTCTATGAAAGTTTTTTATTTTTTTTCGAGATCAAGCTAGTGGTTTCATCGGACTCGGTCAGGCAGAGACTGCAGACTATCATTGAATCCTCTGCTTGCTTATATCATTGTCTTAAAGAACTGCGGGCAAACCTAAAAATAGTTTTAATTTTATTGTTGTCTAGTTTAGGTGTCTCTTCAAAATTTGCTACCTTCGCTGAATTTTTATTATGTAGAAAAGTCTGTAAGCTTAGTGCGATAAAAGCAAGTTGGGAGCGCTCATAATCTTGTAAATTTTAAAAGAATTCAAATCCTGAACAGTGAGTATATAGTATGTTGGCTGCTCAGAAAGTCAGCCAAGCAGCCAAGTGAATGAAAGAGCACACAGGATAGTGCCAACTAGTCAGAGTAAATTAGTCGCTAATAAGAATTGCGGTATTACCTAAAATTAGTTCATCATGGTTGTGGCACAATAGTGTCGTCTCTATCATCTTTATTTCTCTTGTCTGATGTCCAACAAGCTGCCTTCCTGAACAATGTAGTATTTGTAGAGGTGTTCTAAATAGCCTCATGCTTGAAATATATAAACTTAAATCAAATAGTTAATTTACATTTAAACAACCTTTAAATGTGAGCATAAAAGGGTAAGGAAATGAGTGGCTCGTTAGAACATACATATTAATGAAGCCAACAGACATCAAAACCAAGGAAAGCGTAGGGTAATTTTTCCAAATTTGTGGGGTTGACTATAATGGGACAGTAGTGGTGCGGTCACTTAATGGCTGAAAAATAATCTATAGGAAGGTAGAAGCAAAAACAACCACATATTGCCAGCGGTGTTGGAACCAACAATCTCAGTTTGTCGTGTGCAGTGCTCTTCCAACTGAAATATTGCGGCAACTGTGCAATCTTTTACTTTCGGGAGTCATTACGTTGAGAGTGTTCACCAGCTCCACTCTTGTCCGAAGCGGCAGACATGGAACAGAATGCCCTGTATTACGACTAGTGTCACATGGAAAGTGATCGAATAGCGAGCGTTGCAGCTGTGCGTGAACCTTTGATGCTACCTACGGCATCAAGAATGCCAGAACCGAGGCCCTCGTTGAGCTATTGAGCAGACAGGAGAATGGGAATGGGGGGGCTCGTTATGACATACATACGAATGACGCCAACATTCTTTGAAACCTGGGGAAATTTTTTTATTTGCGGCATTGATTAATGGGAAATTATAGTAGTGTAATCACTCTATGGCCGAAAAATAATTGATAAAAAAAAATTAGAAGAGAAAACAAGCACGTGCCACCTGTGGGATCCTAAGCTAAGATATATAACTGCCCCTGCCCTCAATTGTATAGATAAATACTATTAGTAATCCATATGTAGAATCACACAGTCTTAATAATGCTATAGTATAATGACCTTAACTCTCCTGTCACATCCGCTATGGTGAAACTGTTTTGTGTATTCCCCAAATAAATGAATTTGCATGAGTATTACCAACGCATACTACTATATTTGCTTAACACTTATTGTTACTAATGCTTGCTGTTTTGTCTTCTCAAGTTGTGGTATTGTTGATCTGTGCTCATAGTATTTAGGCTTACTCTGTTGCATGTCTCATGGTTCCTTTATTAACTTTGTTACTGTCTGTCCTGTGAACTTGCGACCTGTCCGTTGCCAAGGTGCACTCAATACTGTCTACAGACATTTTTTTTTTTTTTTCAATATGATGAGAGTATGCAACGCGAAATTTGCTTCCTATTTTCTCCTTGCAGAGACATTGTCTTCTGAAGATAAGAAAGAGCCTAGTCCCAGGACGAGGAATATGCAGAAGCAGTTGCGACAGCGATACGATGCCGTGCTGAAGACGGAGATTCCGTACACGGTGAAGCGTCTCTTGCCAGCCGACGTGAAACATCTCTACACTGGAGCACAGGGTAGGGATTCACCTGGAAGAACTGTTTGCATGTGCGGATGCACTTGCACCGTAAGAGGCTTTGAAATTTCAGAAAATGGCCAAGAAATTTGTTTAAAAAAAAGAATTAGTTGCACCCGCTTGTATGCCTCATTTTTTTGTGCTGTCTCGAAGTTTCATTGCTGATATCGACTGGGAAGTACTCCAAAAAAATCATTCCGTGACCCGCAGCGGTTCTGCATTGCGGGGAAACGCTCATACAATGGACATCTTTCTCTGTCACGGTTTTCTGCCTAGATACTCACATTGTGGAGCACATTTATTCACGACTGTTTTTATCTAGTTTGACTCCGTTTGTTTTGTTGCACTGCTAGGATGATTGTGCAGGTAGAGTTTCTCTCGAATTTATGAATTCTAAACTTCCAAATTTATGAATATTAATTTTCTTGTATGAAATTTTCCTCTCACTCGAGATATGTCAACAGACGCTGCATTGAAAAAATTCTGAATCAAAATTTGTGCTTTGCGAAAAAAAAATTCTAAGAATGTCTTGCCCTGTAGCGCGTCAGTACGAACGCAATGAACGTCGAAACAGCAGTCTTGTTTGCATGCATGAAAGAGTGCCATGTTTCTGTTTTGAACTGCAGTCGAGTGATGAGGGACTTTGACATCTGTGCACCGTGGATGAATATTATGGTCAGATGCGAGTTATCTCTGTTGACCTGCATTCTCTGAACCTACTTAAAAGCGCGTGTTTTTACTGCAGCATTTCGAGCACTTGCTCAAGACAACGAAGGCTGCTTAGCTGAGGACCGCTTTCAAGTGAATCCAAGGAAAGGGGGAGTCTTCTTGAGCAGCTACTTTACATTTGGGTGGTACGATATGTTTCTTTTCTCGTCTTTGTTACCATGGCCGTGGTACAGCACTGCTCGACTGATTTCAGTTCTTTTCTCATGTTATCTGTTACAGCAACAGCGGTGCTGTCTCTGTGCTATCTTATCGATGCTGACTACTGTGCGCTGTTGAAATGGTTTTGTTTGTTTGACCTCAGCAAACATTATCCCTTAGAAATGAGTACACAAGGCATTTTAAACCAAATGGATAATCATTAATGTGTGAAGCAAATACTATAATCATATGGATTTGGTACTATCTTCTTACACGGTTTAGGTATGAGTCTGCATATGTACAAACTTCATCATTCTCACATCATATCCTGTTGAATCCACATTCTGAACATGCCACTTTTAGTGGAAGTTTATGAAAACAAAATCTTCTGTGCCTATTGTTTGTAAAGTGGACATGAAGACAGTTTTTGATCATTTTCCTCAATTTGCTGAGAGCTGTGAAGTCTTTGCATTTAAAATTTCTGGCATAAATCAAAATAAATCATTTGTAGCTTGGGTGTATGCTAATGAGTAATTGCTTCTTATTATAAATCAACATAAATCACGCAGTGTTTTCTATCTCTCTTAGGTTTAGGGTATACATTAACTTGTGCTGTCACTTTTTTGTTGTAGCTTGGAAGAAATGAGCCTGCCTGAGGAGATGCTTATGAACAAGACATGTCGCTGTCCATTGTGTGACGAGGAGCTCCCTCTAGGTGTCATGGACGCTGTTCTTCACCTGGACACCTGTGACAAAGACAGTGAAATTATCAAAGGTACTGCCAGCCATTAACTTACCTGTGCACAAGTTATCTGAACAGCTGTGTACCTCCAGCGAACTCTACTTCAGTCAAGCGTGAGAGACCAGACAACTTTTCATCATCTGGGGTTTTAGTCGGGTAGAGATTGACAAACACCGTGTACCATTGGTACTGTTTATTTCTGTTCTTTATTTAAATTTGCCTTCCCTGTCAGAACTGGATGTATGTTGAGTTGTAAATTATTGGTTTGTTTGGTTAAGGAACAATTTTTATATAAGATTGAGGCATGACTCCATGTCCTTGCTTGTCACACTAGTTAATAGATGCTTCCAAGTATGCATACATAATCATGCAATCAGGTTTTAATAAATGTTTATGAATAAGAGAACAGGAAGTGGACGTGGAAAAGCCCCAATCTCCGATTTGCGATTTGCTTCACATCCCAGCAAGGGAATCTGCGATTCATCAGTAATCTGCGATTTGCTGATGACATTGCCTTGCTAAGTTGCCTCGTGAATTAATTGTAAAACCTGATCAATGACTTAGACAGGCAGAGCGGAATGGTGGGTCTAAAATTTACCAGAAAACTAAAGTAATGTTGAACAGACTCGGGAAGGAACAGCAGTTTATGACTGGCAGCGCTGCAGATGGTGAGGGAATGCATCTACTTCGGGCAGGTAGTGACCGTAGATTCAAATCACGAGAGTGAAATAACTCTCATGAGAGCGAGAGTGAGAGCGCATTTGGCACGTTCTCTCAGATCATGAATGGCAGTCTACCAATATCCGTCAAGAGGAAAGTACATAACAGTGTACCCTTCTGGTACTCACTTATGGGGCAGAAACTATAGCCACGCAGCGTGCTATGAAAAGGAAAATTATTGGTGTAACTTTAAGACAACAGGAGTCCTAACTGAAATCAAGAACAAATGGGCTGGCTATGTACAGTCGAACCCCGCCACAACAAATGCCGCTTCAACGAAATATCTCAGATTCCCCGTCAGCTAGCCATAGAAAACAATGCATGGTATAGTTCTCGCCGCAACAAATTATCTTTTCAGGCGCGTTTCCGCTTCAACGAAATTTTTGTTCAGTGGAAATGGTTATTTTAGAACAAAACAAGCATAACGTTAACCGTCCATACGTTCATGATGTTTAATTTCACCAAAAACGCTTGCTGGAATCGATGTCTGCCCCATAGTGCATCGAGTGCGAATGGGCAGCGCCATTCAATATCATCCGTCATACCGACACAGAAGCGCAGCATAGCCGGCCCGATGCAGTGCGATTGTCCGGTGTTTCATTTGTGTTAGTGTGCTAGAATCGACGCCAGCATGGCAACGCCGTGCAGAAAGCGCAACTTCCTTTCTTTGGAGGATAAAGCACGCATAATCCGAGAGGCCTCAAGCGGGAGGAAGAAGAAAGGTGACATCGCTGCGGATTTCGGCATCTCATGTCCACTAAAAGGACGCAAGCCAAGATGGCCGAATTTTTTGGAAATAAATGGATATTCTTGGTGAAGACGAGGTGAATGAAGTGTCTCGGAGGTGCGTGTGCTCCGAGCTTGGGTGCTCTTTGAGGGTCCTGTGCTCTTGGCCTGTGTGCTGTGCCCGGGGCGTTCTTGCGTCGTTCCTGCCTTGGGCCACATAACAATATTTTTGAACAGTGCAGTCAGATCTTAGTCTTTTGGGCTGATTTTGCCACAGTGAAATTTTCGCTTCACCGAAATTTTTCGCGCACCCCGTGAATTTCGTTGTAACGGGGTTCAACTGTAATGCAAAGGCAAGTTAAGTGATGATCATTAATGGTAATGGGGTGGATTCCAAGAGAAGGCAAACATAGAAGGGCGTGGCAGAAAGTCAAGTGGACAAATGAGATCAAGAAGTTTGCGGGGACATGGTGGCCTTGGCTGCCACAGAACAGGGTTAGTTTTCGAGATATGGGAGAGGCTTTTGTCATGTACTGGGCAGTCAGGCTGGTGATGATGATGATGAAATGTTTATAAATTCACGCCAAGCTGCTGACGGTGCTGGCTGCTGTAATTGCGTAGTCCTAAGGTTGTTGATGTTAAGTCAAACTATTAGTAACGCTGTCAGTTTTGGAGAACATTCCAGCTCACCACATGTCTGCCACCTTTTCAGATGCAGGAGCAAGCCCCGAGCCAGAACAGCCACATGACCCCTTGAAGAAGGCCTACTTCTGCAAGGATTGCAACAGGGAGCTACGCCTGACACTTCCAGAGATCTTCCAGCACAAGAGGACGCACCAGTCAACCTCGCAAGGCAAGGAACTGACCTTTCATAATGGGGAATTTCGTTTATGTGTAGCTCACAAGTAGCAGAGGAAAAATGGCTGGGGTACAACGTGGCTTGAACCTAGCTGTATGAGAAAAAGCTCTGTTAAGCATGTGTCTCCACGGTCGCAAATCAAATGTCAAGGTTTTCAGGTACCCAGTAGTCATAGTCATATGATCACATGGTCTTACTACCATAGCTTGGGCCGTACCACCATGCAGTCAAGTTTGACCTTGTGAGGCATTGAAGGTCATTGTCGATGTAGTGCCTGTCTGAAATCAAATGTCAAGGTCAAAGTCAGGTACACAATGCTCATATTCATATGAGCATGTGGTCATACTACCATAGCTTGGGCCATGCTACCACGCAGTTAAGTTCGGCTTCTATGAGGCCGTACCCCCGAGGAATAGAGCTCTCGCTCTAAAACAAATTGCAGTGCATTGCATAAAACCGGCAGTCAAGCCGAGCATGAAATGGGAAGTGAAGGCCTATTGCCTGTGCATATTCTTTCATCATCATGCAGTGTGCAGTCCAGTAGCCATGTTATGCCTGATGCGCTGATGGATTCGGTCGTTCGTGGCCTTGAAATGGTTGATGGGCCAATTACTTGCTTGAACATTATAGTGTGGTTTCCTTTGCCCCGTAAGCTGATATATAATTTGTTTTGATATAAAATTTGTTTTGTGTTTGAAGACTACAGTCTTCTTGACACAGGGAGTACGTTCAAGCATAATGTGCTTTGCAGTGGGCAAGGTAGCACCATCTGGTGTCATTCAATGAAATTTAAGACATGTACTATGGGTAAT
The DNA here is from genome assembly GCA_030143305.2 of Amblyomma americanum. Lineage (NCBI taxonomy): Eukaryota > Metazoa > Arthropoda > Arachnida > Ixodida > Ixodidae > Amblyomma > Amblyomma americanum. Next base: position 22,343 of record JARKHS020032514.1, read on the forward strand.
GTTATTCCTGAGCTGCTGTCAACACTCTCTTGGCCATTGCTGCCAATTCTGTGCCGAACTGGCTACTGCCCAGGCTCTGTGCAGACTAAAAATGTGTGCTCGTGTCTTGGCGGCGTATTGTTGACTTTAGGTTAGCTCTTTACGTGAGGAATTCTTTCGCCACTTAAAAAAATGCACTAAAGTTTAACATAGTACAAAACGCGGCTGTCTCGACTATCGTAATAGTCACGTTTGCATTCAACAGATGCTAGATCAAAATTTATAAAACTGGTTGACATTGCAAGCAAAGTGTATTTTATGTGATTGGATCTATCCTTTTGCAGGCTGCACAGACTAGGGTTTAGTATGTAGTGCACCATGTGCTGATAGACTCGGCACAGTGGGCTCGTGTTAAAAATTCAAGCACAGTAAGATGGCATAGTGATTCAGGGCGCGTTCCCACAAGTAATAGCACTTGCGCGTTTTTCTGTTGTGGAGGCAAATGGCAATTCAACTCCAACTGCGCCTGCCAGATGCTTAAATGCTGCTTTAATACTACACGTTCGAAAACAGTAGGAAGGTAGGAAGGAAAACAGTAGGTAGAAAGATGGCGTTCGTGTTGTCTTTCTTCTCTTTTCGTCCTTGCTTCTTGCGCTGGTACCATGTTCCATAATAATGCAAACCAACTAGCTCAGCTGTCTACCCTTAGTGTCTAAAATCTGGAATAGTAAAACTTCCCCGTCATCTTTTTTAAAGTTCTTCGTCCTTGCTTGAGTCTGAAGGCTAGCAGTCCCAAATATAGTTCAAAACACCTTGAACTGCACGACCTACTTGCCACCCGCAGTTTGTATATGCAAACAAATAAGAGACTGGTTGATTCATGACAGAATGAAGTTTGTGGCATGAAGCTCTGGTGCATGACATTGTAGAAGACGCTGTCAAGATGCTGTCCCTGCAGATTTCAAACATGGAGCCAGCGTGCGTTTTCTCACAGATTGCCATGATGAAACGCAACATAGGAACAGGTTGAAGCTGGCATTACTTGTGGCAATACTGAATTTGAAGTTTGGGCTACGGCTTCAGGACGAAACTTTGCAAACGCTTGAAGATCTCAGTGATCTTCCGCAGCAAATTAACGTGAACTACCATATTTACTCGCGTATAACCCACACGTTTACCTGAAAAAAAAAAAAAGGAACGCTAGAAAGATACAACTGCACACTCAGTGATCATTTCGTTTTCAGGATATTTATTCAAACGACCACCACGATGTCACCAGTTATCCGATTCTCAATCGTCGCCGCTCTCACTGCTGCCATTCAAGGCTTCATTGCCACTCTCAAAGACGTAGTCGTCCTCGGAGCCATCCAAGCTGTTACTGACGGCACATTTTTTAAAACTTTTACGCACCAAGTCGGCCGGTATCGCTTTCCACGCATCCACGATCCACTGGTACAGCAATGGAATATCGGGTCTGTGCACGCGTCCCGTCGGTGTGAGGGCATAAAGGCCGTCGACCATCCACTGGGCATACAGCCGCTTCATGTGTGCCTCGAACGGCTTGTTCAGGCGCACGTCGAGTGGCTGTAGCATGGATGTCATGCCGCCAGGTATTATAACGAGGTCGGTGCCGGTCTCAGCGAGGTGAGCCTTTACGACATCAGTGCACTGGCCTCAGAAGGAATCCAGTATGAGCATCGAGCATCCAGTACGAGCAGCAGCTCTGTTGCCAATTTCTTCGGCAGTGGCTCTAATCTTTAGCTTCTCTTTCGCTGTGAAACACTGCCGCCAAGTCCCACTCATGACGCCAAAACAAAGCAGGCAAACAGTGCAAACTGGGGTGTAGTACACAAAACAGTTCCCGACACTAGGCTCAACAACGCTGGCTTAAGAAAATGTGGCCAATAGTGTGGGGAAGAACAAACCACGACCTACTGAACTAGGTCTTGGAATAAACAGACTATGAATGTAGATCTGGCTATGCCTTTCTTTGGCCCCTCATTGGCTTGACAAGCGTCGATGACGACGGGGATGGCGGACTACACGGGGGAGGCCGCCGCGAATTGCCATGAAGCCGACCCCCCCCCCCCCCCCCCCCCGAAAAAATTCGCAGATAACCTGCACCCCACTTTTTAAACGTTTTTTTTTTTTTTCCAATTTTTGTGCGTGTTATACACGAGTAAATACAGTATTTGCGCCATGGCACCAATCTGTAGTAGTCATAGTTATGGGGCTTTTTGTTGCATTTTTTTAACAATGATGACCAATTGGTGCCAAAATGGAAATGGCTACTTTTGACTCGTCAGCTGCTCAGTGGCGGCAACATTCATGGCTCAGATTGAATTTCCACATTGCAGGCTGCAGTGATCGATTCCAGGCTCAGATTGAGTTTCCACATTGCAGGCTGCAGCGATCGATCCGGCTGCTGAAAACTCTTTTTGGTCAGAGCAGTGGCGATTAGGCAATGTCTAGGAATGGAGTGCATCGAAAAATGTGCCGACAGGACGTGCACGCTTATGCATGTGTGTTGTTTTAAAATGCTAGGACTTGTTCTGTCGGTTCTTTTTTGGTCCGTAATGTAGTACCTGCTTCATTTAAGGATGCCTCTGTTGTGAAAAGTTTATCAACATGTAGCGGAGGCAGGACACACAGTGTCCTAGCCCAGTTGTTCATCCTTTTGTGCTAAGGTAAGAGCAAACAGACCGAGCTAATTTATTGATTGGATTAGTGCAGGATTGTTCTAGTGCAACGCTATAACTGTGATCCTTCAATGCCACCCACTTACCCACTGTGCTTTCTACCACCGTAAAGTGATGGCCTGTAACTGATGTTAGAATGGTGTGCATTGTGAATGTCACATAGAGCAGCACTTTGAACAGTTGTAATTTTTTAGGGCAGTTAACAGGGGAAAATGTTTCCTTGTGGTTTGCTCAAAATATGAAGCTCACACTTTGAAAATGAGCACGCGAGAGAGATCTGTCAACATTTTTATTGGCTGCACGCCTGTGTATAAAAAAGCACATAGCATGAAAAGAAACCGCAATTTCCAAAAATACACTCTCAACTCAAGACGTCCGTATAAAAAGACGTCCATTCTGTCTCTCTCCTTCGGGCAATATTTACATCCAGTCTGCAGTCCCCTAAAAATAATTGAGTAACACTATCGAAAGCTAGTTATGTGATGACCACAGGAGGAGGTAGTGTCGGGTCTACTTGTTCCTAGCGTGGAACTTCTTGGCAGTGTCATTAGCATGGTCCCTCAGAAGCTGGCAGGGCTCAAATTCAGGTCCAAAGGTCTGTGTGAACTTGTCCATCCACCGAACAAGCTTGTCCGCGCCGTACGTGTCAATGAAGTGGAATGGACCGCCCAAGAACGGCGGGAAGCCGAGGCCAAACACTGCACCTATGTCACCTTCGACCTGCGCAGGTTGAAAAAGGGAAAACTCGTTGAATGCATGCTGTCAGCGTTCACCAGACAATTGACTGTGGAAGAAAAAAAAAAAGATGTCTGAGAAAAAATTACCACAGATATATGTGCAGCCGAGGAAAACACACAGGCATGGAGCAAAACAACCTCAAAGCACACACAGAACTAAAGAGATCAGGGTAAGCTTATTCCTGAAGCAATTAGGGAAACACTTGTTCTAACAACCGTCTTAGTGGTGCTAACATGGTTTAGATTGATTTTCTAGACTAATCGTGCTGAAAACAATTTCGGTGTTCTTTTGTTTGGTGTACTGACACAATCATAAAAGGGCGAACTTCATGTGCACATAGTCACTTTGCTATGCCTTTTCCATCACAAAATGCTCAGCAGCCACCGACTATGCTGCAGTTGAGCTCATTTCATGCCGTTTCTCATGGATGCCAGGTAGCATGTGCATCGCAAATCTGAGTCATCTATATTCGTGTATTTCCTGCTTGGAAAACTGTGTTTGGCCATTAGTTGGGCAAAATGCATTGCGGAGAATCCAAATTAATAATGGGAAAATTCGCTTACAGTAAAAGCTCAATTCGCACTGTTGGCATGGTCCCGGCCAATGGCCATGTAAGCCCACAGCGCTGTATGTGCGCTAATGCAGACTATGGGTCTCACACATAGTTTAATTCGAACAGGCTTGCAAAGGGAGGCCGTGTCCAGGTATGACTGGCGCGAAGCGATTGTCCGAATGGCCCTACTTAAATCTGAATTCCACGCTTCATCACGATGAACGGAGAGCCACACCACATTGTTTCGATTTCGCTTTTGCAAGCTTAGCACCAACCCACATCAGCCAGCCAAGGTGCGCACCATTTCAGGCGCTGATTAATGCGTCGCTAGTATTTTCTGTCCCCCCCCCCTTTTCTCGCCACTTCGGCGTCACTGGGCATTTCTGTCCATGCAGTTCTTTCATTCTTCCAGTACGATGGAGCTGCACAATTGTCATGAGCTGTTCACAGTTAGTGCACTGGAGCTCGACAGCTAGAAATAGTCATTAGACAGTTTTAGCTGTGCGCACGCAAAGAGTTAGCGTACGCGAGGAGTTTGCGGGGACGGTAGTGCGCATGCGCAGAACGCAAGCGCAAGCCTTGCGCTTGCGTACGGTAGCCTTGCGTACGGTAGCCAGCGGAGTTTGCGTTGCGGCGCTTGCGTGGCTTGCGTACGCTAACTTTGACAAGATGGCGGCGCCCTGCTCGCCCGCTTCGGAATAAATACATGTCGCCGCTGGATTCTTCGACGCAATAGCTCGCTCAAATGGTAGCGGTTCGCTTTTATTTCGCCTAATCTTGCCCACACGTAGCGGTATAAGCGATAACTAGCCACTGTTTTTCAGATAATTTGGCGATCTTCAAGCTCCTAGGCCTAACTATATTCAGTGTGTTTTCCTCGTAGCAACGACACCTGGCGAAGCAGTTTTCTAACTTTTAGCCAGATCTTGCATTTTCTTCGGTTTGCATAGTTTTTCTTCTTGGAACAAAAAAGGCTCCCAATGCACTCACACTAGTTATCAGTAATCACGGATGAAATTTTCTTCAACCGAGCGTTGATGTGGTTTGACTTCTTGTCACTAGATGGCGCCACGTGCGCCTGAGGGACGCTACGGCACGGTCAGCTAAAACTATACTTCGGAGCGGACAGCGTAACGCACGCAGCGCCGTAGCTCTTTGCGTACGCAAGCACTTTCGTACGCACAGCTAAAACTGTCTATTGTCGCGCCTTTCTCATCTCAACAGTAAGCAACCACTGCAGTCTTTCAACTGTGAAGGACACAGTTCTTGTTAGTTTTTTTGGGGCCATTCAATAACTCAAACATTTTTTTCAATCCCTTAAAGTTGGATGCAACGAGCTTTCATTGCATTGCCCAACAACGACACATTTTTTGCAATCTGTTTCTCATCTTCATCGACTATGTTTGCTGACACTGCTTCATCCACTGCCTGCTTCTGCATGAGCATGCATGGAGTATGGGCAGGCAGCATTTAGTGCTCGAATGCATACCGTACCATGCTGCTGCCCACAGAGTGAGAAGAAGCTGTGGCTCACCGGGTTTGCAAGAACACCTTCTTGCAGGCAGAGAACGGCCTCGTTGACGAATTTGCTGGCTAGCCGAAACTGGAGCTCCTCTTCCGTGTTGCTGCACGAGAGAATTGGGCAGACTCGTCAGGCAGCGTCAAGCGCACATTTGCAATAAAAAGAGCGATAGGTATACACTGTAAAACCTTGTTGATACGTTCAGGCTCATGTGCAGATGTGAAGAGCTTTCCTGGTGCTTGTAGTAGGCTTCCGTCCTCTTTTGTGCGATTCTTAACACACAAGAAACTTTGCAACGTATCCAACTCAGGGACGGAAAGAGAGCCAGGGCCTGTTTATTGTAACCATTGGCATTCTTGGGTTTTTCGCCCCATTGCACTTAGGAACTGACTTCCAGTGCACTTTTGCTCTTTTGTTTAGCACGCCCCTAGGCTCGGCCCCCTCGTATGCTCATGTGTTGTCATCCTTTTTGAAAGCTTCACGCCACTGCACTGCTCCCAGGCTCGGCTTGGGCCATTTGTACGTCACACATACGGTCGGTCATTAAATGCGTCGTACAAACACACTACAGCAAAATTGAGAACATGTTTACCAAGAAGGCTTACTTTCCAGGAGGAAACAGTATTGGGCATTAGCATTGCTCAAGATGATGAGCGCATAAGCCAGCAACATATCAAAAGAGGTTCCACCGTATACATGCGTGCAAATGCAGGAAGTTGTTCTCACTCGAGTTTCTTGGGCAGGCTGTACTTCTTGAGCAGGTTTTCTGCCTCCGTATTGATGGGCCGCTCCTTAACACCAGGCTTGTAGATAAAGCATCCTTTGCCAGACTTGCGGCCTGCAAAAACAGTCGGCATTCGAGACAAAGGTCTCAGCACGAGGAAATATGCGAAACCGTAGTAATGAATTCAACTGCGAGAAATGACCAAACTGATCATTTTTGCGACCCCAAGTAATCAGATTTATGTTCAAGGGACTATTCCACCAGCATTTTCTAGTCCAGCAATGGAGGTAAAGCTTACCATGACAAGTAAGACCTATTCATGGTAGCAAAAAAGGTTTTTGTTTTGTGCCTTAACACGTAAGCTCTACTGAGACAAGCTCACACTCAACCAAACTGTAAGGGTCCACACAAAATTAAAAAAAAAAACGGTTGCTGCCAAGGAAGTTCACAGACCCCATAAGCTATTCTTATATTCTCATGTCTAGATGGATGAAAAAGCTGCACTCACCCAGAAATCCAGCGGCAACCATGTCCTTGAGGATTTGTGGGTTGCCACCCTGGAACCTGGTGCCGAACTCCTTGCCCAGGAACTCTGCTATGTGCTCAGCCACGTCAATGCCCACCTCATCGACTAGCGTGGCCGCACCAACGGGGAAGCCAAATTTCTTGGTCAGGGAGTCGAGCTCCTTGACAGTGACTCCTTCCTGCGTTCAAGTCAAGGAATTCCATAGGCACAAGTGAAGAGAGTGACAGAGAAGCTGCAAAGGATTTCACTGGTTGTTAATTTATTGAGACATGATAGCCTATGGCCAAGCAAGCACATGCAATTAATAAAAATGCTGTGAAACATTTACTCGGAGCTTTTTACTACAACAGTACACTCTGGTTTCGGAGCCCTGTCAACGAAAACCTGCATTCACATTCTTTTTTTTTTCATTTCTTTTGCTTTTTAATCTAATGCACACATTGTTGCAATGGGTGTGCAAAAAAAAAAAAGCACATCAAATGGGCCAATACAGTACAAAACCTGCACATAATTTTGTGGCGGGCACTCGAGCACTGGATGAGAAGCCTAACTCTTCAAACATAACACCGGTATAAGTTAAGTAATCAGTCGCTGCCGCAACGCGAGTACCCAGGGGGATACTACTACAGGCAGTCTGTAGATAACAATGGCATGCAGGCTAAGTCAGACTAGACTGACAGGTTAGCATTATGTGACAGCAAATATGTCATTTTTACCGGAAACAAAACTTTTTCAAAGAAGAAAATTGCATAAAAGCAAAGTACATGTGACGTGTCTACTGCGCTTTCTCACGGAACACTATTTCGCCGTCAGTAGGCAGTTCTCTCAAAATAGGAGGATGCTGAGACGGTTGACTCAGCCAGTTGGTTTCCGGTTTCAACCACATGCTTTCGTTTGTGTTTCCGATCTCTGGAAGTTAGTTTAGTTTATGGGGGTTTAACGTCCCAATGCGACTCAGGCTACGAGGGATGCCGTAGTGAAGGGCTCTAGAAATTTCGACCGCCTGGGGTTCTTTAACGTGCACCGACATCGCACAGTACACGGGCCTCTAGAATTTCGCCTCTATCGAAATTTGACCGCCGTGACTGGGATGGAACCCGTGTCTTCCAGGTCAGCAGCCGAGCGCCATAACCACTGAGCCACCGCAGCAGCACCGATCTCTGGAAGTGCCGTTTCTGGTTGGTGGGACAGCCCCAATGCAAATGCATCACAGAAGTGCTATACAGCTGACCAATTTTTCGGACTCCAATCATTCAGACTTGCGCGATATTTTGGACTTCGCTGATAATTCAGACTTAGCGTCACGCCGCACCTGCCAGAAACATGCACTTTTCATGACAGACACTTCGGACTCTGAGTGGAGTCCAAAAGTTTTACTTTTTGAACTAAAATAGATGCCAGCCATACTGTGGAGATTGTTTTTAGACCGAAAATTTCTTTTTTCAACCTAACTTTTGCCAGATGCCCAGTCCTGCGCTCATTTGCTCTTCTTTCCTTAACCTACTCAATTCTTTCAGTGCATCTCTTTCTACCAACCCATGCCACCTTTTCCTTCCCACTTGCTTGCCACGTGCTTTTTCCCAAGATAATTGTCAAGCTGGCGTTTCATAGAGGCTTGCAAGCCTGGTGGGAAAGTTTGCTTTAGCTACTTTGAAAAGCTTGAAAAAAGAATTCACGCTATAATCGTACCTTGCTTCTGAAAATAATGTGAGGTGCATTCTGAGAAGCATTACTTGATGTTTCCAGAGGAATACTGCAGATTCTTTGTTCTTAATTCACAGAATTTGAAAAGGGTTAGGGCCCTTATCGATGATAAATAATACATCTGGGTAGGGTATTAATTATAGCAAATGGCAGCTGGCTAGTGCTTATTCTCCACATCTGCAATTCTTGCAACAGAAGCAAGCTGCTCGTGCAACACGCCCCCACCTGTAGCAGCCTGATAGCTTCGGCCAACATTGCTGCGAGGATGCGTGTCGTGTAGAAACCCGGCGCATCCTTGACAGTGATGACCACCTTGCCCTGCTTGAGCCCGACAGCGACGGCGGTTGCCGCGGTGTCCTGGGACGTCTTGTCATGGGTGATGACCTCCAGGAGCTGCATCTTGTCGACGGGCGAGAAGTAGTGCATCCCGATCACCTGCACGGAACAGGCACTAGCAATATATAGTCAAGGGCACACTAGCACATCGCCACAAGGTTGTTTCTAAAACCAGAGATTATAAACACAAGCAAGGAAAAAATTCAGGGATGAAACCATAATATCTGGCATGTGCTAACGTCCCAAAGTGATATGTTGGTTAAAAGATAGGTTAGGTTTTATATTTCACGGGGTTTAATGTCTCAAAGAAACTTCTCGACTGTGAGGGACGCCATAGTGAAAGGCTCCAGAAGTTTCGACCACCTCAGGTTCTTTAATATGCACTGACATCGCACAGCACATGGGCTTCTAGCACTTTGCCTGCATTGAAGTGCGACTGCACGGCCGGGATTGAACCCGTGTCTTTCGGGTCAGCAACCGAGCGCCCTAACCACAGAGGCACCGCGATGGGCGTGGATTAAAAGAGACGCTGTAGGGGAGGGCTTTGGATTAATTAAGACCACCAGGAATTGTTTAATGTGTGGTAACGTCGCAAAGCACATGGGGGTTTTTTCATTTCACCGCCATGGAAATGTGGCCCCCTGGCCGGTATTCAATCCCATGACCTTGGGATTAGCAGCCGGTTGACAATGCTACTGAGCCACAGTGCGGGCGAGGTTAAACATGCTGTAATCGATCCTTATGCAATTTAAAGTCAGAAAAAAATGGAATGTCAAATGTCACTGTTCTACAACTCTCGTCAAGCAATGTTGTAACTTCACTTTCTTTTTCTTTTTCACAACCGAACAAGCAACCACAACAATTATAGTGGAGTACACATGCATTGGGATGTAGAAGCACATTGGGATTTGCCAATGTTGTGGCTCTATCAACTGCTATTCAAAGCTACAAACCAAGGATGTGCCTACAGAGTTAGAAAACTTGCCAATGACAATTTTACTTGAACGTGCATGCCACAATACAACATCGCTGTTTTGGCAAAATCAAGAGAGAAAGCACAACTGGCCTTCTCGGGTCGTTTGCTGGCCTGGGCGATCTTGCCAATGGGCAATGCGGATGTGTTGGAAGCAAAGACACAGTGCGCCGGAACAACCTGCTCCACCTCCTTCAGCACTGCATGCTTGACGTTGATGTCCTCAAAAACAGCCTCGATGACAATGTCAGCAGCCTTGAAGTGTTCATACTTGAGCGTGGGCTCAAGTGCTGACATGCAGACGTCCCGCTCGTAGCTGAAAACCACACGTAAAGAAAAGCTGAACATTAACTGGTACAAATCAACAGGTGTTAACCAACATTATCAGGAGTTCAGGGGTCTAATGATGAAGCCAAGACACATTGGCCAGGCTCTGGCCACATACCCAACTGCCCAGAATAAACTTAGAATACACTTTACGCATCACTAATCTAGTCCACAATGTGCAATTTTGTATCTTTAACCAATTTGCATTAGGCATGACTGCCAAATGGTATGGCATGAAAGCCATACCATTTTTGTGAAAATTTTCTCTGCCAATGTAAAAGAAAAGCATGTTCTAGTTCACATAAACTCTATTCCCCTCCGACTTGACAGCGTGTACATGCACACACGCGTGAAAATGCTCTCCAAGTTGTACCTTTCATATCAGCGCCTTGTGCAACATTACAAAAAGCTTACGCGGAGATGCGCTTCTTCTTGACGTTTTCATCCAGGCCCTTGCGAACCTGTTGCTCGCCCCGTGACAGACCCTTCTCGGCAGTGTCCTTGAGCACCACGCTCCAGCCTTTGTCGACCGAGACTTGCGCAATGCCTGCTCCCATGAGACCAGCTCCCAGGATGCCAACCCTCCTATATGGGGCACAAAAGTATATGCATGACAGCTTCGCTCATCGGGTCAAAGTTCGAGCAAACTCAAGGAAGCAATTGATGTCGATGATACAGCGGTCGTAATTAAACACCGTAGTGATTATGGACACTCGGTTATTACAAACAAAGCACAACCGTCACATTTTGCGTACATGCAATGGTGACGTGTCTCAGGTAGAATGAGCATACCAAAGACTCTGCATGAGCGAATGTAAACAAGAGTTAATCACATTCATTTACGCCGTCTGTAATTCATACAAACCATCTTTATAGACATGAACCTGCTGAGTTGCCAGACTTGAACCCTGTAGTCAACAGTGACTGCCTGGGTACAAAAGATATTCAAAAGAAACCTACCTGCCTTGTGGCTGACAAAGTGTGCCAACTGCAAGGCCAAAGCTCGGAGCTAAATGGATATCGAAGGTGATAAAGCAGTGCACTCTGAGATGGCTCAACAACTAGGCTCGCGAGCTGCGACGTGAAGCCAACTTTCCAAACTTGGGGCCACCAAGCTAAGCCGTGGCATACACGGGAAAAAAAAACGTAAACCTAGCTATGAATGTGGAAAGAAGCCAGCGTGGGCCGCTGAGAAATGAGAGGCAGTAGAAATGCAGTGACGAGTAAGGACGGGAAGAGAAGGGCGAATGTTCGCAGCGCTGCATAGGTAGTTTTGTCGTGCTCGATTTTATCGCGTGCGTTTCTCAACTACTCTGCCGCCTAAGTGACACTGAGGCCGCGGAAGACGACACCGTGTTCATGCAAGGCTTTGATTTTAGTATGGAATCAAGCCCCCATTCTATTCACAACTGTGCTGTATTCATGTGAATGCAATACTTTGACAAGACTTGGAAGAAACTGAACAACAAGGGCAGGATGGTAGGTATCTCCAAGTGTTCCTATTATAAATTGACACTGTGTGTTTAGTAAATAGCCAATTAATTACCAGACGGCATCTTCAGAGCCATGCCATCGTCAACAACCGATGCAGTGAAAACAATGATATAAACATTTTTGCTGGTACGAGGGACTTTACTATACAGTGCGGCTCTTCTGTAGTCGTGTACCTTTGTCCAATAGAAAAAAAACTGCGAGACAGACAACAAGCTAGAAATTGATGCACCTTTTCAGCATTCATTTATGGCTGAATATGAATAATTATTGTTGATAAATTTTTATTTACTTACTCAGCATCGCCACTGCTTTGCAGAAAAAAAAAGGCGAGAAAGAAAAAGTAAAAGGTGCAAAACTGTCAAAACAAAATAAAAATCACAATAAAGGGGTGAGACACGGCGCACTGCTTTAAATCACGACTGTGATTAAGTGCACGAAACTCCCAAGTTTATAAACTCACTGTTCAGTTAACGCTACGGTAACGATGCCTCTTGTTTTTCATTTAAGAATGCCACGGCACTTATGCAGCTAGGTACTTCACAAAAGAAGAGAGATGTTTTCCATGCAGAAAAAAAGCTGTTTAGAATGCACAGCAAAAACAGCGCTACTAAATCACAATTGCAAGTTGAAATTTTTTGTGAATTTGGCCTGTTTGTCTTTGATGCAACAGTCTGACAACGGCACACAAATCTGATCACAAGCCACCAATTCCTGCTTGTACCCCGTGAAAATGTGCTCCTGCTTGCAACTCCGGCCAAAATGCAACATCTAGTACTCTGCAATGAATGCAAACAGTGGACAACCCAGCATGCACGAAGATCTACCTAGCTTTCAATCAATATCTAAATCCCCGTCTTTACTGCAAATTGAAATCTCCCATACCAACAGAATTTTCGAGTGCCTCATTCATACTATGATGATAACGAGGCAAAGGTGAGTGTGCCACTCAACAGTGGAATATGTCATCCGCTATTCAACGTAACGCAACATGTCAGAACACTGACAGCGGAAAATGGCAGTCACTCACTTGACTTCATTCTTTGGCTCCCCAAACCTGTTCTTCTTGCAGGCAACTTGACCAAAGTAGAGCCCTATGAGCCCCTTTGACTGCGGCGTGATGCACAGCTCGCCAAAGCCCGTGTGCTCAGCTTCGTAGCCAAACTTGGGGCCCTTCACTACACCAGTCTTGACAACCTGTGTGCAGAATGGAAGCAACGTTTTTGCCCAATTCTAATCAATTCTTCAAGGTCAGTGGATCTCAGCTGCCATAATTCCAGTTCCATTATGCTGTTCATTACCTTTATTTTTCATTTGTAGCTGGACACAAAAGCAGGGTCTCACAAGCAATATATGTTGTTGAATTTGTATCCAACTACCAGTGAGCAAGGTTGACACTAAGCCGCACCCTTCCCAGGAAAGCTCTCAACCATAAGTATTCCTGCTCAAGCTCTACAGAAACCCGGCGTATGTTCTTCCATTATACAGCATGCTACCAGTTGCGACAGAGGAACAAGACCTTTTATCACCCGAGTTCTGAGTGCATTTGGCATCATATCAGACCGCACAGTGCTACAGAAACTTCAAGTCCACGTGCTTGACTCTCCTTTGCAGAGCTTCCTTTGAGTCTACATATTCACATGAATCGCCTATGTGCCTTGCACATCGGCAGTGGTTACGTGCCACCACACTTATGTTGGAGCAGAGACTTGCCACATCATCAGGCTCATGCCTGTCATTTTCTACTCCGAGAGGAAACACATCACTATTTCTCCTATTTCCCCACAACCAGTTATTTCACTCCTACAAAAATTGTACATTAACAACCCTAAAAGCTTTCGGGAGTCACGTCAGCTTCAAAGAGTGCCAGCTAAAAACTGTCATTGTAAAGCCACAATTACTGATATCAAGACAGCTACACCAGTGACAAACAATACCTCGAGGATCTTCAGTGGAGCCGGGTACAGCCCTTGTGTCATCTTCATCACCTGACCCTTTGCCTTGTCAAACACCATGTTCCGCACGAGTTCGTACTGGAGTGCCTTGTTCATTAAGCCTGTTGCAAGAAAAATAATTGCGCAAAGACATAGGGTGCTGTCAGGTACCGCTGCGGTAGACGGAGTGCCCACTTTTACTTACGCTCCATCAGAGGGCGCGTTCGGTTGGGCTTCAGTGATCCGTCGGCCAGGCCCTTAGCTGCCTGAATTGCAACTTCTTCTAGGTACTCGACCATCCGTTCGTCTATGGGCTTCACTCCTGGGCCTACAATAAACGAGGTCAACTGCATCACAGCTTCTACATTGAAAACTGTGCTCTTGACCTATTACTCGAAATTAGGTCTGTGTAGTGCTGAAAGAAAAAACTTTCAGCAACTGCCTAGCTCATACACGAAATTCCGAGTCAACAAAGAAATGTACCATCAAGGACAAGTCTTTAGGACGCACCAGCTGCAACTGATGCCCGTAACTCTTTTATTAGCCCCATGCTTGTGCAGGTGGAAGTCTGCATGCTATAACACATGGTAGTGAAATGAGACTGTTAACAAAAAAACATGGCACGTATGCGCCACGGCCGTTTTTTTCACGTCTTGGAGACTTTCGTCTCCATCAGTATAGTTACATAGCAAACAAGTCTCCATCTCATCATGCTCTTTTCTTATGCATAACCGATTTCCCCACGCAGTCCTCCCGATAAACGGGTCGCAGCAGTTACACACCTAAGGGCTCAACTGTTTGGTCAACAAGCCCCATCTTTTTGGCGCGGTCCGCACGAATGTTCCGGCCCGTGAGCATCATGTCTAGCGCAGCTGGAAGCTGCACCTGAAAAGAGTAGGTGCAGAGACACGAGTGTGGTGGTGCAGCATAGGTGAGGAATCTACTGTAGTGTGTGACAGAGAAATTGTGCTCACAAGTCTAGGCAGACGCTGAGTCCCACCGGCTCCGGGTAAGATGCCAAGCATCACTTCGGGAAGACCAAGGACCGTCTTACGGTCCTTGACCGCTATCCGGTACTGGCAGGCCATAGCAACCTAGAATGTTTCACAACGGTTGGAAAGAGTTCCCAACTAAAACATGCAACAAGCAGATAATGTAACAATATAACTTAAAAACATAACCAATTGCCAAGCACAAAATCATTTTGAAAAGACAAACTTCACATTAGAATAAGACTCGCGAGAGAGAGATGCGGTGTGCCTTCTTTTGACAATCGTTTCTCAACCTAACAGCAAATGTCAATGCAAAGTCTGTGCGAAGACAAAATTTATCATGCAGTTTCCAGTCAAAAACATGAGTGTGATGCGTAAAATCATAAGGGAGCATTAAGTTTATGCAGAGCTACAAGTTGGGGACCTGCAACTAATCTAGATCATTAGGATCTTTGATCTGAGCAAAGGTGTCAATATATACAAACTTCTTAATTCTGACCTGCACGTCAGAAATGAACTTGTAAACTCAGAGCCATCAGGATACTAGAGCAGCCACACAGCTCAGAGTTCGACATTTCAAGCTGGTAACACATATTAAAATATGATGCAAACTTTCACAAGACAGTCATGCCCTTGCGGTGTGGAAAAGTGTGGGTGAGATGAGTTGACTAGTTCACCTCGAGGCCACCTCCAAGACAGGAGCCCATGATGGCGGCTACTATGGGCTTGGGGCTGTCCTCGAGCTTCTGGACCAACTCTTGGGCCTCGCGTGAGAGACGAGCGCCTTCGGATGCTGACTTGCATTTGTCCAGCATGCTGAAAAGCCACAAAATTATCCTCCAAGTTAAAAAGGAAAGAACTAAACAAATAGTCTATAGGGAGCCCGCACCAGCAAGCTACAGCAGAACTAAAGCCAAAAGAAAAATAAGGAATTATATAGACCAACCAAAAAAATTGAGAACAAAAAAAAATTTGTGAAAACAAAACCTGGGCCATCACTGAACAGATTTCTAAAACTGGCAATGTATGAAAAGCTTTTACATCAACGCATGTTTAGGCTCACTTTTTACACGAGACTACTAGCTTACAAAAGAACAACTGTTTAATTCAATGACAAAGAAAAGTCATCGAAGCACAAAATGCTCCCTTATGGGGCAAGCTTCATTACTTTCCTTGGTGCAGCTGGCATCAGACTTGCATAGCAGGGATCAATCAAGTGAGCAATGTCAAAATTCAGCATTGTGTAACTGTACAATATTTCAGTGAACTTCCTCAACCTGCTTATAATAACAATGTGTGGCAACTCAAACAAACGAAGGCCCTTAAATGACAGCAACCGGGAGTACTTCTGGTAAAAAAAAAGTAACGATATGAAATAAGGGCAAACAAAACGCAATGCAAATTAACAGCTGGAAAGAAGATAAACAAATGAATGTAAATGATGAAAAAAACTCTTTGCTCTATTACATTTTCTCCACAGCTGCAACACAAGTATGAGAAATTCAGTAGTATTCAGCAGTAGTATAGTATGAAAAGTTCAGCAATGACATTTGACGTGAGTCACCCGCCCTAAAAAAAGTCAAGAAATTTAAACGGGAAATCAATAAAAGGCACCAAGTGTAGTTGATAATTCATCTCAATCATTATGCAAGTTTGAGATGAAGCCTACAACTTAGAGGCTCAGCACTTTTGTGAAACAAACAGTCATTAAGGAAACAGGTTTGGAACAAATGGGCAAATATGCGCAAGGTCTCATCGCACCTTTCGTTACACTATTTTGTTCAAACGCTATGCCCTGGCAAGTAGCCCAAATTAACACTTCGGTTAAAATGCAATAATTACATGAGAATGTACCTGGTCCCAATGACAACTCTGGCACAATAGTTATGAAAGCGCACTCTCTGAAGTGCCTAAACATCCACAGTAACATGGGCAACGACGACAAAGGCTGTATGAATCAAGAAAGTAGGAAGGCAATATAAGTGTCGTCTCTTTACCGGGGAAAGGCACAGTTGTAGCAGATGCAGCTGTAAATTTAGCGACTAAACTCTGACATGTTGCAGTCGTATCCTACAATAAAAGTGAGTTTACGGCCACTACTTTTATCACTTACGCAGCACAAGCATAAACATCAAGCTGCCCATCATGATCGATGGAGTCCTCAAAGCAGCAGTCATGCTGGTAATAATAATAATAATCTTTATTGATGACTGTGTCGAAATGCTGCCTTACGTGATATCGGCGCCGGCAATGAAGCAGCCAGGCTTTGAGGAGATGAGCACGGCACTGGACACTGCACCATTGCTGAGGAAGTCTTGTAGGACGACTTTCACATCTTCCGTGACTTCGGCATTCAGTGAATTGACCTGGAAACAAGCAAGGTTCCTATGTGACACGCTGTCGCGTGCGCACCGGGACAGTCACCTTTGAACCTGGTGTGTCGATGCGGATGACGGCGACACCTTCTTTCACGTCATACTTCAGATGTTTTAGTACTGAGAAGGAAAGTCAGGAAAAGAAGCGTTTCAGGAGACGCCGGCACAGAGCACGCGCAAAATTTTTTTTTTTCGAGCCATAGCAAGAAAAAAGCTACTCACGACGCATGCTGGAAACTGAAAACGTCCTCACTGAATTCCCTCCTGCGTGAAAAAACGCGTACGTTCATAAAGTGAGCACAGTTTCGCGACAGTAGAAGGTTTGGTAGACGTTCCAATGTAATGCCTCAGATTAATAAAATGCAGCGTGACACCACTCCAATCGATGATAGCAATGGTTGGGTAACGAAGCTGGCTTTTTGGAAGGCCACTGCTCCTTCAATCCAGCGACAATATCGCCGATGCCACAGCGATCTAGTGCAAGGCAGAGGCGACAAGCAAGGGAGAGAGCACACGGGCAAGCCCACAAGATAGGGGTTACTGGCGTGACCCTGATCACAACCAGAGTGCCGAAAGTTGTCGTTCGTCTTTCATTGAATTATTCGCCAACTAATGAGCGATATGTTAGGTGTAATTGAACACTTACGGATCGAGGAAACCAGATGAGGATAATTTCGTAAAAGTCCCAGCGCCCTACAAGCCATACTCGATGCCGTGCGCTTGCCACCTCGCTGGTCAACAGCCGGCTGGATGAAGCGAAAACGCGATGTTTGCCGTATTTACTATTTACTTTGGATCCTTTGGATACAATTTCGAACAGTTCTTTTCATTAAAGTGTCGTAAAAAAGTTGCAATGACTATTTTGTTGTTGGATACATGTTTTTTTTATTTCTATGTATTGTTTTCTGGCAATAAAACAATTTTGAAAGAATTGTTTCAGGGCGTTGACCATATCGCCATTTGCAGAGCTCGTGCATCAACATGGCGTTTGTGACGGTCCGCGCTGGTGCATCGTCGGCGTTAAAACGCGTCAAATTCTGTGAGTACGGTTATTTCTAACGCAGTTTTTTTACAGTGAGCAACCTTAGGTTAGTAATTTTCAAGTGTCGCGCTTGGTTTTGTTGTCACTCTGGCATCATTCGCACTATTTGCACTTTGTTCGTGGAGGGCTTTATCCCGCAGACGACATTTTTTTTTTTCCTGGGTTCTCCTTATGTCTTCGCTTTTCCTCCAAAAAGTTAGCGCATCTTGAACCGGTTTCCGCCAAAAGGATGACACCCACGATTGAAATTTGTCTTGCCGCAACTTGTCATTTTCCTCTATGTGAAGGGCATTGCGTATCGTTACCGTGTTTTTACCTCGTGTTGGCGTACAGTCGGACAATCAGATTTCGTTCGATCGCGCTTCAATTACTTTCACTTCGTTCTTCAGCGGCTCCTTGACATAAAGGTCCGATATCTCATTAGAGATTTAATACATTGCTCGTTTCTAATCATGTCTACTAATCACACCCTCTATTCCGGGGTACTCGGCCATTTCGTATATAGCGCCGTATTTTGGAAGCAAATCATGTTTGAAGAGGGACGACCTCGCACGCATTATCTAGACCCGGATACGTGTTAATCAGTGCTCTTGTCACTGCTCACTTTTCGTTCCAAAGTGTCCGCCGGATCAGATATCGCACACGGGGCATCGCTATCAATGCTGGCGTACTTTCAACCCCTGCTCGCCGTGGTTACTAATGCAGCGATTGCTTCCGTCTGCGAGAATTTGACCCTTTTTGCTTTCTGCTGTAGACCACCTCGGTGGGCGCGGCCATCTTGAAAAGCGTTGAGTTCTCAAGTTAGGATGTGGTTAGAAAGGGAAGGCGTGGCAAATGTCTCGCTCTCAGAGGACACGCGTCGAGAAAGGATGAAGGGTTTGAAAGAGAGAATGAAACTGCAGCGAACGCGACTTTGGTTTCTTTGCATCGAGAATGTCTTGCTTGAGACTTAATGTTTTCCAGGCGCTCGGAATTCACTGCGACGAATGTTTTGTTTTTTTTGCCAATATTGTGTTTCATGAAGTTTTGACTGCAGGTGTACACATAGCTGTTGGGCAAACATTTTCTCATCACTACATTGACTTTGAGTGTCCATTAGATTGCACAGGTAACACTATGCATTTATTTGCAAACACGTCAGAAAATGATGTTACTTTCAAGGCACAGAAGTTAGGTTTTATTTTGGAGTAATGTGTACTGTAATAAGCTAAGCTTGTCGCATTTCGATGGAGGTAAAATGTTAGAGGTCCGTGTGCTGTGCAGGTGCAGCCATAACTAAACGGAGCACTCCATTTCGTACTAATTGCAATCTGGCTTTCCTATAGGACATGAGGAAACATTATTTGTTCATGAGAAAGCGAACTATCATCTACTACTAGCCTGCACATACCACAGCTGTCAGTCTCAATTAGGAAGCTGGAGAAAAATGTTAAAAGGCAATAGCGTGCTCCGTTTACTTTTGGCCGCACCTGTACATTGTCAATGCATGTTAAAGAGCCCCAAGTGGCTGAAATTATCTGGAGCCCACCACTGTGGCATCCCTCATAGCCTGAGTCGCCTGGGACGTTAAGCTGCATAAAACCAGAAAGTAAACTTATCAGTTAATCACTGTTTGAAATTAATTGCATAGAAAATTTACCGAACTCTTCAGCAGCTGTGAAACCTTTAGAGTTTGGGCATATTTTCTTACACAGGACAGATCAAACCTTTTTACTTCTGTGCGTGGTGGTAGAGATGGTTTTTTAGCTCCAGCAGGGACCCCTTGTATGCCGTTGTTGATTCTGTGAATAAAACGCGTGAAAGTTTATGTGGTAACTTGTAATATAACTTTGTTTCCTCTCAGGAATACTTTCCCCTTGTATTTGCGTCGTTTTGCTTGTAGGCTGACTGGAACAAACTGCAAAGTGACAGAAGCTTTTGTTGTAACAGCCCAAGATGGCTGCACCCATTGCCAAAACTAAAATTCTCAATAGGCGATAGTCACCTGATGATCTACAGGTGTTGCTGCTCTGTTCCTTCAGTTTTTCTTCAAGTAACTTCACCTATTGTCTGCAGGGGCATCTCATAACCTCATTGCTCTTAACGCAAGTCACAGCAGTGTTGTCTGACCTGCTGTAAACTTTCTTTGGTTACTTTTACTTTGAGTAGTGCAGTAGATGTTTATTGATCCGACTTGGCAGGAAGCAAAAATAAGTCTAATATTACCCAGTATGTCGTGTTACGGAATTTCATAATGCAGTGATACAAAGACAGGCTAGATATACAAAACGTGGCTTTCAGGAGTTTATGTAGTCGGCAGAAATAAAACGAAATTGTCTATACCTTTTAAGTTTGCTATGCTGGCTCATGATGTGACCTTTGACAGTATCAGTACATTACACTAGGCCAGCTCCATACCCTCAGCCATCACGCATCAGCACAGATGTATGACATGAGTGACTAGCATGTCAAAGCATGGAGGCCAAAAAACCGCAGCTGTGTCTTCTCCAAAGGCCTTCCCATTAGGAATGGCTTGCGACTATTTCAGTATCTGCAGGCATTCACACGAGGCAGGATGACAGGTACACGGAAAATCGACACCGTGTACAGCGGCCAGTATAATTGTATTACTGAGTTGTTGGGGATGGATCCCAGCAGATTTAGAGCACGAAGTGAGCACAGTCAGAGGCCCATTGTTCTTGTCACAGGCAAGCTGAGAGGAATGCAAGGGAGGTGTCTTTCATTCTCTGGCTTCAGACTCTGCTCTTGCAGGTAGCTGTAGTGCCTTCGCAGCTGTACGACCTTGGATTGCATCACATAGAGGCTCTCTCTTCATTCTGCATGTGTCTTGTTTTCTCAGGCACCGAGAACGTGGCTGCATCTGGAAATACTTGTTTGTTGAGAGGCATTTCTGTGTGACCTAGTAAAGCATATTTACTGACCGTTATTTGCTTATGTTAGTGTGGAATTATTCGTTGACTTTTTTTTACTGTGTAGACAGGCAACCTCCCAGCTTTCTTTTCTTTTGTTGCAGCTGTCTTTTCTTTATTATTATTTTTTCTCATATTTAAAATTTGTTTCTTCTTTGTTGTCATTTGTCTAGGTTCCCCAGCCTGTTTGTCAAGTGCCGTCACAACCAGCCATTATGCTACAGCTCCTGGTAGGACAGCATCCATCTTGCATTTTACTGTTACCAACAACAGCTTTAATATCCACATTTGCTTCATTACGGTCACTGATATGATGATTTATATAATGCAGTGATGTTCTTGTTGTTCACTTCACTGTTACGTTTTAGATGGGGTAGTAAACTCAGTAGTTAAATTTATGTATGTCAGTGTAATCGAGTCATGCCATCTTCTGTTAAGCTTACCCTGAATGTTAGATGAGTTGTGGCTGTAGGCAATTCAAATGATGTGATCGTTCGTATTTCCTGTATTGGTTGAAAATTAGAGGTCGTTAGTGAGCTTGCCATCGTGACCATTGCCTCATACACTGAAAGCACACTTAATCGATGCTACATAATGTTGTCCTCTCAGCGCTGCCTTGCATGCATACTGTAGTTGTCCTTTTTTTCATGATTTTTGCTTTTGCCCGTCCTAGCAACGAAGAAGTCTGGACAGAAAAACATTGTTTTGGTGGAAGGAGTGCGGACGCCATTCCTGCTCTCGGGTACCAAGTACAATAACCTGATGCCTCATGACCTCCAGAGGGCTGCCTTCTTGTGAGTGGGCTGCCTGCCAGTCATCTCGGAGAAACTTGGGAACTTGAAGTGTTTATAGTGGTGCGAGAAATGTTTAAGAAGTAAAGGCCTGCATGTGCAGGGCCAGCCCACTTATTGTATCCTCCTCTAGAAAGGTCACCAATCCTTTGGCCTTCAGTTGATTCGCCATTTGAGAGGCAGGGAGAGCTTGGGTGATGGCATGAGCTTGGTCTTAATGCAAATGTGCATCAGTAACTTTCGCTGACATCTCACACTACACTCTTTGCGCTTTTAGGGGCTGTCTGAATTTGTGCCGTGGTGGTCTTATGACCTTGCACATATTTCTGAATTTGCTTGTTGCTGACGTGCTAACTAAGATGTTCAGAAGCTGGTTCAGCACTCTCAGCTAGGACAAACAGTTGAATGTCTGTTTTCTTTTATCTGAATACTGGTTGAACTGTTATTATGAAAGCACCGGATGATGGAAAAGGGGAGCTGTATTGCATTGCCATTGCAGCCTTTATGCCCGGGATACATGCGACGTTTTTTCCGATGATGTTCGCGCGGCAGAAAACGGCGTGGCGGCGCGACGCCCGGCCGGAGATACATGGAGCGAAAAAGCGGCAGCCTGCCGCCGCGTATCTCAGCGCGAAAGCAATGTGATCAACAAGTGGCAAATACCATTGAGCGAGGAGCTCTTTGAGAGCAGCGACGCTGACTCCTCGGTTAGAATAACGAAACTGTTCATTTAGACACCACTGTACTGATTGCAGCACGCGTGCATAGGTATCTACAAGGTTTTGAGTGCTCGAATGCATGCGGTCGCATACCTTTCGATGCCCGCTCAGCCGTGGGTGCCATCGGCTGCGGTTTTCTTCGGCACCTTCGCTTCAGGGAGGAAAAGCAGGCATTTCGATCCAGGATTCGGTCGTGTTCTCCAAAAAAAGTGACATTTCAGGTCTAGTGAAAAGTTTATTTCCATGATAACAACATTTCCGTGCAATAAGCACAGCAGTCCTCGTCGGCCACGGCGTTCATGTTGGCGGCAGAGGCAGTCAAATCGGAAGAGCGGGCTTTCTGCGCTGCTATTGGCTTGCTCCGGCTGCCGCTTCCGGTCTCGCCGGACACCGCGCGTCAATATTTGGGGGGGCCAGTTCGGCGGCGGCGGGCGTTTTTCTCGAGGCCGGGCGTCAAATGCGCGACGTTGGGCGAAAATCGCCGACAAAACGCTCCATGTATCCCGGGCCTTAGAGGGGAAAAAATGCATTTTTGCAGTAAATTTATTGCCATCTGGATTTCTGCTCTAAATGCTCTGGACCCGTTGCTCAAGCTCAAGGGCATTGAAGTGGTCAGAATTTGCTGTAATTCCATACCGCTGAAGGGCTGCTCATTATGCCTGATGTGTGGTTAGTAGAACAGAAAGTGGCAGAGACCTTGAGGTGGAATCAGGAACTGCTGAGTTTAATATGTAATGTCTAGGGCACCCCACATTTGTGGTGAGTTGGTAGAGTATAGTGAAAGGAGCGAGAACGCTTGGGATCTTTCTTCAAGAACATTTTGTCAAATGCACTTGGTAAAAGCTCCTGGCCACTGTAGCCCATGAAGCAGTTTTGGCTGCGTGTATTTTTGCGTGACAAGCAGCAGCCATTTCGCTAAAAATAAGATGTTCTCTTGAGGCTGGTATAGCTTGTCACTATTCTATAAAAGGACACTTAGTGTTTTGATAGAAATGGAAGCACTACGGTTTACTTCTTTGTTTGTTTCTGTTCCTCGTAGTACTAATTAAATGCCGTATTGTGCTTGGAGGGCCAGCAGCGTTAAGCATTTTCAGCTGCAACCTTGCTCTACTGACAAGTAAACGTTCTTTTATCGCTCCAGGAGTTTGCTGAGAAAGACTGGCATTCCAAAAGGTAAGTGACGCAATTGCCCTGTGTTTAGTTCTGATTGCTTTTTAGTTAGGCACAGTAATTTCAACTTCGATTTGTTTTTCTTTTTTCTGCGCAGAGTCAATTGAGTACATTGTATCGGGAAGTGTGATTGCTGAGCCTACAACGTGCAATGTTGCTCGGGAGGCAAGTTTTTTTTTTTTTTTCATATTGAAATATTTTCGGGTGGCTTTTTAATGTTGAATGAAAAAGACGGTGCAGGAAACACACGGACAGAGACGAGGTGACACGGGCGGCGCTGAACTTCTAACAACTTTATTGTGGGCCAATCAACGAATATATACGAACTGAAAAACCCGCTGTCATCAACGGTACATGCGCGGATAAGTCCACTCCTTGTCTTTATCTGTCAAATAGGAAGATAAAAGCACTACTGACGCAGACTATCCCGAGAATACAAATCCGTTTTGATTCCACGGTCTCCCTGGTGATATGCTCTTTGCTCTTACTAGTGATAACGGAGCTCTTAAGATTAGGGGAGCAATTATTGCAAGTGAGGCAGTGGATAACGAGAAAACCTTCAAAATATTTTCTTTCGCATGCATTTTTTACATTCTTTGCGTGTTCTCTTAACCTATCGTTTACACATCCCCCAGTCTGCCCAACATTCCACAACATAACAGCATTTGATAGACCACGCCTTCTGCGCATTCAACAAAAGGTTGTCTGTGCTTCTTGCCGCAGTCACGTTGCTAAATCGCCTCAATGCAATCCAATGCAGAAGGTGTAGTCTATCAAATTCCGTTAAGTTGTGGAAAAACTTATGTTGGGCAGACTGGGAGGTGCGTAAACGGTAGGTTAAGAGAACATGCAAAGAATGTAAAAAATGCTCGCGAAGGAAAATATTTTGAAGGTTTTCTCGCTAGCCACTGCCTCACTAACAATCATTGTGTCCTTAATCTTGAGAGCACTGTTATCATCAGTAAGAGCAGAGAATATCACCACGGAAATCATGGAATCAAGACACATTTGTAATCTCGGGATTGCCTGTGGCAGTAGTGCTTCTATCTTTTTATTCGACAAAAAGCGGACTTATCTGTGCATGTGTTGTTGATGACTGCGGGTTGTTCAGTTCGTATATATCCATGGATTGGCCCAAAATAAAGTTGTTGGAAGTTCAGCGCCGTCCGTGTCTCCTCGTCTCTGTCCGTGTGTTTCCTGCTCTACCTTTTTATATCATGTTCCAACACGCCTAGTTTGCCACCTTAATCCTTATTCTTGTATTTGTCATTAAGTAAAGACAGCGATTCCAGATGCTATGGCACCATGTTTGACATTAATCACGTCGTTACTTGTTGCAGAAGTAAAATAGTAAGACAATTTTTCTTGATTTCAGCAAGTTGAAAGTCCGTAGTCATTTATAGTCGGTGGTGTCATATTGCTACCATAATGTAGGTGATGGTATTAGTAATGGACATCTTTTTGCTGTGTTTTGGGTTGGCTCACAGCCAGCCATATTGAAGTCACCATTAGAGTGGTGAGTGTCTGTTTGGAATAAAAAAAATGATGTGAAGATAAAGGACAGATAAATTACAGAGAATATTGTTAGTGTTCAAAGGGCTCACCCAACTCACTTCATAAATATTGTTACAGGCTGCGCTGTGTGCTGGATTTTCTGACCGAACCCCGTGCCACACGGTCACCATGGCGTGCATCTCTTCAAACCAGGCAATCACTACAGGTGGGCTGACTGCGCAGGTTGCTCTGCTGGTACCGGTGTTGGTGATGTTTGTGTTCTCATGTTGTAAAGCCATTCACATTGCTACATGCATCAGCATAATGGTCTTCATGGTGTCATTTTGATGTTTGCATATCGCAGCAATGAGACTTAAGTCCGTTTATACAAGCCTGCCTTGTTATCTTGTTTCCTTGGACCATCGTTACGTGATTGCGAAGCAAAGTTGGGGTGTAGATAGCATGCCTGTGTCCTCTTTGTCGTCGTGCAAGTCTCGTAGAGTCAGTCACGTGAGAATAATGCACAGGGTTCACTACCTTCCTCCCATCGAGGCAAGGAGTGAATCAGCAGCCTTGTTTTGGGTGTGGTCTGCACAATCAGCAGCCATCCCCTCCGCTGCGTGTGCAACAGCAAAGATGCGCTAACGGTGCCGCCGTTTCGCTGAAGGGAGTAATCCAGGACTGCGGAACCTCGAGCCTCATGGTTTCGGTGGTAGTATCTGGCTCCTACACCCAGTCGCTGCAAAGCGTTTTCTAGATGCAGGCATTGCTCCAGTGTGCTGAGTAACTTAATTTTAGTATCAGTACATTCTTTTCGTGAAACACATAATATGTATGTGCAGCTTAATTCTGAGTGTGGAGATTACACAGTCCAGCACTGAATCTCTTGCTGTGTCCATCCTGGGTGCAGAGAAATTGAATTTCTTCCCCAAGGCGATGTTGCGCAACTTTTGACTGCAGGTTTACATCTGTTCTGTTTTGGAAAATGAATAGTATGTGTTCTTAAACTGCGTTGTTCATTGTTTCATTGCTTTTTGTGCCGGATCTTCATTGTGCCCGTTGACAAATGCAGTGATGGGGCTTATTTCGTCGGGGGCCATTGACGTTGGCATGGCGGGTGGCGTGGAGTTTCTCTCTGACGTCCCCATCCGGCTGAACCGAAAACTGCGCAAGCTGCTCTTGTCAGCCAACAAGGCCAAGACTCCCATGCAGAAACTGGGTCTCCTCGCCAAGTTCAGGCCCAGCATGCTGGTGCCCGAGGTGAGCCTGAGTTTGAGCCTGAAATGCTTGGGCCCAATCTTTTATGGATTTCAAGGAAACAGTTTAAAGAGGCATTAGAGAGAGATGTGTGTGTTGTCTATATTTTTTGTTCGGGGTGTGCGGGCATTGAAATTTTGAATACGAATGTGAAGAAAAAGTGCTTTAGAGTATCAAGTACCGTTCAGTATGAAAAAAAAAAAATTTTGAAAAAGGTAGATAGGGAAACGGATGGTCTTTGTATGGTCACCAAAATGTATACCCAAAATGGTTTATGGTCTTTGCAGCTGAAAACAAAACTAGGCTGACTCAGCACTGCTGTACAAAAAAACCATGACATGTGCAGAAATGTATACTGCTTGATTAGACGGCATAACTGCAAGCAATCTATAATTCTCAAAGTTGGTCTTGCAAAATGAGAAATAGAATAAATACATGCATTGACACACGACTGACAACTATAAAGAACATGAGAACCTCTAACTTGGGCTTAAAGGGACCTAAAGAAGTTCCCTAATTATCCGAAGCTCTAGTTATCAATACCTCTTCAGATGCAAAAATGCAGTTACCTAAGCCTTGTGAGGGAGCTTCCTTGCAGCACAAAGAGCGAACGGCATGTGACGAGTGTGCAGTTTTGACGTATTGGAAAAACAGTGCAAATGTAAGCAAGGGAAATACACATTGTTGTCAGAACCGTGAGGCTGCATGTAAAAAAATAATAATGACAGCAACACGCCAGTCAGTTTTGGAAAACAACGGACAGTTTGGTTCGGCTGGCTGGTGAATGCACGGCCAATAACACTCAGTGCATGCTGGCTGCAAGTTTCGGAAACAGAAACAGTGTGACCAGGCTATTTTTTGGCCCAGTGATAGTGGCCCTTCTGTCGTCGTCATGCCTGCCGTTACGCGCATGTTGAATGCTCGTGGGCTATGATGGGCTATGATGCATCACGAAGTAGGTGGGATTTCTGCACGATTGCTTGACACCTCGATGTGACCCCATTTCGGAAGCCCCATGAAAAACTCCCCAAGCAGGCTTTTCCACATGTATCGCAGTTCACAAACGTGATGGTGGAGCTCACACCATAATTATAGAGAGTCGTGAAGGCAACAGGACAGGTGTCATGAGGGCGGGCGCTGGGTATGGAAGACAGCATGGAAGATTCAATCACAAAAAAATGCATGATTTTGTGTTGGGACAGTTCGAAGCAGGTGGTTGGGCATCTTGTTTTCAGCAAGTGTGGTATGTAGGAAAGGCCACTAGCGGAATCGGAATTTCGCGTGAGGTCCAAGCTTCGCAGCCTCTGAATGTTGTTGGTCCATGCAGTGAATGACAAAGAAAACGAAGAGGGCGGCTTTACATTGTTTTCGTGACGCAGTCAATCTTTGGAAAATTTTTCCAGCTATTTTAGTTCTGCCATTTATAAGAGGCTGTATTAGGTTGGCGTCGAATATTTACAAATTTTTGAATATCAATTTCCGATGTCTAATGTGAACTGTATTCAAATTATTCAATATTGGCACAATCCTGTTTGCTTTTTATATATAAAAGACTTTGGAGCAGCCTTCAGACTGCATTGTTTTTTATGGTCACATTCGTTTGCATATTTCTCATATGGTTAGTTGCAGTGCCGCACTTTTTGTCATCCATGTTTAGTATGACCACTTATGTGGCTATGAAAACACTAATGCACTAGTTTCTGCTTTTACTGTGGCCCCAGTGAGATCGTGTACTTTGTTCTGCTCAGTCATGTTGCAGAGGTAATATTATCAGCGCTTATCGTCACAGGTGTCACTGTTCCGAATGTGGCCAAGGTGGCATGTGAAATTTAGGCATCATGGGCAACAGGTTGCATCAGTTAAAATTCCGTCTGTCTACATTTTGCGATTCCCTGAAAGTTGTGGAACAGTGTGCTGAGAGGTCATGTCACATTTAGTGCTGCGTAGTCTAGGACATACATATAAAACCAAAATTCATTTCGATATATTCATGGAATCGAATCGGGCTTTAATGTGATATCCAAAAGCTGGGAATGTTGAAGGGAGCTCCGGATGGCAGTGTCAAGTCGGCGGCTTATGCAGCAAACTTACTGTGTTGGATGGTTGAGATACAAGTTAAAGTAGCAGCGTGTACTGTAGCAGTGATGTCAGATGTGATGCAACCAAGTTCCTGTTTCTGCCACTAGGCTGCGCTTTTCATTTTTTCACTGGCCAGAACGTTAGTGATGAGATGAACCAACACCTGCAATGCTTCTTTCTTGATCAGGCCAGCTATTATCAACTGAGAGGCCACTGCTAAGAATTAGATTGTAGCATTGGAAATTTGCACTTAAACATGTTTAATCTACCGCGGGGTCTAACGCCTGCCGTGCCTCTACACCTTGCCTCGAATGCAGCTTCCCTCTGTGTCGGAGTTCACGACCAAAGAGGTGATGGGTCACTCGGGCGACCGGCTGGCCGCTGCATTCGGAGTCAGCCGTCGGGAGCAGGACGAGTACGCACTGCGTTCCCACACCCTGGCCGACAGGGCCTCCAAGCAGGGACTGCTGTCTGACATTGTGCCCTTCTCAGTGCCAGGTAGGCTTCATTTTATTGCGTTTTGTTCGTGTGCTGGAAAGAACTTTTTTTTTCTCAAACTGCTGTGCTGGATCTACCATCAGGGCATCTGATTGGTTTCTTGTGACACTTAACTTACCGTATTTACTCGAATGTAACGCGAGGGGCGACTTTACATGCTGCCCAGCTAGAAAAAATAAAACCACGAATGTAACGCGAGGCTTCGGGACACAAAACAAAGTACCTTTAATAGACATTGTGGCCAACGTGTTTACTCATCTTCCTCGCTTTTGGAGGCTGTGTTCTCAGAAACGGAGTCCTCCTTTTCGCTTTCGAAGTCTCTTGGTAGCTTCTGCCGCAGAGAGAATCCATTCCTCTTCATGAACGTTTGGGCCCACCCACGAGATGCTCTGAACTTCCCATCTCCCAAGCAACGTCTCTAACTTTCAAACGGATCAGCTCGGCACTGACCCCCATGAGACGGTTGCGCTGCTCGATAACAAAGACCGCCACGTTTTTCTCCAGCTGGACGTGATGGCCATGGCGAGGCTCACGAAATCCTTTGTAGTCGGGCTCACATTCAAAAAGCCCCTCCCGCTGCAGCCGCCATCCGCGGATGGTTGACTCGTTGAGGTCAAGTCTTCGAGCGTCGCACTGAGCACGACGCGTTGCCATCAAAAGTGCACTGAATCAGTACACCGCGAGCGACGTCACAACATGACGCGACGAAGCATTGAGCGCGAGGTTGCAACGAGCACAAAAAAATTACAGAGAACAACGCTTTGACTTTGGATGGATGAGGATTTGGCTTCTGTGGTACCCATGTTGCCAGCATAAGATCGCAAAACTGCAGAAACTGAAAGCAAGCTGACTGCTTTGAAATGGCTGCACCGCGGCACTGCTTTAGGCCAATCGAAGTGCGGTATTCGATTATAACGAGAGGGTAGACATTAAACAAAAAAAAATCCAGGAAAAAACTAGCGTTACATTAGAGTAACTACGGTATTCTCATAACTGAAGTAGGTCTGGCGCCAAAATGTGAAGGCACTGTTAGACCCGGACGAGGCAGAGCAGGTATGCGTGCATCACAGTGGCACTTGCGGCTTATTTACAATTGCACGCTGATGCATGTATGTCATGTCAGTTTGTTTACTTGTGTTATTGTTTCATTCAGGCAGTCCAAGTTTATATTCCAAATGCAAAACGCGGGTAGCGGTAACACACTCTTTCCTCCCTTACGTCCCTAACCCTTTGACTCTCAGGTTTTTTCAAGAGAGACACAGCTCCCCGTATCGGGCCCATGAGGGCAGTCATTGCAAAGCAGATGCGCGCATGGAGGGAGCACTTTCCATGGCCCGCACAGAGAAAAAGGGACAGCTTGTGAAAGAAAGAGATAGAAGAGAGCAGTTACCTCGCTTGCCGCTGGTAGCAGCGAGTGAGGCCGTGGTACACGCTACCTACGCTCTATGCGACGTAGTGGACAAGGCAAGAATGAAAAGAAAAAAGCTTCTAGAAAGTCACAACAGATGGCAGAACCACCGTCCACTCCTTTCAAGAGTTACGCGCACGTAGCTAGCTCCGAGTGACAAAGAAAACACATTCCAAGATGAAAGTACAAGCTTCTAAAGAGATAAGGTGATAGATGATTGGGACCAGCCCAAACACACCAGCTTTGCGTTCCGGCGCGTTTTTGAACGCAGGTAGGAAAGCGTAGGGGTATGTCATGACATTGGTAGAGAGAAAGGCAGAAGCATGCCAGTATGTTAATGACACTTGGAGGGTTAATGACTGTATCTGCGTAACATGGCAGTTCCCACGCCATGGGGTCAAGCCAGGGGCCCTGGAGCGCTCCGTCGCTTCCTGAAAACTAGACTTTTTCTCCGTCCGAAAAGATTGGTGACAAGCATAACTTTCAACCCGTGGGAAAAGCTGGCAGTTCAGTGTGACAGTTCGAAACACTGAGCAAGCGTCCAAGTGCAAACCTGATCTCGTTCTTTCCCCCAGGGGATTCTGCGCCTGTGTCTGCAGACAATGGGATCCGGGTGTCGACATTGGACCAAATGGCCAAGCTGAAGCCAGCCTTCATCAAACCTCATGGGACCGTCACTGCTGCCAACTCCTCGTTTCTGGTAAGTGGCTGTGTGCAAACAGCCTGCTCTGATTTTCTTTCCTCCCCACAGAAAAAGATTTTGTTCGGCTCGTTGACGCATACAATAAATGCATAAATGGCTTTTGCTTTAGTAAGCTTAGCGCTGTTGCAGTAGTAAGCAGTAGAAGTGCTGGGTTCTTGCTTACTGCAAATACCTTTGTCAATGTCTTATTTATCTGTCAGTCCCAGTTAGAGGCCTTAGGTTCGGGTGGGTTGTACAAAGTAGTTGCAGCATGTAACAGTACGTTTTTTAATACGAGAAAGTAGCCTTTAAATTTATTTTTTTCTTTATACAGTAAAAGCTTGTTCATTGAACCCCGACGGAACTGCGAAAAATAATTCAAACTATCCGAATGTCAGCATATGGAATGAACAACAAAAAACATGAAATTTGCTTCAGCATGGTAAAGCTTTACTGAAAAATTGTGTGCTGATTATCTGCTTTTTGGCTGGAATTTGAAAGGCTACAATAGCTGTAAGCCCTGCCAGATTCTCCGAGGCACGGACGCAGTTAGGAGTTTGTCCGCAAAAGTCCTCCAGCTCAGACAGACCTTCCCGGCTTCTTTAACCGTGTGCCACGGCGGTTGTGGCAGCTTATCACAGTCTTCATTTTCCGAAATGTCATCGGTGTCAGCGCCCAGGACTTCTGCAATTATTTCCTCCTCGGTTAGCTGGCCGGCGACCGCGACACCATCATCAATGGCCATGTAATCGGCTTCTGCACGGTAGAAGGCAAGACCTTGCCAAAACAGCTGTCTTCGTCCTCTGTGGGTGCGTCAGCTGTTTCTATTGGCGTTTCTGCCGTGCAGCAGTCAGGTGGCACAAAGCCACTGTGCCGGAAGCAGGTGGCGTGTTGGCCCGTCGATGAGCTAAAATGTTTGCAGCACTGAAGAGCTTCAATACCCTTTGTTGGGCGAGTTGGTGCTCACAATAATCCATAACAGCGTGATGCCCCATACACAGAAGCATGTGCTGCAACACATGCTTCCTGTATTTCTTCTCTTAAGTACTGGATTATGCCCTGGTCCATGGGCTGAAGTTGTATTCGGGAGCAGAAAAATGAGGTTTATCCACTCTAGACCCTACAATGAGCACTGCAGTTGTCGATGACCATCAGCACGTTGCGTTTCTGAGTGCCAAAGTGTCGGTCCAGCTCATGTGTGGTTGTGATCCACCGCAGTACGCTTACTTCAAGCCCTGGGTGGGCCGCCATCTGCACTCACTTGCTTTTGTTGCTGGACTTCTCGGCGTCGAACCCTCCATGATGTTGGCTTCGTTCTTGACATATGTGGCCAAGGTGGTGCTCTTCACGTCGTTTTGTTCCATCACGTTGCGACATGGAAAGTTGTTCTTGAGGGCTTGCAATATCTGCACTTTAGTAGCCAAGTCCTTTGCCTGATATTTTTGTCCGTTGTGCCAGTGTTGTCATCGTGGCAACACACTGAACGCGTTGGCACAGCACGCAATGACGAATACAGGACGATGCCTTAGGCCTAATTGATCGCAACCGTTGCAGGAGCGCACACGTGCAGCTGAGCACCAGACAAAGACACAACGTGGAAGAGAGCTTGCTGACACTAGCACTAGGAACGCTGATGAGGACAAACATGCTGACGGCGATGAGCACATCGATAGCCTAGACTGCAAATTATTCTTTCAAATGTACACTAGCACTGCTCTTTGCCTGTATTTTTTTTTTCCTTTCTGGCACCACTGCTCTGGCGATAATTTTCGTAGCCTTTGTCCCTCCGCGACAACTCGGGAGGCTGCGATGCTAGGTCGAATTAACCGATGTGTGCAATAATTTGTCCAGATTAGTGACATTTTCACCCCATTTTTTTTCTCACTCCTGCACATATATGTAGGGACCAGGCGGGCAGGTCGAATTAGCCAACTTTCCAAATTAACGGGGGACGAATTACAGGGCTTTTACTCTATTGCCTGCTTGGCGCGACTAGAAGAGCGCACGGCTTTATTGTTTTCATTCAGATGAAACTCAGGCCCTCTCCCCGCCTGCTTGTTTGAACTCGCAGACAGATGGTGCTTCCGCAGCTCTCATCATGTCCGAGGAAAAGGCTCTGGCCATGGGATTCAAACCCAAGGCCTACCTTCGCAGTTTTGTCTACGTTGCCCAGGACCCCAAGGACCAACTGCTTCTAGGGTGAGCGCTTGTTGGCATGGATTGGTTATGCTTCTTGGAGGTAAACCATACAGGGTGTGCTGGATTTTGATGGGATTAGTCTGAGATCATCAAGGTTGAGACCAAGTGTGCCTGCCTCCATGTGTTGTGTGCCAGCAGCAAATAAAGACAACTACAGTGTTCAGCAGTGATGGTAGCACACCTCTGTATGACGTTGGATATGAGAGAAATAATTTTTTTTCAAGGCACAACATTCAAATAGTTGAGATTAGGAGACCTGTCCATTTGAGGCGAAAAGTATCAGAGGGCGTGCTTGGCGCATCAGTACCTTTTGGGTCATCAGAATAGCTGAGATTTAATAATTGAAACTCGATTTAGCATAGTTCAAGGTAATTTTGTGTTATTTGTTTGGTTTATGGTGTTTAACTACCCAAAGCGACTCAAGCTATGAGGGACACCGTAGTGGAGGGTTGCGGATAATTTCGAACACCAAACACCTGAGGTTCTTTAACGTGCGCTGACATCGCACAGTACACGGGCCCCTAGCATTTCGCCTTTATCAAAATACGACCACCGCGAACCCACTTGTTGTTGTTGGTTAAATCAGGAATTTTATCACTTCGAAGTAGCATTAGGTTCAGTGATAATCTGCAAGGCTGCATTCTTTAGATTGAGAACTTCATCTACTTCACACACGCATTATGTTGTACTGTCGAGAAAAATCTGAAAATTTGTGTTTGTTTATTTGAACCCCCATTTCACAAAAATAACATAAATGGGTAAAACAAAAAATTTGGAATTCACGCACATCGCACACTTCCACACTCACGAAATTTCAGCCCTATTCTTGAAAAAATTACATTTATGTCCGCTCATTTATTTTCTTTATCATCCAAAGCTTTTTCTGCAGTGAGAAATCAGCAAGAGCATTCTTCAGAAAAACATTCCACTGCATGAGGGAACAAAGGTTTAACAGCGTCAGATAGCACTTCATAGGAACAGTGTTGAACTTCGCGACGTCCAGCAATCTTTTTTCTAGGCACTAAATGTCTTTACCATTCCGTAACAGTTTGCTAATGAGCACAGAATTTCTGCAGGCATGGTGCTCGGCTTTTTTGGGGTGAAATTCTTAAGGAAAGGGTCTTGGAGCAAACCGTTGCAGTGCAGATGCTTTGCAAGAAAATTTCAAAAGTCGCATGCAGAATCCTAAATGCCATGCCGCAGAGGGATATAAAATGGGGCGTTTTAACTTCTTACTGTTGCATTCTGAGCTCCACAATTGATGTTTGGAAATGATTTCTGCGTATTAGGGTTGTAGAACTGCACAGTTGCCTGCTGCCTATGTACCACATCTGTGCATCACAGTTATGTTTGTTTGTTTTCTCACAATTTTCAGTCATAGCCTTGTTCACTATGGCATTTTTGTGATATGCTGGCTTTTCAGTAGGCTTGAGGTCCTTTTGCTAGTTTGCAGAGTGCTTCTTTTTTTTTCTCCTGAGAGCGAAGGTCATGTGCCATGTCATTACATCAGAGTCTAGAGCTTGTCTCAAAAATTGTTGGTGTTGCAGTATTGCGCACTGGCCTTGAGGCAGTTTTTTTTTTTTCGCATTTTAGAACATTGTCCACGAAGTTTCAGATGATGATATTCTCTGCAGTTAGCTTGGGCTTCATGCTGTGGTAACCTTTTAATTTTTCAGCCCAGCGTATGCTACACCAGCGGTGCTTGCCAAGGAAGGACTCAACATGTCGGACATTGATGTCTTTGAGTACCATGAAGCCTTTGCAGTGAGTGTCACTAATCATGGCCGCTTGGCCAAATCACCCGGCACTGGCATTAACAGCACTGGTGGTTATCTCCCCTCCCCCACTGACACCTCTAGGGACAGATCCTTGCCAACATGAAGGCCATGGACTCTGACTACTTTGCCAAGACCTACATGGGAAAGCCAGCAAAGGTAAGTGCACGGCAGAGATGAGCTCAAGGTGTTCGTGACACACAGTGACTGCCGTCCTTTCAAGCATAGAATGGATAGGGCAATGTTTCATTTTTTTTTTTAATGAGACATAAGCGTGCAGTGTCTAAAAAAAAACTTGTTTATAACCAGGCCCACGGCATTTTTTGGATGTCCGTGCATTTTACTGGTGACGTTTCATTTCAGCGCAAGTGAATTTTTAAATGAACACTGGTGTGAATCATGCTCATGCTAATTATCAGAATTTCCGAATCAGCCATGATTGAATTGACAAGCTTTTACTTTACTGCATTACTGCTGACACACCTGTTCCGGGCGGTGAAATACACCTGCAGCATTTCTTCTCGTGTCTGTCCGTGCCGAGGTGCAATCTACTCACTGGAGATGTATGTGTATACCCTTTTGATTTCCAACAGGTTGGTTGCCCTCCAATGGAGAAGCTGAACCTGTGGGGTGGTTCACTGTCATTGGGCCACCCATTTGGTGCCACCGGAATTCGCCTCGTCACCACCGTGGCTAACCGGCTGATCCACGAGAACAAACAGTGGGGCCTTACCGCAGCATGTGCGGCCGGCGGACATGTGAGCTGGCCGTCTGTTTCTTTACCAGGCTCGCTCATGGGTCAAAGAAATAACTTGACAACTGTTGCGGTGGCTTGAAAAGATGCCACATAAAACATTGAACGTGTTGCTCATCTGCCATGGTCTTTTGCATTAGTTGGGTTGCTTTATGCTACAAGTTTCCTGGATTACCGAGTTATAGATTGTGTTGAATGCTGTGCATGTTAATAGGACCAGTATTTTACATCCTCGCTATTTCGTTTAGCTATTTATCAGTACCATTAATATTATCTTCGAACAGTGGCATGCTGCTGGGTGGTGGAGGATGAAAAGAATTAGGATGAAAATAGAATTAAGACGCATAGACTAGTGTTGCAAAGCATATAGGACGATGTGTCTAACTGAAGCGGACATTGTTTTTGAAATGCTTTGTAATTTGCTAATCTCTTCTTTCTGCTTGCAGGGTCATGCCATGATTGTGGAGAGGTACCCAAGCAAATGAGACAAGTGCCTGCAAGAAAACATGTTCCTAAAGAATTTATCCAGCTTCAGTTAGGGTGAACATTTTCAACTTGTGAATAAACTTGTATATATACTGTCATGCCTTGTCATTTCTTGTTGTTTGGAATAAATCGCTTGTCATTGCACAAAACAAGTGCAGTTTAAGTTAACCTCTACTTTTAATTTATAGATTGGGGTGACAAAGCAACAGATTGCAGCAAAATATTTTTAGAATGAAGTCATTGATTGTGCTACCTTAAGAATACACTGTTCAGTTCTTGAAGATACTTAGGTACGTTGTCCGCCTTAATATTGCACTTTCATTCCTAATAGGCCCTAATTCATTAAGAATGGACACGGTTGAGAGGAAATTTACTGTGTCGCAGGTGGGGGCTGCTGATTGCAATGTACTGTTTTGACCAGCAAATGAGCAGATTTTTATTTGCATTATTGTGCAGTGTTCATCACGTGCTAGTAATGATCGCACTGAATACGGCGCGGCTTTGGTTGGACAAACGACGGTCGCAACATTCCGTTTATTTTTTTTTTAGAACTAACACGAGGCAAACTGACCGCCGTGCGGCTACAGCAATAAGCTGGGACAAACTGGGAGTGGCTGTAGCACTGTGTCGGAATACGGAGCTCTCTCTGATCATTGGGCAAAGCGCGGCCATATTGGGCTGCTTCTCAGTGCTTTGCGTCGTTCTCGTTCGTCTTCACGGACACTAACCAGCGCTCTACCGGAATTGGTGGCACGCCAAGTGTTGCCTGTGGACATGTTTGGAAACCGCTAACCTCAGCTGCCCCTGCTCTGAATGCGAGGCGGCGAAGCCGAAGCCACGGAGGCTCTGCTGTAGGCGCGCGCATGTTCAAGTTTAGCTATTGGACAGCTACAGCAAATCCGTTTTAAGCCTCCGGATCTGCCGCGCGTCATCATGCTTAAAACAGGTAAGTAGGCGGCAGTCTAAGTTATTTTGAATGAATCGTGATGACGCGCCGTAACCGTGCTTCGGAGGCTTTGATCAGCCATGCGGCGTGTGCGAGTTTGTGCTCTACGGTCGTCAGTTTTTGGGCTCGGGAAGTCAGCGGGAGCTAAAAGCGCTCACAATTTTCACACAACAACGTTCTTTATTTAAACGCACTAAAATGCAGCGCGCGTTGCATCGCCGTGAAAGCTGTGGGGGAGAAAACAAAACCAGGGTCGCCTTTGAGCCGGAAGCTGCCGTTTTCATGACCGGAAAGCAATCCCTTGGCAGTGTCAGTTAAGCGGCTGAGCCAGCTCTCAAGGGGACGCCGTATCAGTTTGCAGCCGAACAACGAAACAACGGCTGTGCGAGCGGGCGCTGGCATGCAAACATGGAGGCAGTGAAAGTGAAGGTGCGAAAAAAAGGGCGTGCTACGTCTGCCGTGCCGTGTGATCCAGGCAAGCCTGCAGCAAGTGAAGCTGGCGGAAGCCCTGCTGAGAGCGAAGACGTTGAGAAGAGTGCACCCGTTCAGCCCGCGGCCATTGGCGAGAGTGAGTCACTTCGACGTGCTCCCGTGCCTGCGCCAGCGTATTCAGATGTGCCGCCGTGCGAACCGAGCAGTGGCAACCGCTGGGAAGAAGCGAATACCTCGCGGGATGCGATCTCTGCCCCAGTCGCACCTGAACTACCGAGTGCCCCTGTGGATACGAGCGGTGAACCAAACGATGACAACTACCCGAACGCGATCAGTTTGTCGCTGGCAAGAGTGGTTTGTGCTCCGGAATTTCCAACGGCTCCTGTAGAGGTGACCGGTGATCCTAAAGGTGACAGCCATTCGACAGAAATCAAAACTACGCGGCTGCAGGAAACATTCCCTGCAGTTTCCCTTCACGTAGTGCCGACTGCTCCGGCAGACCTGTATGCTGGCGAAGATTCGTACGTTTTTCCGAGCTGTCCGGAATACCCCGCGGCAACACCGCATTCACAAGCTGCGACCTACGGAGTATCTTCCGCGGTTACACTATGCGGTTTTGATGTGCTGAGTCGAAGCAAGGATGTCAGCAGGCTGCATTCAGAAATTTTAAGTGTACTCGACAACCGAACGTTGGTGCGGCCATTGACGGAAGACCAAGCACTTGGGCTGTATGAGAACGCCTGGATGAAGCAGAGAGGATTCATGATAACCGAATTTGTCAGCCTTAATGATGAGAGGAACCTGAAGCATCACACCCTATATGTCTTGCTAGCGAGCTACTTACGATCCAGAGAGCTGCTTACTGAAACAACAGGTGCATTGAACAGCTTGCAAAAACAGATTGCACAACAGGAAGCTGGCACGTGGGACCTTGTGTCAGCCTCTGTTACAGGGCAGGCAAGTTGTACGGACAACAGGCAGGTCACTGGAACGCATCATTTCGAGAAAGCACAGTACAATGGTCGCATGGCATCGCTCATGGCCTCATCTTGTGAGCAACTGCTCAGGCTGCTGAGGGAGAAACATGTGGTGCACATGCACAATGTCAGCACCCTTCGAATCCAAATTGATTACTACTTCCAACTGGTCCTAAGTAGAGGCCCATTCAGGCACCTCCAAAGCAATTCGCCTGTCAGCTTTCAGACAAAGCCGGAATTGGGCGACCGTGTTTCCGAGCTAAAGTCATGCATCAGCGTCCTTTTTTCTTTCCTGCGAAAAAGAGTGAAGGATGAGGTTTTTTTGAATGAAGTGCGGTCATGGGTGTGCAAGTTGTCCAGTCTGCTGCTACGTGTAGCATCCCTGGCTGATCACTTCTTCCTGCTGAATCATGTGCTATGGTGTCCACCAGGGTTTCACAAATGGGCCATTGGCCTGGTTCAGATGCCCAGTCCTCCACTGCACCGTCACCTCGAAATTGGCCTCAGATGTTACCATGTGGACTATACCCTGGCAGCCTTAGCTACAATTCTGTCACCAGTTCAACATCTTCAGAACACCTCTGTGACATCCACTCGCCAGGTACTGTGCAAAGAGCTGAACTGTGAAGATGACATTGTAGCCTTAATGAACCAGGTACCTTTTTCTGGTATCTGGAATCATTTATTTGAGTTGTCAGAAAATTCAGATGCAAAAGGTATGCCCAAACTAGATGTTCTCAAGGTAATAGCATTGGCATCGCATCTGGTAGCCATCCTTGGCACTGGGCTTAAAACATATAGCAGTCGCTCATACAAGCAGCTAACCAAGACAATCAGCTTCCTGATTCATCACACAGTTCACTGTGTGTCAAACCACTGGTCTGCATTCCAGCTGGCACATAGTAGAAGCGACACTGCCATTCTAACACGCCTCCAGGTGGAGTACGATCACTTTTTTCTGCGAGCAGTCAACGCCATTTTTTCCTCTGAGGACTCTGGAGCATGGCAGTTCATGGCTGACCTTCCGTTTGATTCCGTGTCTGTGGCTATGCGGTGGCAATTAATTTGGATGCTCCACAACAGCTACCAAAAAAGGGAGCAACAAGTTCATTTGCCTCCCTCTGACATTTGCAAGGAGTTGCTCTGCGCAAGCCATAGGCTCTCTTTTGAAGAAGTGCTGAGCAGGGCAACGCAGTCAGACGTCTTATTTTTGTTGACCGCCCTTGCCAACATGGCAGATGGAGTTGCTCTCACCCATGTCATTGCCCTTGAAATCTTTGAGGTCACATATCTGAATCAGAACTTCAGAGAAGTGCTTGCCAAAGAGGGAAGAAATCTGCTGTCGTCCCTTGCACAGAAGCAGCCATGCATTGTGTCAGTTCTCTTGGACGCCATTCAAGACAACATGATGGCATTGGATACAATGTCTTGCCACTTGATGCAGGTGATGCCACTGCAGCTGTGGCAGCCCGACAAAGAAGATCTGGACGTTATAGCCCACTTCCTGCTCTACTACCCCCTAGACTCGCCTCAGAGCTTTTTGGCTCGGCTTCTGATCGACCGCCTCAATTATGGCATCACTGAGCAGGGCCAGCTCTTCCTGGAACGCAGCCTTCACCAATTTCTGTGTATACTGCTGCTTGAGGCCTACGAAAAGCTGTGCACTGGCTATGTCGACAAGCAAGCACGTTACCTGTATCATGTAGCCACAGGTACTTACAAGTCGGTGACGCCTGCAGAGTTTGTTGCCTGGCTTTGGAACATCCTGTTTAAGTTGAGGCTGCATGCTTTCGACACTAACCATCAAGCTCAACTGAGCCTTGTCGTTGATGAGAACCCACTTTGGGGCATTGCACCGAATCTTCAGGACTATGAGTGGCTCCAGTCAATCTGTAAAGCTAGTGAGACCGTTCCATATGCTGCCTTCTTGTCGCTTTCCATTGGGAGGGCAGGCCACTACCGAGAGGAGTTGCTCGTCGCTGGCTTCAAGTCGATCTCAACCCTAGTCCTTAGCAAGCAGTACGCTGCGGCTATAAAGTGTGTGAGCAATATTCTGCCACTTTTCTACATGCGACAGGAGATGCTCGTGACCAACCAGCAGTTTCTGACAGACCTTCAGCAGATCGTTCTTGCAGACAGCAGCTCCCAGACATCTACGCGGCTCGTTGACTTGGAGTCTGGGCGCTGTGTGCTCAGACTGCTTGCTGCTACAATGGCTAGACATGTTCAGCAAGCCAAGTGCTGGGGCTTTCCGTCACTGCCTATCAGACTTTGGGTCTCATTGCTTTTCAGTCTTCCAGGTGTTCCTATGCTGAAGGCAGCACACAAAGCTAAGGGCCAGACTGGTGTCATGTACCTTGTTGACACCTTGGTACAGCTGGTGCACTTTGAGGGAGACTGCCTCGAAAGTGTGCTTGTGCTCCTGTCTGAACTACTTGCCAGCGTAAGCATTCCAGCAGGACCACAGTCCATGAAGACCTGGCCAGCAATGGTGCCTTTTCGCTCCGAACCGGAGTTTCCATGGTTTGCCTTGGCAGGCATGATCGCTGAAGCTCGGCTGCCCACTGTGACCACTGCTTGGAAAGCTGCACTCGTTGCTGTAACACGGTCAACACGGTGCACGGCTGAAGTCAAGAAAGCTATGCAAGCTCCCTTAGACGTTCTTTTGCTGTACCGCTGGGCTCACCAAGCTGTGCTCACCGATGCCGGCCACCCAGCCCTGATTCTCATATGGCAGCAGTTTTTCTCTCAGTATCTGCAACTGTGCCCCGATGGCATCAGTGCAGGCCCACGCTTATTTGAGGGCGGCGGCTATTCGTCTTTGCTTAAAAAGTTGAAGCAGCGTCTGGTGGAACTGGAGAAGTATTTCTCCCTGCTGTGTTCACGTACAGAAGTGAAAGGAGCAGCAAAAGTTTTGCATGAAAGGCTGCTCACAAGATATCGCAGCTTTAGACTATGGTTGGAAGAGAGCCACCACCTTCTGAACAGTAGCAGGGACATCAGCACTTTGCCATCGCGGTACTGTCCCAACGAATTTTGTGCCACTGTTCAAGGCACTGGGCAGCTCTGGCATGACCTTGTGCCCGTGGAGACTTGGAAGTATGAACTGAAAGACTTGGAACTGCTTGAGGGGTTACCTGCTTCCCACCAATGCAAGAGCCAGCACCAGAGCTCGGAAAAAACTTCTGAAAAGCATTTGGTATCTCGGTTCAAGACATATGAAAATCCCGCAACAGCTCCCAGGGTGCCCACCATGAATCCTGTCATTCCACCCCTGCCAGTGATTGCATCGGAAGTGCGGACTCTGGTTTTATCCCAGCTGCATAAGTTGCAGGACCAAGCGAGTACGGTTACTGGCCAGTTGCAAAGGATGGCAGTCCTAGACA
The DNA here is from genome assembly GCA_030143305.2 of Amblyomma americanum. Taxonomy (NCBI): domain Eukaryota; kingdom Metazoa; phylum Arthropoda; class Arachnida; order Ixodida; family Ixodidae; genus Amblyomma; species Amblyomma americanum. The sequence goes on from JARKHS020032514.1 coordinate 64,220, forward strand.
GTGAATGTCGAGAGAAGTTGCTGCCCATACTCTACAAGAATGTTCCAGCATCTGTGAGCCAGACTCTCTACTGTGGCAGCGAATGCAAAGGTGCAGTTCGCTTGAAACTGCATTTCTTTGAGGCTCACCAGGATCCAAACGTCCTGCGGAAGATCAAGCAAAACCGGACAGAGTGGCTTGCCACTGTGACAGAGCCACCTCATGCCAGCTGCTGTGCCTTTGTTCACCTGGAGGCTTGCCTCACCCATTTGGTGCAGAGACACCGCCAGGCGTCACCCACTGATAAGGTTGCACTGCAGGCTCTTGGGGCTGAAGTGTTCTTCGACCTGGTTCAAGCATTGTACAAAGGAATGGCAGACTATGCTCCCACACGACAGTTTCTGACCTTGTGCTTGGACATGGTGGGCGAAGAGTTTGTGTCCAACAGGGCCAACCAATGCTTGCCCGTGCTGCGAGCAATGCTCAGAGACACAAGTGCTGTGGGCCATTTGGCTCCCTTCTTCACTCCTGCGGCTGCGGATGACGATCAGTACTCAGTAATGTACCAGGCCGTCAGTTCCCGCATTGTCCCAAACCTCTACGCCGTTGTCTTTGTGTTGCTATCCAAGTTTGCCCTGCCGAGTTGGCTGAAAAGCCGTGCACAAAGTCAAGTCGTACGAAAGGAGCTGCTCAAGGCCACAGGGGAAGCGCTGTACAAGTGTGGCTTTCACCCAGTGGAACCTTTGCTGCCTCTGGTCGAGCTACTCCATTCTCATTTGCACAGTCTGGTGCTGTTCAACTTTCCTCAGCACTATGCATTTACGCTTGACATCATACTGAGGGGCTCATCGTCCTGCTCAATACCTGTAGCCACTTGGAGCATCTTTCTGCAAGCGCTGGGTTACCGCATGCCTGCAAATGCAGCACAGGCGCACGACGAAGAGTATGCAAAGCACCAGCACATCTTGTCACCAGACGAAGTGGCAGGAACTTTGAATGCTGTGACAGTTCACTTCACGACACTGCGAACATCCAACACTTCTGTGGCTACAGATGGCCTCTATGGCAGACTGAGACCGTACATGCATGTGCTGTCTCGTTTCTTCAGCCTCGTCATACACTGCTACCTTTGGGAGAAGGTTAAGTCTCCTAAGGATGACCTACAAGAAGCTGCCAAGAGTGTACTGCACCTCTACGGGCCCTGGCTAGAATTAGCTGAAGGCAAAAGCACGTGTGTACCATGGATGCCGGAAAATGCTGGTGAAGTTTCCCTGATGGCAGATTCTCTCGTTGGTGCAATAGCCTTCTTCCACCGTTGCTGCCATGGTGTGTGGAATGTTAATGTCATGTCTCTCGTGTGGCAGCACTATTTCGTCAAGTACGTGTGGACTAGTCCACCGCAGTACATTGCAGAGTCCATTCAAGCTGCTCTGGTCAGGCTGCCATGGTTGCAATTTTCACCCACCCCAGAAGATCTGAGGCTGGCCTGCAAACTTTTGGTGGAAAGGTATTCTGGCCACTTGTCTTTCTTGGTGCAAGTCTTTGTGAAAGTGCCGTGGCAGGTGTGCTTACTCAGTGCTCGGCAGCTTCCTCCCAATCTTTGTGTAGACTATTACTCGTCCTTTGCCGAACTCGTTCTGGGTCTTGCATGGCGCCCAGACATGGCCATGTTTGTATCAACTGCCCTCAAGCCCCTTTGTAAGCTTGACTGGGGCGGGCTTCCTGTGGAACTCGTCTGGCGCCTTCAGAAGGTGTTCGCCAGCAGCTGTGACGTCCACCAGCTGCTTAAACAAAATGCCGGAATCGATGGGACAGCTCTCGAGTTTGTGGCTGCCCTCTCTTGCATGCTGCCGGGCCTGACTGGTGACCCCCACAAGCAGCACACATTTGTCAGCACGCTTGTAGGGTTGTACAGCTCGGCTCTTGACGTGGCCGACACTAAGGATGTCGCTCGACTGCTGCCCCAGTTGCTGGATCGTTGCCAGTCAGTGCAGGGCCCCGTGGCTCTCCTGGGCTGTGCCTTGTCTGTCCTCGACAGCTGTCACGATGACAGCCCCCAAGCGCAGGCGTTGCTAGAAGGTCTCCTGTCCTGGCTCAACGCACGGCCTGGGCACCCCATCCTGCTGACAGTGCTGGCAGCAGCATGCATTAATGTGGCTTCAATGCCACATCTCGTGCGTACGACTGAAGCCTGCCTCACGGCGTTCCTGCAAGAGTCCACTGCAGATGATGGCGGCTGGCACCAGGCGGCTGCCGTGTTTAGGGTTCCAGAGTTGACGCTAGCAGAGTTCCAGGAGCAGTGTGCCTGCCAAGCAGGGCACTTGACGGAGCTGTGCTATGTGCTCCACTGTCTGCCCCAGTGCCGCTGCCCCGAAGACGAGCGTGGCGTGCTGGACCAGTTATTCAAGTGGGTGTCCCGGGGTTGTGCCCCTGGCTGTGCCAGCGGGGAGAACGAACCCAAACTCCTGCTGCTCTGGGCCAAGCTGCTGGTCTTGGGCCAGCGCCAGCTTGACTTTGGCAGCTGTCCGCAAGTGGTCTGCCAGCTTTTGGCCGAGTTCTGCTCGATGCTGGCTGCTTTGGGTGAAGACCGTGAGACTGGTGGCCTGCTTGGAGCACTGGGCATGGGACGCCGGTCGCCGTCATCTCCTGGTTTCCGAGTCTGCTGCCGTGCGGTGTCTGCATTTGTGGCAGCTCGAATTGGCGAGGACAATGCAGCACTGGCAAGCCAGACGCTCATGCGGCTCCAAGCCCTGCAGATCAACAAGGCCTACTCATCCCTGTGGCAGGAGGTGAAAGAGGCCCTAGGCATTGTGCAAGACAGTACTCTTACACTTAGGGACAGCCTGCGTTTAATTCTTAAACTAGCTGATTTTCTGTACCGTGACAAGGCCTATATACGAATTCTTAACCATTGGCAACTTGTAGCAATGCCTACAAGCATTGGCCTGAGTCACATGACAAACTGAGCTGTATTTGTTTGCTCTGTACAGTGCGTGGCTATGTCACACCTTTGTTACAAGTTTGTTTTGCAGTAACTGCCAACTCTTTACTTGCATCTAAATGAGATGTGTGTGTTCACTGAGATTTTATTTTGTGAAGCTTGGTGTAATCTTTATATACTCTTATTCTTTTACCTATGACATACGTTTAAACTTTATTTCTAAAAGCGGTGCACAAGTGCACTGAAAGTGAAATTTTTACCCAGTATTGATCGTGCTGCCTTCTCTTTGCTAAAGCACTGAACAAGCTCTTCCAGAGTGCCTTGTTTTGCACACAAGACATGCGTGTGCTTGATGGCCAAGCTACTGATGCTTCGCTGTAGTTACATGACAAATTGAACTGAGTTGTCTGTACAATGCAGAGTAGTGGAACACATTTAACACAAATCTGTTTGTGGTAGCTGCCAATTTTTTTACATGTTTTTAGATGTGAGGTGTATGTTCACCGAGATTTTATTTTGCTATGCCTCAGTGCTGCTGCTTTTATACTCCTTCTTTCATCTTGACCTATACAGAGATTGAAACCTTATTCTGCTGTTCACAAGCGGGGTCAAAGTGTGATCACTACCCAGATTGAATCACCATGCCTTCCCTGCAGTGAACGAGCTCTTACACAGAGTGCCTTATTTTGCACACAAGACATGCGTGTGCTTGATGACCAAGTTGATACTCAAGAGAGCAGTAAGCTTTTTTACAAACGACTTAACCCTTCCGTGTAGCTGTCTTACATTCGCTTGGCTGCAGTAATGGATGAAAAAATGCATAGCCGTAATGTTGTATCTCTGTTGTGTTGTTTTTGTTTTGGCATGGGCTTCTTGAGCGTTGTAAGCATAGCCAGAGCTCTGCTGAGTTATATCTAAGATGTGTTCTTCCTTGATGCAGCTGGAATCTGCACTGAGGAAGACAGGGTTTGCCAAGAGCAGCAAAAGCACTCTTGGATACAAAGAAGCTCGTGCTGTGTCCTTTCAGTGTTCATGTGCTTTTGGATCAAGCATATTTGTGTCTAACCTTCACCACAACCATAACTGTAACTTAGTGGCATTGCTAGTCTCACCTGCTAATCGAAAACAGCTCTAGTCTTCTGTTGCTACTGCCTGGTTGTGCGCACTACATTTGAGAAAGCCTTTTGAAACTTGTTCTAAAGGCTTAGACGTCATATGTATGCTTAGGCGTGATTTTTGAGAGAGGCCTTATCAGACCTACTGTTGCTGTAGTGGAGTTGTGTGAGGTAAATTATGAAGGACAGTCCACTCATGTTTCTATTGCCTTTCGAAATGATCACGCATCAAGTAAGCATTCTGACAGGTTAGGCTTGCTTCTAGAGTGAAGTCAGCTCATGTTTGCTTTCTTGACCTGTTGGCCATTGTGTATTCCGGTTCTTTAAACCTTCAGATTTCAAAAATAAAGGTGCTTGTTCACTAGTGTGGCAGGGCTACTGCAGGCAGTGCTTTGCCCACACACATTAGAATAGCATGGTTAAAATGCATCCATATATATATATATCCATGAATGCACGCCTGTGTGATAGGCGAAGTTGTGCTTTTGGAAAAATAAACTCTGTTTTAAGCATTCCAATTGGAATGGTGCTGTTCTCACGCGAATCCTTGTTTAAGGATATTGCGAGTTAGCAGGGGCACATAAAAAACTGTTATGAAGATTTTCAACTTTAGTACTGATACGGGGCTTCCAAACACAGGACTTTAAAAGTGATGCTGCTAACACTGCTTGTAAGGCAACATAGTCGCTGCCGATGAGCAAAATTAATGTGTTGGACACTCACTTTTTTTTGCATGTAGGTGCACTACGTATCATTGTTATACGTGCTTACTTAACTTGGTAGAGGTAGAATGAATATGAGAGGGAATGCCATATTACCACGCCACTAACATTTGCTGCCCAGATATTGGCGTTAGGCATATTTTTATGGCAGCGGATGTATAAGGAGCTCTCTTTAGAGCAAACAGCATTTCTGACTGGTGTGTAATATATCTTCGCTGGAAGTTCTGCTCTACGGCCCCACCTAAAGTCGTCCTTGAGGAACAGGGAGTGCTGGGTACACTTTTTAGGGCAAAAAGTTTTTTTTTTTGATGTGCAAGCAGTTTTCTCATGGCTGAACAATCACAATATTAGTTTTTCAAGTTCAGAAGTAAAAAGCAGGTTCTTGACTGTGAACTACAGTGTGAAGTGAACTAAGAAAGTGTGTTCACAGGGTATCGAATAAATTATCGACAAAGAGAAAGGGTTAGGAAATCACCTACCTGTACTATTACTTGATCCCCATATTAGCCATTTATTATTTTGTAGACATTGACATGCCATTAATATTTCTTTAGACTGGTATTTCATACCCACTCCTTCTATGTTCTGTGAGAGAGCAGTACTAATTGTAAATAAATGAAATTGATAAGAAGGCCACTGCTAGGCCACACAGGTGAACGATAGTTTATATTGCCTTGCAGTGTATTAAGAAAGTACCAAAATGCGGTCAGTGAGATAGCCAAAGAGGTGAAAAATAAATCACATGTACAGTTTCGTTGCTATTTGTGTGTGCAGTTTCCCACAGCAGAGCCTTTTTGCAATTACAGGAATGGAGGAATCTGTGAAGACTTCATAGTATTGAGCCTCTGCTGCTGCCCACAGTATATTAACCTTTTGAACATTGTTGCATCAAGAAAAAAATCGGTGCCTGTCCTCTAGTCAGAACTAATTCGTGGAATGCTTAAAAGGCGAGCTTCATTTCAGAATCACCTCACAGTGACATTTGGAAATCTCGGTGCCTTTTTAACATGCACTTTTCTTTGCATGTCAGCATCATTAGCTCTCCTGAACATGTGCTGTGATATTAGGACCATATGGCTTGTTTATTAAAATGCTGGTTTTGAAATTAAGTTGGCAGTGGTCCAATTCTCAACTTTGCCAGTGTTGCATGCATGCTTTATTTTGTTGTGTTGTAATTTTTCAGTGTCCCTATTATGCACAAACCAAAGAAAAAAAAAAGGTGAGGGAGTGCCTGCCTTAGCACATAGCTATCACATGCATAAACCAATCAAAATGACTGAACAGGGGTAACAATTGTACTGAAAAGGTAATTGGAAGGTGTTTTTTGTACATATAATGCTTGATACTACTGATATGACTAAGGACTAAGCTGTGTTAGCATGAAGGAAGCCAGTGGGACTCTGCAATGACCTTGAGGCCCTGTCAGACTTTGGAGAGAGACACCATCTGCTCCCAAGCAGATACTATTTTAGGGGCTATACTAATCCTAACTTCGACTTCTCAGCCTTGAAACCAGGGCAATGGAGGACCGGGCTTCCCTTCCACTGAGTGATGACTGCAGCAGGCTATGTGAGAATGTGCTGAAACCTCAGGTCTGTGCAAATGCTAGGGCGTAGTCACCTGATTGACTCCCCATTTTTAGTTTAAAACACGTTATAGAAAAAACATGTTTGGTATGCAGTGGTGGAACTGCTGTGCCAGTTCTGCCAAACGGTGCGAAATGACAAATTCTGCTATATGCTGCTACAGAATTGAGTTTTTGCTGACATTTGCGCTGTGTCTACGCAAAAATAAAGGTGAGGGAGAGAATAAAATTAAAACGGAATGTTAATTGCTGTCTGGCTCATGTGACCTGCCCGGGATATTGTTGTGTAAACTGCTAGTATAAATGGATACATCACATATACAGGTTCGTTGTTAAATCTTGGAAGCCAAATTGCATGACCTGACATATTGGGGGAAACTCCAAAGTCTTCGATACTCGGTTGCCGCTGCCGGATTCTATAATTAATATATGCTGTGTGTTGGTGGTACACGCCACATGAGAGGCCCGTGCTTTCAAAGGTTGGCTGCATACGTAAATGGACTTTCAAATAAGATACGAATGGAATGTAGGTGTATGCGAATATTCGAAATTTACAATATGTTGTTAAAAGCAGTCTCCCAGGGCTGGTCACCGGTATGTGAAAAAGCGTGCTCGCTGTAAGTACTCCTAGCTCCTAGGCCGTGCACAAAATTGCTTCGGCGACCATGAGCATGGTTGCTACGCACTCGCTGACTGAAAAACGAAGTGCAGCACCGCGTCGTGTCACGACACGTTGTAAAGTTACGAAGTTCAATTAATGATTAGTCGCAAGAGGTTCCTCGCGAACAGCAACCTGGGTCGCACGAGCCCCACCGTGGTGGCAGCACCTGTCATCGCAGGGCAGTGGCGCATCGCTTAACCGCTGCACCACTCCAGGGATCTTTGAATGTAATGTAGAGAATGACCAATTCTGCATATATGTGCCATTGGTCCATTAACGCTATCGCGTCATGCTGTTAAGGCGAAGCTTAAGGGTCCCCGCCAATTTTAGCGGCTGTCTGGAGACCGCACTTGAGGAGCTAAGTGAACGAACAGAGCTTTGACTTTTGTCTCCACAACTGTGGTCTCCAGCCGGCATCTAATAATTAGAGGGCTATATCGACCTCATTTACAGTGCACGCGCGGTCCAGGGACTTTTGTCTCCGACTGTACGTTCTGCTGTACTCAAGAGCATTGAGCACTGCAACTGGTAACAGCCCTGCGTTTTGTGTGTGTGACCAATACCCTACAGCATTTATAGTTTCAATTGTCCCATAAACGCCCTTCATTTGTTTAGAGTTTATGCCATATTTCAACCAAGAAAATAAAAATCTGTCTACACTTTTCACGAGGAACTGTGAAAGGCGCTCACCACGCATGACAACTCTTTGTTGTAAAATCACATATTTTCATCAAGCTCTTGATATTTCATGCTTCTTGCACATTTTCTATGCTTATTTGGCAACAGTTTTCCAGATGATTGTCAGTTTTTTCAACCTTCATCTAGCTAGGTTTTAACAGCGACGGAAAAGATGTCTTTCTTTGCTACTGTGTTTGTGCTTAGAGGTCAACATTGCTTTCTGGCCGGAAGGTACAGTAACGCAAATTTTCTTGTAACATCTGAGGAGGACCCCTCCCTTACCGGTATTGCATCCTGGGTGGCATATATTCATTCTTCTTCCACACCTCCTTTATCCCTTCCCTTACGGAGTGGTTCCAGTATCCACCGAAATATGCGAGACAGTTATTGCGTCATTTCTTTTCCTCAAAAACCAATCTTCATTTTTTTTTTTTTCAATTCGGTGTGTGAGTTAGCCTTTTTGCGGAAGGTACTGGGTTCGAGCCCCTGTGCAGGAACCCGGCCGGTCAGTGTGCGCAGACATCGCCCAGCCGGGTATTCCCGGTCTAAGCACTTGCAAGTACAGTGCCAGCCGACCTATACGACCAAGTACACCGCAATGTGGTCGGAAACTCTCCTTCTTGTCGGGGCGCATCCTAGGGCATCAGGATATTTGTGATGGGTTGACATGAAGCGCGGCGGCGGTTTTGCAGTGGAATTTTATGTAGTCATCGCACCTATTTGTCTCTTTCTGCTCATAAAGATAAAATAAATAAACTTAGGTGATCCTCGAAGGGTCGTTTGAATGCATTATTAGCAGCCAAACGTTGGTTTTATCCGAGGTAGTACACTTAGGTTCGCTATGCCCGAGGTCAACGCACTAGGTTCTCTACATCCTAGGTGCAAGCGTGAAAGTTCGTTATATACGAGGTAGCATATTAGGCTTGTTATATGCAAGGTGACACACGAAAGTTCGTCATATGCAGCGTGGTGTACTCTTAAATTCGGTATATCCAAGATTAGCACACTAATATTTGTTACATCCGAGGTGGCATATACTAAGGTTAGTTGTATCTGAAAGTTAACACATGGAGGGTCGTTCTATACAAGGTGGAATACCAAGATTTGTTGTATCCTAGGCAACATACTAAATTCCTATAGGCAGTATACTAAGTTCGTCCGTAGCACCTTGGGCAAGTTAATTGCCACCTGCCCACCGTGGTACTGCCACTGTCTACTGGCAGATGGCGCTCGAAACTTCCGCTTGCAGTGATTAACACGAATTAATAAAATGCACAATATCCAATGGCAGGAGGTTTAGCTACTTTCTTACCAGCAAAGTAGCTTTATAAATCCGGGCTGCCTTATCACCAAACGCCCCTTCGTCGAGTCTGAAAGAAGCGCTCCCCAAACAGCAAAGGTAATCAGCCAAATATTGCAAATGGATAGTTTCTCTCTGGTCCTTTCTAGGACTGGTTTTTGCCAATACGTTACCAATATTGGAACGATTACCTGTGCTGCTTGGGTCGACCCATTTTTGGTTTGGAGCTATGGCAAATTTTTGGAATGGTGGCCGTCACCCCTCGCCGCCACTATAAGCACAGTCACTGGGCCCAGCGTTTCGCCTGGTGGTTCGGCTTGTGAACGCCGAAGCAGGATGCTTTTCCACAGAGCCATGAAGGGATATATATTCCAAAGACAGTCGCACCAGCACCACAATGTATAGTCACCTCGGTCTATTTGAGCCAGCTGCAGTGTGGAAGGTTGTATGGACAACGTGCTTGGACAAGGTGGTTCAGCGACCTCTTGATGCATTACGACATGATCCAGCGTGTGACAGATGCACGCCACCCGCAGGATTTGAGATGGTCATGTTGGCGTGGTCCCCAAGCACTTCGCGGGAGGGGATCCAGGTCCGCAGCCGCAGACTTGAAAACGCCAGGGTGAAGGGCCCTTCCACAGTCGACTGCCACGCTTGGATCCAAGAGCGCTGCTTGGGCATGGATTATATTCACTGTGCGTCATAGTCTCTATTAAGTTAAGGGCAATGCTGTGTATAGGAGGTCGCTACAGTGACGCCACAATGGTGGACGCCCCGCACGCCCAACTATGCGGGTCAGAGTAAGGAGAATAGGCAAGCGCACAACGGCCTTTCCAAGTGTTCCATGGAATCCAGAGTGGCAGGTACTGTGGCTTGAGTGCATGACCCTGCATGAGTACATGACGCACGTTGGCCGGGCACAGGGCCAAGGCGAAGATGTGACATTCTTCGGTTTCGGAAGGACTGAGGGAAGTGATCAGGGTATGGAAAGAGAGGCCCGCTGGAATCCCGTGTGCATGGCTAGAAGCAATTTTTTGGGGCCATTGCAATTAAAAGACCTCACAGTTTTTCAAAACTTTTGCTGCGCAGCATACTACACATTTGAGCTCGCAGGTGGCAGCAGTTAGCAGCGCTCTCTAGCTCTGCTAACCACTGACACGCAGCCGCGCAAATTGCTGTAGTAGCCGTCTTTCCTGGTTTGAGAGAATCGCAGAGTATGAGCATGAAATGCTTTTAGCCCCCATTGTTGGCACACCAAGGTTAGCGTATACCGTCTATCGTGGAACATGTCATATATTCTCGCTAATGGAGTTTCTCGACTCTAGTACGATTTTTTTTTTTTCCATCCTTCTCGGACCGGATTCTGCGGGCATGTCCGCAGGTGCCTATCCGGCAAAACAGTTCTTTTCGTTCATGACTTCCATGCGAATCTTAATTCTGACCTTCCAAGTGACGCAGTTTTCCTGGACGAGTCTTTTAAAAAATACTTCACAAATGCTTGCTACTAAAACTTTCTTGGTTAAACTTAAATTCTAACGTACTGGAGGGGATAATTATTTTCTGACTAACCGTCCCTGGTTCGTTTCCGTTAATAATCAAGCCTTAATTCAGTTCTCTTTCAGTAATATCGGGCCTCCCGCCAGGGTCAGGCCCCTTCTAGTATTATTAATGTATAAAAAAAACTTACCCACGCCTGTCTTCTGTAGCATCCGTATGTTTGCCGATGACTGTGTTATTTATCGCACAGTTACTAACCCCTCCGATCAGCTAGCTCTCTAGAATTACTTAATTTGTATACAGTACTGGTATAACCAATATATATGACGCATGGACCAAAAGCCTGATAAATGCACACTCAAGTCATTTAACCGCAAATGTAACTATTCTGTTCCCTTACATTATCTAAACTCTCGCACGACGCGGTAGAATTAACCCAATCATATAATTATCTGGGTGTGCTTTGTGCAGTGACCTAACCTGGAACGCGCATATGTCACTAACCTCATACTATCCGCTAACAGAAGCCTATGATTCCTCAAACATCCACACGCCACCAGAACCTAAAATTGTTTGCGTACATGCATATAATCATGCAGCGTAAGCATATCATATTTAAAAGCAGAGTCCGCAGCCTACCAAGCCTGTCTTGTCGCTGTCAGTATGTGTTTATTTCATTTTTTTTTTACAAAGTTCACTTCATCATTCGCTCTACATTAGCCTTCTGGCAAGCATCTCACAGCGCACATGGTCGGTCACCCCTTCAAGTTGCACGCTCACGTGCGCGCAATACATCGTTTGCCACATCATTCCTTCTACTTCCATTCTTGCACTGGAACGGCCTTCCACACGATGTCGCCGCAATCATCTGCCCATCCGTGTTTTTGCACTGTAAAGCACCTGCATATATGCATACTTAATTTGTTTTACGTATGTTTCCCACCCCTTATATATAATGTGCGCAATAAAGTGAAGAGAAGAGGTGTATGTTTTCATTACGCCTCTATCGAAGTCCTAGCCTCGGCAGCTGAATTTTTGTTATCAATGCATTCGAAAGCTTCAATTCAGAAGAGAACGGAATAGCTACAGACGCTGCTCTCAAAGTAAACCAATTCCGGCTCGCGTGCATGTGCATATAGAAGCCAACAGTTCACTAAACAAAGGCAAGCGCACTGGAGTATTATTTTGTATTTGGAGAAGCCATACGAAAGTCGGAAAAACGAAGTAGAGAACAACGTGCCGACGCTGCGACTCGCACTCCCGACCCCCAATGCTGCGTGCGATCGTGACCATCGTGACAGCACTCAGCTTCAAACAAAAATCTATCGCTACAGTTGTGCTCCACTGTACCGCAGTTGTTGCAAATACACTCTGGTTTTCTTTACCCATAACTGATTACAAAACATTTATCTCGTCAGAAAAGGCAAAATGCAGATGATCCGTGCAAGGTGGCTATTTTGAAGAGCTTGAATCACGCGGTCAATAAACGTAACTGCGACGTAGTTGCCAGATTTTATTTTCATGTAACTGAGTAGTCAGAATGCGCGTTGAGTTTTAAGTTGTGCATACTGTACAATTGACTATTTATCATATCACACAGCTAATATTTGGTCAAATTTATTGGCAATGAGCGGCAATTGCTAAGAGAGTGCTTAATCGAGTCTTGTTCGTGATTGCGGCTCACCGGCAGTCGCATAGGTAGCGACGCCAGCGGCAACCGGTCGCCATCATTGTTTTCGTCGATTTTGATAAGTGGGGCCGATCTAGCGACACGCAGGCGCCCCGTTCGCTCGGCCGGAGACCACTTTGGTGAAGAGCACGCATCGACGCCAGACGAGCGACAGAGCCAGCACCATGTATTGCCTGCAGTGGCTGATCCCCGTCCTACTGATACCCAAGCCCATGAACCTGGCGTTGGTTCAGAATCACGTGATGTTCATGGTCCTCTACCTGACTGGTTTCTTCCTCGAGCGCAAGCCGTGCACCATTTGCAGTCTGGTGTTCATCGCTGCCGTGTTCCTAATCTGCTACAGCGGCATGGGCAACTGCATCTTCTCGTTGTTCGTCAACTGCAACTCCGTGACCTGTGAGCCGGGCACGTAGCCTGTTGGTTGCGCCGTGCCTTCTTTTTTTGCCACCCCCTCCCCCTCCCTCCCCCAACCGTCTCGACCTCCGGATATTCGCCGTCGACTACAACGCAGCAGCAGCAGCAGTTGCTGCAGCCTCAACAGCGATCTTGAAAAACGGTGCATACCTTACTGCGCACTCAACGGGACTGCCTTACAAGCCGCCCTGCCCCCTGTAACGAAGTCGCACGCGTGATGGCGCCTACAGCACTTGCGGTCGTCAACGGACTGGGAACGCTTGCGTAGCTTCTGGACGGATGGGATTTTTTTTTTTTTGGTCGCGGAGGGGGGCAGAGGAAGGAAAAGAAACGAAAAAAAACGTCTTCCCCCGTTGTCTAGCGTGTGGACTGTGTCGTCTCTGCTGCAACCTGCCGCCTTCCGTTCTTACGCGTTGTATACGTAAGTGTACCACCTGTACTGTGCTCGGGTTACCGCTGCTGCAAGCAGCGCGGCGAGGCGTGCGACGAGTGGCCACTTCTACTGTTACACCTCCCGTTTCCTCACCTGGCTCGACCTTTTTGTTTTCTTCCTTGACTCTCGAAACGTATTAGCACCCAGTTCTTCGTTCGCGGTTTCTCCGAGCAAATTTTTCTATCCTCTCGTATTTCTACCCTTCCCAGGTTTTCTTTTTCTCATTGTTTTTGTATTGCTAAAGGAAAAACTGGCCGAGCGATAGCTGCGGCTATCGTCAGTAGTCCGTTTTTGCATTTTCGCGTGAACGCGTACTACATGCTCTCTCTCAGAATAAAAAGAATGGTGTGACCGAGAACTCGTGTTTCCGCGTCCTGGACAACGCATGTCGTGAGGCGATGCCGTCCGTTTGCTTTGCGCTATCTACAGAGTCAAGTTATTCACGGACAGTGTGCCCAAAGTGACGAGGCCACTGTCGCTGTGTTGTGGAAAACTGCCATGTAAATGATTCCCGGGCATGTTACAAATGTCGCCCTGAGATAGTGAATGCCATGTGACGTCGCAGAGTGTAGGCTCAAAGTTGTCAAAAACGCTCTCCGTAGTGCTATAAACCAGCAATGTGTGTTTGACCTCATCTCGCATCCTTGCTGATAGCAGAATGAGGCTGTTGTGGGTGTTCAGAGTGCGTTCTTCAGCTTATTCTTTAAATTTCACTTGCAACACAAAAAACTAGTGAACAGAGTTGTTGAACAAAAAATTTAACTACATTTGAACCTCGTTATAATGAAATGGCTTATAATGGATATAATGAAGGAATGATTTCCCTTGGGAGCTCAGTCAACAGAGGCTATAATGAAGCTACAGCAATAACCAAGTAATCACTGGGCCCCTTCAACTTTGTTATAACGAGGTTCAACTGTACATCTAAAAGAGACTGCCTAGGTGAACCCAGTCAGAACGGTGTTCAGCTGGCCTGTTTAAAATGGGTTACATTTTGCAAAAGTAAGCGACAATTTACAGATGAGAAGGTGTCAAATTCAAAGCTTCATTGGATTCATTAATCAGATAGCTAAAGTTGTCACTTGTGCTCATACACTACAAAGCTAGCCATACTCATCATTCAGTGTTAATATCCACTGATGTGTGTCACAGTATCTTAGTGCATGCTTATCTCTTGCGTGTTATGCTCGCACCATTGTTGCGGTGCAGAGTCCAGCTAATATGTGGAACGTGAATGCTGATGGCCAACTAAGCAATTAAATCTGTGGGCATAACACCTAACACACATTCAAATCGATTGTAATTGACTCAGATTTGGTGCACTTCCTAGAATAATTGCACATGCTTGTCTGCACTTTTGAGTTTGGATTTTCTCTTGGTTTAAAAGTACAGGTCATATCAAAAGTAAATGGAACACAGTTCCATGATCTACTTGTTGCACTGCAGTCAGTCTTGTGTGTACAGAATATGGGAGCTTGATATATTGGTATGCAGATGAAGCACTAAAGCTCTTGCATTGGCATAACAGCTCTCTAAACCCTTTGCTTGCACCTAGACAATGCATTTAGGTTGTTTTGAGTAATGAGATGCCCATGCTTGATTTTCCACATATTTGTGCACAGTGATGTAAAAAGGTCACTATGGCTGAAGAATGGCTGTGATTTAGCTCTGGTTAAACCTGGAGTGACGCGATAGCTACATCTGGCTGAGTGAAACTCGCTCAGCCGAATTGCGGAGTTCACTGACCAGCCACGGAACTCAAGGGCGGCCACGCTGAAGGCTCGAAGTGCTAGTGTAATGTAGCTATCGCTACAAAAATCGTATCATGCTCTGGATGACTAAAGGGTATAGGCACATGAGGGGCCATGCAATCGGTCGTCATTTTTACAGCAGGTAATGTGATATCAAAGCATTAGTTGCCAAGTTCATGGTGCTGAGAAATAGTGATCGTGTTTGATAGCTAACATTAAAAAAAACCTATTTATGGTAAGAGTAGTCTTGAATTTATGTGAAACAAAAATCTGTGCTCGGCACAGTGCATGATCGGGAGAAAAGCTGTGAAGTGCAAACTGTTTGAAAGCATAAAACTATGCCTGGTTGTGCATTAGAGCATTCAACCTCGGGATAGTATTCAACTTGGTTTATATGCCACTTACTATGGTTTCGAAAATATCTTTGCCTACCAGATGAATGAAATCGTGTGGAAAAATTTTCCAGCAAGAGTGAAGCCTTTCTGAGTAGTTCCAGTGACGGGCCTCGCATCCACTTCAAGACTGACACGGACGACCACGTAGGAAAAACCATTGTAAGGAACATTTATTAACATCCTTTGGATCTTCAATATGCTGGGGGTCACCTTTGCAACAATGCTGCACATTTCGTGGAGAACCACCAGTGTAGAGAGAGAAAGAGTTGCAATACCGCCGCAATGACTATTGTTTGGTTTTGTGGAGACGTTTGTGTCACACTTTCAAAAGGAAATAAGAAGACCCACTGCGAAATGCGCAACACTTCATCGCATACTTTTTTTTTCTTCACCTAAGCCTACTACACAAGCGTCGTCCCTCCGAATGTGACGAGGCAAAGGCCGTTTGCCCCAGCCTTTGCTAACTCCTTGAACCAGCCCTGCCTACTGCCGGGCTTTGTCTGCTAGAGAGCGGTTGTGGGGTGCCAAAAGACACGACCTCTGTAGTAAAAGACTTGATCCTTGTAGTGCCTGCACAATAGGGCAGGTGCTGCGTGTAGCCCTAACGCAAAATGTGGGAAGCTCTTCACCCAGAGAAAAAAAAAAGGAAAATAAAAAGCAGGCTTCCAAGCAGTAGGGAAGCTGTGGCCACTTCGATAAACAACAGTCACGTAGGTTCACTGTCTGAAGCAAAAAGTTCATTGCACTCAGTGTTGCATAGGCTACAGCTCAGGAGCACTTGAATGTGAGGAGGTAAAAAAAAGGGGGGTGGGCAAGCTGTGCTGACTAGATTGTGTGTTCTTTGTTTGAAATAATGTGTTGGGAAAACTGCTTCCTCTGAGCAGCTAATAACTGGAGGGAAGTCGCAATCTCTTGTCGGTTCCACCCAACTTTAGGAGAAGCCTTGCAGCTTCCTAGACTGTTTGGAAGCTCTGCTTAGTGACTAGACAGCTTGCAGACACTTTTTTTTTTTTTGTAAAAGGTCCCTTGAGAGTTGGTTTGCAACGAGGGCACGGAGTTATTCTGCACTGTGCCCAGCATTGCTTAAAACCTATTGTAACGCATCTTCACCACTGCGTCCACATCTCTATATTGTTCACTGTGCTCCCTGCATATTCTGTATGTACAGTCTGGCTCTTCTGGTTATTGTATTTTCTTCATGTTAATCTTTAGCCTTGCAATGTAAAAGTGAAAACACAGGCTTAATGACGATGCGCACGAGCTTGATTCCCAATGGCGCCAGCCACGTTTCAGAACGCGTCTTGCCCGATACCAGGATCCAGACGTAGCGGTTCCATTTTTGGTCATACCGTGCGCGGCCTGAATGGAATTTAATGAGCAGTAGCGCCGCTTTGCACCGATTGCGGCAATGATTGCACAGCGTTTGGCATCCGCTGTGCATCGCAAGTGATGAAAAAAAAAAGGGAACCTTGCACACCTCATTCTTTTCTCACAGCATCAACTCATAGAAACGGTGTTGGCTGCATTAACAAACATGGTCAATCCCGACAGCGACTGCGGCGGTGTGACAGCTTGAAAGCAGGGAAGAAAGCCGACAGAAACAATTGAGATGTAATAGTAACTCTGTACACACCACTGCTGGCACATTTGTCAGCAAGGAGGTTAGCTTGAACGCTCTAGTACAAAGCCATCGTAGTTGCGAGAACACAGGTTTTAAGTAAAGGCCAAATGCGCACTTGTATCGTAAACACAAAACAAACAAACATACTACACTGGTCAGCTTTTAGTATTGTCACAAGGCAGGGGTAGTGGATTCACCTCACAAACAGAACAATGAAGCTAATTTGATGTTTGTGCTTTGCTAGCTTTGACCACTTCTTGCCTTGGTTCCAGGAAATGTGAGTGGTCATTTGCACCGAGGGCAGCTTGGATTAAGATGAGGTTGCTAGCTAAACAGGCATCTTATCCATGCTTCTTTTTCATCTCTAAAGCACCTCATGTTTGCAAGCAAAACTAAATAAACCTCCCAAGACAGTGTCTGCACTCCTTTTCAAGAAAAGCCAGTGAATGTACAAGTTTACTGACCTCAGGATTTTCAACCCTTGCTATTTAATGCATTGACATTTTCGTTGCTTACTTGTGTGACCAAGACGAGTTTATGCTGGTTAAGGAACTACTAAGAACGAAAGCCATGCTCTGAACTATGTGTAATTTAAGTTCGTAAATGGGAAAAAGACTGCATAAACACTACATGTTAAAGAGATTAGAAGAAACACATTGAATTCTCTTGCAGGAACATATTTCAGCACTTTGGCGAATAAATTGTTGTCCCCTTTCTTTTCTGCAGTAGCATTCCATGCGATTCATGAAGTTTTGAAGTGCTTAAATTATTTGTAACAAAAAAAAACAAAGGCATTGGCAGAATCAGAAAGGTTTCACTGCATTTTCAAGTGACCAGCTTAGAATATGCAAGCTCAAAGTAACCCTCTGAGCTGTCAGCAATGAAGAGTTAAACAAAGGTCTCAAAATAAGCTTTTAACGTCTCAAAATGCTCGTGAGACAGGGCTGAAAAGGTGGAAATGACTCTGTAAAAAAGTCTCACAACCACTCGACAGTTGTAAGTTTGTTCCAGGGGCTTTTCATTTTCCAGCTGTAGCAAGATTTGTGCGAATCACGGCACAACATGGCATTAGTTCTCTCCATGAGCTACTTTAAACAATAAACATTTTGCATTGCAAGGACTAAATTTGAACAATTGGTTAGCACAAGTGACCTGTCTTACTTCATTTGGCTATTTTATCGGAGCTAGGACTTCAGAATAGAGCCAACTGTGTGAGTTGGTGATGTGACATATTAAAGTTTCTCTGAAGCTTGCAATTATCAGTTGTATACTGACAGTAAGAACAGCTCAGTGAAATATGACCTAGAGTCACTAATGTCCCATGCATTTTTAATATCATAATCAAACTTTTCGAACATATTGGACGCACACATACCTATGCCAGAGTAAAGACCTGAGGATAAGATTATTACAGATAAATGTCATCAACTAAGCCACATCCAATACTGTGTTGTGTGGATTCGGTAAATAAAACAGCGACATATTAAAGGATGGAAATGTGCAAAAGCTGTACTTAATGACTAACTAAGCTTGGTCTGCTTTTCATTTCTGTGCCTATCACATGATCACTTGTGCAACCATACTAGTACTCGCGTCTGCTGTTAACGCAAGACATGGAAGCAGATGCTGAGGTCTCATTGCTTGGAGACAATCTTTTGTGGTTATCTCTTTTGATCCATCATTATCATTAGTCATTACTGCAGGTCTATTAAACCGAGTTTGGTAGAGAAAATAAATTGGAGAGGGCAGTTGCGCTGGCTCTGCTGAAGGGTTGACCGAGATCTGTTATGTAAAAGTAGAACATTTCAGGCAGAGAAAAGAGTGGCTAATCCAGGGCTGATGACTTACTTCTAAGAGTGCATCACATCCTGAAACAATATTGATGCAGCTACATTCTCTTAACATACCAGAATTTAGTTTCATTAAAGGTGCCAAGATGAGACTCTGTGCCTGGCAGGGGCACATGTTCTCATTACTACAAGGCCTGTCGTGATGCAGTTGCCTACATATATGAACCGAAAAAACAACAGTCTATGCACCGATGTCCCTATTGCACTGAGTTGAAGCGCTCTGAAGAGGCAACATATAGGAAACAATGCGCATGCCATGTTTCTCACCATGAGTGCAAGCTGCTATTTCTATGCTGCGGAAGCTATTTAGGAATGTGCGGGGGGTTATGATTGGCCAAAGTGCCTGTTTCGCAAATAAACAAACAAACAGAGATGAAAAGCGAACAGCCCGAGGCTCATGCACACCCTTGCAGCTTGATGAATCCGCATCATAAATTGGTCGTCTGGGTGGTGAGAAATGGAGGAAAACGGGTAGCCTGAGCAATGTGAGATGGGTACTGGTGGATAGCATCTTCAGAATGCTTTAAAGGTGGGAGGGAAAAGGTGAGGGAGGGGAGGGGGGAAGCAGGGGGCGGGCAGGGTTGGGGGCTGAGCTTATTGGTTGGTAAGCCCTGTTGAGTGTGTTCTTCCCTGCAGATTGATGATGAACAACGTGCGCGAGTTTTGCTTGCAACATGTCGTGCCCCCATTGGAGAACCCTCCCCTCCCCCCCATCCCCACCCGATGTGCGAGAGACGAGTGCCTTTCAGAGAGTCCCAGCGCACAAAAAGCGCCGTCCGTGTTGTCGACAGCCCATGTTTCTCACGAGCGGCATGAAATTGTCGCTGGAGGAGGAGGGGTGTTAACACAGCACGCATGCTGAAAGCGTGCCGCCATGTCTCCTACTGCAAAAAAACGATGCAGCACGCACATACACACACATACGCAACACACAAGCGCGTGGAACATTTAAACGCACAGTCCTCTGTCTGAGAAAACTCAACAATAAGTGGCAGGCGGCCCGAAGAAGACGAACCTGAGGAGGAACCGGTGTATGTTGGAGGTTTAAAAGAAAATGAAAGATGGTGGAAAAGAAAAAGGGAAAGAGAAAGAAAAGAAACACAAAAACGTCACTGCACACACCGTACGGCACACTACAACAACCTGTCCCATCAAAACCTTGTGCAGAAACGTAATGGAACGAAAGGGGAAGGCCTGGGTCACACAACGACGACACCCGTCTACCCCCACTTTAAGAGGGAAAAGCAGCAGTGGAAAGAAAAGGCAAAGTAATAGTAAAACGGGTAGGGTGTTGCACCAAGGGTGAGCGGAAGTGCGAAAGGGAGTGGCCGGGGTTAGGTAAGCACTCGAGCGCCTTTTGAGAGTGGGGCCTGCCAGTCACTGCTACACATAAAACTGTGTGCAGCTGGGAAACGCCGCGTGCGCTTTTCCCAGTGTCCAACTGTCCTGCCCAGCACATACTCCTGATGCAGTAGAGGAGAGTGAGAGAGAAAGACAAAAGTGGGAGACAAAAAGAAGAAAGAAAACAGGCAGGTCTCCAGTTCCGACAGAGGCTACACTACTACACTCGAGCACGGTGTGTGTCCCCTTGTGTGTTCCATCGTTGCCGACGACGACAGGGCGTCGTCGGCAAATGATATGCACTTGTGGAAATGGCACGCCAGCACCGCTGACTCTTGGGAAGATGGCAGCCTCTGTTTGGGGTGGTGGGGGGAAAGAACGGGGGCACTCCTTGCGTCAGGTCGTCACTTGCTTGTTTGCTTGGCTGGCAGTCGTCGGGGCACTCAAGCAGCTTTGCACCCGGGCAGCCCAATGAAACAGCGACGACGACGACGAACGGGGGAAACAACAACTGCAGTGGGGCTTTACGCGAAAGCACTTGTGCAAAGCGTACAGTGTATACGAAATGGTTGGGCGACATTGGGAAGCCGGTGAGGAAGCCTTATTGCTGGCAGAACGGAACCCAAGAGAGGGTGGCAGGTGGTCTCTTCTTCCAAGTGTTCCGGGGCACACTGTAGTGTAGTTGTCAAATGCTGCTGCTGCGGCTGTTGTTCTGGTCCTGGGGCAATACGTGATGCGATGCCCTCTTCCAAAGGAGAAGAACAGCACGCTTAGCTCGGGGTAACAAAGAAGAAGAAGGCGGGCGAGAAGGGGGCGCTAGTAGCAGTTTGTGTGTTCAGGTACGCGTGGTGACCGCCTTGACGCCATTGAGCTTTTTGAGCCGAGGGCTTCCCGTCTTCATCGGCGAAGAGGGAGGGCGCGGCGGCAGCGGCGGTGGCGGCGGCGGCGGCGGGTGGGCGTGTGGCTCTTAGGCGGCACTGCCCTTGCGCGACGGGGAAGGCAACTGGGCCAGCTTTCGGTACAGCGGGGAGTTGACGAACCGCGGGTATGAGTCGCGGTGCATGAGAGTGTAGATCTGCAGCTGTGCCTCATCGAAGGTGTGCGGCGTGGGCTCCACCATGTTTCGGTTGATGATCTCCCGCACGCGAGAGTCCAGGCTCACCTGCGTCCAGAAAAAAACAAAGAGAAAAGAGTCAAGTGACCTATCATTTGAGCACTATTGCATTGAATTCATTGTAAGAAATGAGATTTCGCTGGCTGTAATCAAATCGAACACATTTTCTAGGCAGCTAAGTTAGTTTCAATGTGTGGTGCAGCACTGGAGATTACCTCCTTCCGTAACAACTCTACCACAACATTCCTACAACCCGTGATCTGCAACTCAATGTCAGTGCTAGAAGGGCAATGGAATTGGCTGGTTGGTGCTTCATAACTGCACCGGGTTCAGTGCTTATATTTTTCACAATGGTTATGAACAGACAACGCAAAGAGTGACATGGGACAACACAACACACTACTATCAAATGACTTTTTTTTGCTGGCTTCCCTACAGTTTCATGTTCCCCCAATGGCATCCATCAAATCTACAACCATGTGAAAAATTTTTTTATTGCATGCCATTAATCAAAAAAATGTTTGAGGTCACTGCGGTAGCCCGCATTGGAGGAATGCAAAAGCATTGACGCCTCCTCGTTTCTCTTTGCCCCTCTTTTCCTCTCTTTGCCTTTCTTTGCTTCACTCGTCACCTCTCTTTGCTTCACTTGTCCCTTCTCCTCACATTTACTTGATTAAACACTGGTGTAAATTCATCCAATTTCCCAATTACCACAACTGATTGTGTTACTTAATCAAGTCCCATCAATTGCCCATTTTGAGTTTTCAAACTTGGCGCCATGTGTTGGCTCTGCCCACACTTCCGGTTTTTGAAATTTGGCGCCACACGTTGCCCTGGCTCCGCCCACTTTTGGGCATTTTTGGCTCTAATTAATTAACCACTATATCGACAATTTTTTTTTGCGCAGCATCCTCACATCATCCTCTTTCGATTACAACAATTCATTTGGAGCTACCTCTTCTGAGTTCCTCAACTGCTGCGGGCACATTTTGCGGACACGACCTTGTCGACATAGCCTAGTAAAGGTTTCGCTTTAATAAACTATATCTGCCTTTGTTCAGGCAATTGAAGGGGTGTTTACTTTGCTACTAATCATAGCAACTCGAGAAAATGCTTTGGACATCAAGGTGCATAAACAGTCTTGCATAACAAGCACATTGTTCAGCGGAACCGATTTCGTAATTTTTAATGCCTCCATGAGGTGTAAAGAAAACAGGGTATAGTGTGCGCAGAGCGTGGTACTATTCTAATAGCACGAACCACCATGCTGTCGTAATTTGTGTCGACATCAAAACGTTGACGGGAGAGCTTCACAGAAAGCCCTTCATTACCGACAGAAAAAGCACAGGGCTGTTACAAAAAGAGGGCAAAGACTGCTCAGCATGGAAAGCAGAAAAAGAACCATCAAAGTCACTTTATTTCAATGCACTGTGAAAGCCTGAGGTAGCATTAGCCTTTATTAATCATTGCTGGTTGTAATAGGCTTGGTGGGCTTTCAACGGCATGCGTAAATGTCTGATGCAAATCTCTTTTCCTGAAAAAATGGTTTCTGAGGCTGCTGTGTAGTCGTATGGCCAGAAGCAATAACTGGACAGGCTTAAATGTGCACGCGTGTGTGTGCATGCACGTTCTCCTTAACATAAAAAAGACTAGAGTTTTGAAGCTCAGAAGAGGCTGAACCCGTCAGAGTTGATTTCGTTTCAGATGTCAGTGCTTTATAAGTAATACGATACACAGCCCTGCAGTAGTGAAATAATAATACAGAATTGACAGAATTGACAGTTTCTTTTTTTTTAATTATTTTGCATGCAGTTAATCATCCGATAAACAGTCTTTCAAGTTCCCTGCTCCTGCAATACGCCTTGACCTGCATGTGGAAATATGTTTAGCTTTCACATATAGTGATAATCCCAGAGAGGAAACATAAGCAGCTTGTCACCTAACTGTTGGCAACAGGTGTGCTAAATTAAAGACTTTTGAATACAAATAAAATATTTTTATGTTATTTAGTTCATATTTGGTTTGAGATTTATAATTATGTTATTTAGTTCATATTTTATTTGAGAATTTATAATCAGGACCACGCTACTGCCACAATAACATGCAGCATTGCATTATTATACCTAGTTCACTTTTCAAGTGCTACCCGCAATTCTTTATTGTCGCATTTCTGCATAATCAATTGCAGTTTTCTGTTTGCATCCTGTCCACTTATGTAAAGTCTCTCTGCTACATAGCCGCTGTCATCAAAACAATAAAATCTGTGATGAACATGACCTATGCCTTCAAAAACAATCACTTGGCACTCATTAACAAGCCAACAAGCTCAACATTTAATTCATCTTAAACGTTATTCTGTCTATTTGTTCTCAGTCCCTCTTTTTTTCTTTAAAACAACATTGTGCCAAAAGGCATTTCCTTGCAAATATTCATATTTGATTTAAAAAATTGGAGGGGACAGTTAAGGTCTGCCTTACGGATGCGACGTGATAGAGTTGATGAGTTAATGCCCATGCATATATGCGGAATTGATCATTCTCAACTTCACACTCGTATGTCCCTGGGAATCCTCATACCACTCCTTGCGCAATGGTGCAATGGTTAGGGGATGCACCACTGCCCTGCGATGGCAGGTGCTGCCACTGGTGGATCATGTCGCGAGTGACCTTTAGCGATCAACCATTATTTAACTGCCACCTGCCAATGTGGTTAGTTTTCTCACAATCTGGTTGGCAGGTTGTGAAGATGCCACAAGGTCACGTGGCCCAGGTTGCCAACCTAGATTTCCTCTCCGGGGGTGGCTGCCTGGGCCACCCTATTTATCTCTCACAACACTGACAGTGCTGATGCCGGATTTTCTGTGTGACGGGGCCTTTAAGGCTGTCGCGTTAATACAGAACTTTCATCTTCACAGCCTTAGTGTTGACCGCAGCTTAGCTTAATTCTCCACTTCATCTTTCACGATATCTGCTTCAATACATGTCAATCGCACCTCCAGAAACAGTGCTGCAGCCTCACCTCCTTAGGGGACAGGATGGAAATGTAGTCTTCATAGATGGCGCGAGCTTTCTCCTCAATCAACTCCGGGTTCGACTCCTGCTTGAGGTCCTCGCATGCCAGCCAGAACAGGATGTTCTCCTCACTGTACTCGCACTTTAAAAAGTCCCTAAACACCTTGCGGCCAGCTGAAACATGAAATCAAGGAGGAAATGGGTCAGGCACAGGACAAGCATGAGTGATAACTGCATGCAAGTACAAAAGGCAAAAAATAAAAAAATAAAGCACAGCTCAGACAACATAAGCCAGATATTTTTGGGCATAGAATGAGAAATAAGATTACGAAAATCGGTAATGACAGACGCGGTAGCTCAACATAGTCACATTTTGCACACACGCTCATTACATTGCAGGTTACTGCTGCAGCCGTTAAATTTTCTCTGTAAACTAAGTCCCCAGCTCAGAATTTTCATCCGCAATTTCTGTGACTACTAGCAAAAGCAAAAAAAATAAACTAAGCCATATTGGAAGTACTGAAAACACAGCTCAGATCAAATGCATATGAACTACAAGTAGTGTTGCTAGCTAGGCTAAATTAGTTCCAAACACTTAGTTGCAGTTTTATTATTCTTACTGTGCGCGTCAGAATGAGGAAAAAGCTGAAAATACAGTCAGGTTCTGCTGATACACCCTTTTTGGTACATGCAGATCAGTTAGCCTTACGTGTGGTCGTATTTGGAAGAAATTCAAGCAAGTGAAAAATTTCTTATTTACTTGGGTTATCTTTTCATCATAGTCACCCATCCAGACTTCAACTTAGAAGTGGATAGTCAACTGAAAAATGAAACTCGTATGCCCTTTAAGTCTGGTGGGTGTAGTCTCCATTCGTGAAAAACCCTTCCACCAGTCAAAACACAGCTTGCACACTATAGCATCGTTAATGCGCACATTGTGAAAACAGAACAGAGTTTATTCGCCAGCGCAGTCCCTAACTTCACACTTCAGTGCAATCGGTAATGGTTGCAATCTCCCACCAGTGATCCTTCAGTTAGTATTTGGAAGCATTTGATGTTTGATAGCTGCAGTTCTAAAAATGACTTTTTCTCCTCAGAAGAGCATGAACACTTGACAGGACTTTTGAATCCAATCAATCTAAAAAGAGAAGATAAATGAACTAATGCTGAATTAAATGAAGACAACTGTACTTTCATAACAGAGATGCTACTTACTTATGTTGCTTATGCTCATGTCCCATAAAATTCAACGCACTATCTGTTGGTAAAGAAATACCTTTCTGGTTCGGCTTCTAGCGTTTGAAGTTATCTTTAGTTTTCATGCATTCCATTCTTCAAATTAATGACAACAAGCTTCATGCACCTCTTACGTACTGTTTTTTTACCAAAATAAAGAATTAAAAATATCGCCATGGACTCCACGCTGCTAACTCTGCCGCCCACAGTTCAGAGTGTCAGAAGTGAAGAGATGCTGAACGTACCCGAACATTTCATTAATTTCTCGAATGAGTCTCCCCACGTTCGTATTTCCTCCAATGTGGGGCTGCGTTGGAAAGAAAAAACAAACATCAGATGCTGGCAGAGAACTCAATTTTAGTCTGCTTCCACCGCCATGGGTGAATATGAAAGAAGGGAATAAAAATACCAGCCTCTCTTTTTAACAGTAGGTTTGAGTGCGAAACATTTTCAGCATGTTGTTCAAAAGCTGTCAGCACTAATATAGGGCACTGACAATGACGTATTAAGCGTGCATGTGAAGCAAATGATACAGTGATGGGAAATTTCTGTGTACATTTAATATGATTGGCTAGCAATCTAGAGATGCTGTGAATATGGTCTTGTGTCACTCGGCTCTGTGGTGCCAAATTCATCTACTTATGAAACTGAGCAGCTTTCATCAGAACCCAAAGCACTGTGCAGAAATACACCACAGCATTTCTGGAAACACGTGTGCAGCTGAATGAAAAAATGCAACAAAAAAATTCACTTCTTTCAAATAGGGACTGAGTTAATTTTCTGAGCACTCTGTGCACATCATGCAGGTACAGTAAAGCAGGATCGAGTAAATTACTTCAGAAATAGTTAATTTGGTGATTTCTGCTCCAAAACTGCAGCTGAAGTTTTACAGTAGACAAAATAAAGAAGGGAATATATTTCGGCACGTTGGCTATTTGTACTTGAGAAGAATACATAGCGCTCAAATGAAGATGAGATGTCTTAGTTTGAGTGCTATGTTTTCTTGTCAGGAAAAATAAACAACTACCCAAGAACTACCTGACAAACAACTACCCATCTAATAATATGCAGATGGTATTAATTGGAAGTGATACACGCAAACTGCACGTGCTCCCGTACGTAACCTCTTCTAGTCCTTTTCTCACTGTGAACGAGAACTTTTGTAGCATTGCCATTGGGGTACATATTACATGTAATCCCATCAAGTGTAGTCATAGCATTGCACAGCCAATCATGCAGTGATACTCACGGTGGTTCGCCGTCGCCATTAAATATGCTGTCACCAGCGGTTAGCCTTTGGTTGTTGTCCCGTGGTGACCTAACATTGCCGTTGTTGCTTTTGAGGGCCAGGCTGCAAAAAGCCGAGAGATTACAATGTTTTGCTAGTTGAGTAAAGAAAGAAATGTGTACGTGGCAGCAGGTGAGCATAACAGGGGGCACATCGAATCAGCACCTGTTCTCAACTCGGCATATTTCTTTATGCTGCTCTTTATTTATGTTTCCATTGGATGTGGGGAGGAACGAAGGAGTCTCTTTAACCAACTGTAAATTTAGCAGGCAAGAATAGGGCTCCGAATGAGGGGCTCGTTATGACATACATATGAAGCAAGCCGAAAGTCATTGAAACCAAGGAAATAAGTGTAGCAGGATGGTTTTTTTCTTAATTTTCGGTATTGATCAGTTGGAAGTTAGTTGATTTCTGCTGCTTTTTCAGGCTGCAGCTTTTTTCACTTATCAAATTTGAATGCTGCAGCAAGGACAACCCTGACCCTTCATATCTAATTAAATGTTCTCTGTAATGTCGGACGAGACTGTTCACAACCATCATATAAGCGATCTTTTTGCCATTGCTTTTTATGTGCTGCTGAACAGGACTTGGCGAAATCATAGTGTGCTGAAACTCTACAGGTGTTGCCGAAGATAAGCATTCCAGCATAACCTCAGTGTGACCTCATATCATCAAGCTCGGCACAATCTTAACAGAATTCGCTGTGTGCTGAAGCATCACTGGTACTGCCCGAGATAAGCACTTCAACAGAACTGGACTGTGACCTTGCATCACTGAGTTCAAGTCCTTCTCCAGATAAGCTCCCACAAAAAGACTGGCAAGTTGTGGTGATCCTGAGGTCATTTGGATAATGGTAATTCAAATATTATCAGGTAGTCTAATATCATCAGTAGCAAGGAGCCCAAGGCAATAAGTCCTGGACACTATCAGAACAACACTTCAAAGCCTTGAGTAAGCCGCAGCTTTCCATGCTCTACCTGTTGTCCTTTTGATAGGAATTCAGAAGCACTGCAGTTTTTCCAAAGCCAGAGATTTGAATGGGAGCCATATGTATACAAACTGAGGATGCCATTTTTTGGTTAGTTATTTAGATCACTAGGAGGGTTTACTGTTCATGGTCTGACCCTACGGAAAGAATGGCCTGAACATTTGTTTTTCTCTCTTGCTTCTCGCGACCTCCTTTATATCCCCGCCCCATATGCAAGGTAGCAAATTGGACGCTACACCCAGTATAACCTTCCTGGTCTTCCTTTACCCTCTCCCTCTTACTAGCGCGTCCTGCTGGGGCTGCATTCAGCAGCTATGTTCAAACCCACCTGGAAAGCTTGGCGGGTTTCTGCAAGCTTGCATAGACTGGCCGTGATCCTCTCCTACAAGAACAGTGAAACACAAGAACGAAAATCATTAAGTTTCTACCAAAGACAGAGCCTCATAAAACATCAAGGCAAAGATGAGGCCACTGATTTATACAGAGCTCATGGGTATACTGCCAATTTACCCTCGGTGGGTTGGACAAATGTGTATCGATACCAGAATTGAATGGTTCTCTGATGCACCAAGGCAATCTTTTTTACCACAGATACAATTGCTGGCCATACTTTGCAAACTGACAGAAAACTCCCCCCACTTACGACATTCTGCCAAATCTAAACTACCCATCCCCTCTTTCCAAATAAAGTGCAAAAGGATGTGTATCCATATTATGTTCTGCGTTTTGAATCTACCGAACGCCATGCTCCGACTTCTGTGATGCAGTAACATAAAGTTATCAATGCACAGCTGTCACTAGTGCTACATTGTGCCATGTATGGGAGGTGCCTGATGTACAGTCATGGACAAAAGTGTACGGGGCCGTGGGTTTATGGGAAAAAAAATATTTTGTCTGCGGTTGGGCAGAGCAGGTTAATGAAAAGCACTGACGCACTATGGTATATATGTTATACATCCCCTGGAAGAATACCAGCTGATTGACTGGTGAGGCTATGGGCAGAAATTTTTTTTTTCGGGAATCCCCATCCTGCAGACTTTCGGCAATGACTGTACATTTGTAAATGAACCATAATAAAAGCATTAGCGATCTGTGGGTTAAGAATTTTCTTTTTCTGTGCCAAAGTCACTGCATTCTGAGTTAAGCACTGCATTAAACCTTGCCCGTTAAGAGTGATTAGCTGCACAGACTGCATTTCAAAGAACCTCCTCCACTCAGCAACTTTTCAAACAAAGTTACAGAAAAATTACAAGTTTTGAATCTTGCTTCAAAAAGTAGCAAACCCAAAAGACTTAGAAGTCTGATTAATGGGTCGAAACTCACTGAGCAGTAAGTTGCTTGTATTTCCTAAAGTTCATTTGCTCCTGGATATATTGTCTCTGAGTGTAAGGTGATGAAGCTGCATGTCATTCGGGAAGGTCAGCCTGATGCAGGGTTGTGGATTCTGTATAAAGTGCAGGCATTGTGTATGGCACACACTCACCAAGAACAACTACAGCAACAGCACCAGCAGAGGCAACATGTCTTGGACTGCTTGTTGCGCACGGGTGTCGTCGCAGACACCTCCTGGGGAGGCGATCCACTGTTGTTGTTGTTCTGTAGGCTCCCACACACCCGGCCCGAGTCTCCGCCGCCCGACGGCTCGGACACCGAAATGCCGACACGGCTTGGTCCCGCCCACGATGGGCTGTTGCAGAGGAGAGAGAAAGGCTCTCTCAGAACGAGGCTAGAGAGAGGAAACTAGAGGAACGATTACAGTAGATAAATCAATATAAACGTATCTGCACGACATTACTGAAATTTTTACGCTGAAACATTGTGTACAGCTCCCTGCTTCAAAAAAAAAAGAATGTAGATGAACCTAAGTGTTAATATTTATCCCTAAACAATGTCTTTTTAAGTGCTTCAGGAAAGTGGGGAGGTTCTTTTTCTAGATTTTGTTCCAAGAAGCCCAAGCAACCATTGCCAACAAACGTGTTCCTGAAGGATGAGTTACACTGGGTCCAACATTCATGTGTTGTTCATGTAATGAGAAATAAATGAATGAAGGGGAAAATGAGAGTCTGGAGAGGAGAAAGAAGCCCAGAAAGTAAGTGGTTGCAGAAAAGAAGACTAAGCCAGAAATGCAGCTAACGGTGATGCATTAGAAAATAGTCAAGGGAAGACATAGGCAAGCTGCCAACAGTGAGTGAAACGACACTGCATATGCTGAAAGATGTGTGGTTGTCTGTAGCATAATGCCAGAGCACAGAAATTTGACAAAAAACAGTCCAGCTGAGCTTTGCAGAATGATATTATGGAGAAAGATCTGTACACAAAGGAATAAGGGGTTGAAAATGAAAAACAGTTCTTTGTGAACTGTGAACGGGTGCAGATGTTTAATCTCCATTTTTTTTTTCCAGTCCCTGAATA
Organism: Amblyomma americanum; assembly: GCA_030143305.2. Classification (NCBI taxonomy): domain Eukaryota; kingdom Metazoa; phylum Arthropoda; class Arachnida; order Ixodida; family Ixodidae; genus Amblyomma; species Amblyomma americanum. The sequence goes on from JARKHS020032514.1 coordinate 94,242, forward strand.
CAGTCAGGTAGTTCCTGTGTCACCAGTTTTGTCAGAAAAAGCGCATGCAATAGATTTTTCATTTGATTGCAACCTGTCAAATAGCATGCACTGCTGCAGCTTTTGTGGCACCTGAATAAATAATTCAGAGCTGCTCAAAAGCTTCAAGTGCCAGCAATACTTTATTACAAAGCTCACATATAGGCAGCATGTTTGCTAGCTTTCAGAAATGGGCTGCAGATTGAGACGAATGGTCAGGTGGTAAAATAAGCTGGTATGACTAAATGCAATTGCTACAAACATATGGGTGGAACACAAATGTGGCATTCATAACATAATGCATGGGCCATCTTTAAAATTCTTTCGCCAGTGCCGTTTGCTGAATTGTTTCAGGATTTCGGGCATCTCCTAGCTACGGCCTACTTTCGAAAGGTAATTTAAACGCTCCATGTGTGACTTCCTGTACGGTGTCATGAGGCCACTATTAAAGCAACAATACACATAGACCAATCAATGTGCCACATTTCAGAGCTCAGCTAGAGCTTGCGAATTCTCGGTCACGATGTGCACTACAACTAGAAATTGGACTTTTCGGTTTAAACCGAAAAACGCCGATAAACGTATGCTGAATTCATTTCTTGAAATTCGGTTTCAACCGATAAAGGTCAGTATTTCTGGCATGCATGTCACAGCTAACTGGCTATTCAGCACCAGTTAAAGTAGGTCACAGCAGAAAACTAACAAAGTGCTGGAAACAGGAACGTGGTGAGACAAAGGTATCTTAGGAATTTAATACAGTAGCTGTGAGTTATGAGGCATTGATCCGTGAACTGAGACACGCTATTGCAGATAGGAAAGCTCAATCACTTAGCTAAGCGCTACTGGCTATCGTAGTGCTGTCTGCTCAGGCTATCACCGACTTGGTGCCGTCCCTTCGTTAAGTAGGTTTTTCCACTGTATGTAAGGACACTGAAAACTTTTGGAACCGTAACAAGCAAGCGTCAATGCGAAATTGTGCATAAACGGAACGAAGGTGTCGTGTCTGGCTTCCGCGGCAGTTAAGCAGCAGTTCCATCGCTGCCTCAACACACAGATCATAGGGCATGCTCCTCTCGTTTAGCCCAGAGTGTACCCAGAATGTGACAATCAAGTTTCAAAAACTTCCACTTATGTTTTGAATCACGGCCCAATCATTTAAGTTCCACATTTTTGCTTTTTCTTAGTACTGTAAAACTTTCTTCAGCAAAGGCAGCCGTTGAGATGGCCATTTATGTGGCATACGTACTGCTACATGAGCGGTCGGTTTAGAAAAAAAAAGGTTAACGTAAACTGTACGTCACTTTTGACCCCACAGGAACATTATATATTTCACTGATAAAAACTGAAAATTAAAAAAAAAGTCCGATGAATTTTCGAAAAAGAAAAACCGAAAATAGAACAATAGCCACGCCATGAGGAGGGGATGAAGGGAAAGGGAAAAAAAGAGCCGCCGCCGTGAAGTGATCAATCGGGATCTTGACTGATTTCCACCACCTGAGTTTTGTAGCGATAGCTACACTACGCCACCTCTTCGAGCCTTCAGCGTGGCCACCCCTGATCACGTGACCAATCCACGTGGTTGGTCACGTGGTGCGGAGCAGCTGCTGCTGCCGGCAGCGCGGCGCGCCGGTGATACCGAGCTGCAACAGCTGTGCGCATGCGCCGTGTGAAGTGGGACGAAGATGAAGAAGGAACGCCCAGCGAAACGGAGCGGCGAATGACTGACTTTGCAATTCGACTGAGCGAGCTCCACTCGGCCAGATGTAGCTATTGCGTCACTCCAGGTTTAACCAGAGCTAAACCACAGCCATTTTTTTTAAAGCGCACTGCCATTGCAGTGAGAGAATGCACATTAAGGTGCTCCACATTCATTCGTCCTCGCGCCCCACCTGGTGTCTGGAACGACGACAACGGGTGCGCCGCCGGCCGCCGAGGCGACGGAGGGCGCTGGCGAGGGCTTCTTGGCGGCGGGCGCGGGCGTAGCCGCGGCTTCCGCCGCCGCCGCCGGCCGTAGCCTCGCCGTCGCGTCGGGCCGCGTCGTCTCGGCTTCGGCAGTCCTCGGCTCCGTCGTCACTTCCGCTTCCGGCCCTCCTGCCGTCGCCGCCGAAGGGGGCGTGGTCGGCAACGCTTGTTGCAGGCCGTCGCCGTCGGATGGCGCCGGCGGCGACTCCGTTGCCGGAGGCGGTGATGAGGTCCGGGCGCTCGGGGCGGGCTCGCCGGGGCCTCGGCATTCGGGCGCCTGCCGCTGCTGTTGCTGCTTGTGGTGTTCCTCCGGCTGCGGGTCGGCTTCTTCGGCTGCTGAGGCCGTCTGCGTGCTGTTGGACATCTGCGCAGAGACAGATACTGCACTATTTCCTTTTTCCCAAAAACCAATTATTATTATTATTACAGAAAGGGTTGAAATTAAAGCAGCCGCCGCGGTGGCCCAGTGGTTAAGGAGCTCGTCTAGTCTACTTGAAACAAAATTCGCGTCTAGTGACGCCCCTGCAAAGCATGCTTCGCCGCACGTTAAAGCGAATTCAGAGTAAGCCGACCGTTCAGGAACCAAGTAAAAGTAGGACGCTGGAATTATAAATGCGACTGAAACGGCGGCAAAGCCAGCGCAGACAGTACAGGCACCTCATTATGATCTGTTGCCGACACGAGCAGTCCTTTCGGCCCTGAGTCACTTTGAGAAAATCAAAGACCTGATAGCGTCCGTATCTTCGAACAAGACGGCCAGCTTTCGCAAGACTCTCCAGCGAGTATTATGTTATAGAGAGTCGTATGGTATCTTTCCTGTAATCATTCTAACCGTACCAGGTTCGCCCACAGTGATGAAATGTACGTGGACGCGGTATACATGTTACGGAGCTTTTTGTTTTGTCCGTGCCTTTGACCTGCGCTTCTGTTTTTAGAGCGAGAGCTCCTCGAAGTACAACTTCCGATTTCGATGTGGATGAGACAATGACCTTCAATGCCTCACATGGCCAAACCGAACTTAACTGCATGGTGGTATGGCCCCAACCTATGGTAGTATGACCACGGGATCATATGGCTATGAACATCGGGTCTCCGACCTTTGACCTTGACTCTTGACCTTGACATTTGATTTTACACAGTGGGCACCACATCGACAATGACCTTCAATGCCTCACAAGGCCAAACCGAACTTAACTGCTTAGTGGTATGGCCCCAAGCTATGGTAGTATGACCATGTGATCATATAGCTATGAACATCGTGTCTCCGACCTTTGACCTTGACCTTGACATTTAATTTTACACAGTGGGCACCACATCGACAATGACCTTCAATGCCTCACAAGGCCAAACCGAACTTAACTGCATGGTGGTATGGCCCCAAGCTATGGTAGTATGGCCACGTGATCATATGGCTATGAACATCGGGTCTCCGACCTTTGACCTTGACTCTTGACCTCGACATTTGATTTTACACAGTGGGCACCACATCGACAGTGACCTTCAATGCCTCACAAGGCCAAACCGAACTTAACTGCATGGTGATATGGCCCCAAGCTATGGTAGTATGACCACGGGATCATATAGCTATGAACATCGGGTCTCCGACCTTTGACCTTGACCTTGACATTTGATTTTACACAGTGGGCACCACATCGACAATGGCCTTCAATGCCTCACAAGGCCAAACCGAACTTAACTGCATAGTGGTATGGCCCCAAGCTATGGTAGTATGACCACGGGATCATATAGCTATGAACATCGGGTCTCCGACCTTTGACCTTGACATTTGATTTTACACAGTGGGCACCACATCGACAATGACCTTGAATGCCTCACAAGGCCAAACCGAACTTAACTGCATGGTGATATGGCCCCAAGCTATGGTAGTATGGCCACGTGATCATATGGCTGTGAACATCGAGTCTCCGACCTTTGACCTTGACTCTTGACCTTGACATTTGATTTTACACAGTGGGCACCACATCGACAATGACCTTCGATTCCTCACAAGGCCAAACCGAACTTAACTGCATAGTGGTATGGCCCTAAGCTATGGTAGTATGACCACGTGATCATATAGCTATGAACATCGTGTCTCCGACCTTTGACCTTGACTCTTGACCTTGACATTTGATTTTACACAGTGGGCACCACATCGACAATGACCTTCAATGCCTCACAAGGCCAAACCGAACTTAACTGCATGGTGGTATGGCCCCAAGCTATGGTAGTATGGCCACGTGATCATATGGCTATGAACATCGGGTCTCCGACCTTTGACCTTGACTCTTGACCTTGACATTTGATTTTACACAGTGGGCACCACATTGACGATGACCTTCAATGCCTCACAAGGCCAAACCGAACTTAACTGCGTGGTGGTATGGCCTAAGCTATGGTAATATGACCACGTGATCATATGACTATGTCCATTGGGTACCTGACCTTGAGTCTTGACTTGGGCATTTGATTTGAGACAGTGAAGACCATGGTTAACGGAGCTTTCGCTCGTATAACTAGGTGCCAGCCACGTTGAACCCCAGGAATATTTCTTCACACACGCAAAAGACTTTCTAAGCAGAAAACTTGATATGGTAAGGCATAGCCGCCAGTCTGCCCACTCTGCGAGGAGGACCTTTGCGAAGAACACATATCTCTTTCACTATTACGGAGGTCAGAGTCGCTCGGAAGCTTTCGGAGTGTGGATGAAACTTCCACTGTGTATGGCGCATGCAAGTACGTAGCACCTATTGGTCTATCGGGCAGTTAGCTGCAAGCGTGAAAGCCAGGCGTGCAATGTGCTGAAAGAGACGACGCCGGTGGAAACGACAGCGCCACAGAATGGACGTTGGAGGACGTCCCGTGGATGCCCCTCGTCTCAAGACACAGGAATGCGCTGTGTGAGAAAAAAAACAGTGGACAACGCCGGACACGATTCGGTGGGCGGTGCACCAACATATAATGGCGGCATTCCAACGATCTCAAAAATGGTTTTGTCCAGAATTGTTGGGTATGTACTACATAGGTTCACTGTGGTCATCCGGAAATACAAATAAGAGCAAAAAGTGCGCACATAATACGGATAAGAGCGCGACAAGTTAACTCGTAAAAACATGTTAATAAGAGATGCAGCTGTGGTACATGAAAAGTAGTAGTGATATATGCGTTAATTACGTGCAATAATAAATTTAGTCTGATAGTAGATTCTTGAATTTTTGGGGGTCACGCTCAGTTGCTGCAGGCTCTGGCAGCGCATTCAATTGTACTACGGCTGATGCAATGGCAAGAAGGATTTATGGAAGGCATTAGTCTAACCATGTAAGCGCTTTAAACCTAATACTTATAAATATACGGCGCGATATTCCGTTGGGTGGAAGTAAGTTGGAGTGTGTTGTGCAAGTGAGGGAAATTATAATATAGTTTACGGAAAAGACAAATTTGGGCAATTTTGTGACCAAAAGAAGGCGTGGTATGTCGAGCGATGAACACTGAACGATGAACACCCAAGCTCTGTGTTATAGTCGATTCCAGACTTCTATGCTTCCAGAGTGAAGAAAAATCGACAGTATGAGGAAAAATAACAACATAGTAAGTTCGGTCAATTATGCAACAATTTTGATGGCTGGCTTTGTTTTCCTTTGCGGATTCTTGTTTAGGAAGACCGGCGTTTTAGGAGCTGTAGTACTGACACGCGGTACACATTAGGCGTGAAAAAACAAACTGCAAAGCTCCTTTTATTCAATAGCTTAAAACGAGTTTGACAGAGAATGATTACGCGTGAATGACATTGTACCCTGGTCATTGCGCAGAATGGCTTGCATTAAGCGTTCTTTTTTCTGCGAACAATTCTGTTTACTACATTATGGCGCACATTTCCTTTCTTTTCGTAACGAAATTCTAAGCCCATGCATAAGATGCGCCTAGTTACGTAAATATTTATCACCCTATACAGCATTCTTCTCTGGCGCGCACTGCATCACTACATCATATCTGCAAATAGACTTCCAGTATTCATGAAATGCGATCTTTGTTATGCCCACTGCCATGAAACTGCTGCCCTTATCGGATCAAAACTTGAGCACCAGTGCCTGCCTGGAACCCACCACGCCTAACAAATACGCCCGGATCAATCTAGGCCCGCTTCATTCGTTTTCGTTCATTTTGCATATTCACGCACCACCAACTTATCATCTCAAAAGACAGAATCCGGTCTCGAATACCTCTTTAGTCGGTCGACAAATCGTCTCAGCATTTTCTTGGTCCATAAACTTTTCCGCGGCTTAATACATCAAGCGCCACACATTGTTCATCCTTCCCGCATATCGCAGCATTGTGCGCATGTTTCAGAATACCCGGGGCCACTCGCTCGCATTTTCAGCTTCTTTCACAGCGCAGCTGCCAATAGATTATTCCCGCTATGCCCGTGGGTGGGTGAGTGTTGGCGTAGTAGCAAGGCTGGTCATCACGTGATCAGCGCTGTGACGTCACCCGAGCGACGGCTCTACATGACTGCGCTTGCCACTCGTGACATTATGTCATCACGTCCACGCAAACGGATCCGTCTGATCTACAGCCCTGCCAGCCTCCGACGCCATGATGTTAAAGCAAGCATGTCTCGAAAACAAGCAGCCATCGCAAACTTACAGAACGCCAAATTAATTAATTAATTAATAATTGGTGTTGGGGGGAAAGGAACTGGCGCAGTATCTGTCGCATATATCGTTGGACACCTCAACCGCGCCGTAAGGGAAGGGATAAAGGAGGGAGTGAAAGAAGAAAGGAAGAGAGAGGTGCCGTAGTGGAGGGCTCCGGAATAATTTCGACCACCTGGGGATCTTTAACGTGCACTGACATCGCACAGCACACGGGCGCCTTAGCGTTTTTCCTCCATAAAAACGCAGCCGCCGCGGTCGGGTTCGAACCCGGGAACTCCGGATCAGTAGTCGAGCGCCCTAACCACTGAGCCACCGCGGCGGGGAGATCGCCAAATCGCAAATTGCAAATTTACCCCGCCGCGGCGGCTGCGCTTTTATGGAGGAAAAACGCTAAGGCGCCCGTGTGCTGTGCGTTGTCAGTGCACGCTTAAAATGCTCAGGTGGTCGAAATTATTCCGGAGCCATCCACTACGGCACCTCTTTCTTCCTTTCTTCTTTCATTCCCTCCTTTATCTCTTCCCTTATGGCGCGGTTCAGTGTCCGCCGATATATGAGAGAGATACTGCGCCATTTCCTTTCCCCAAAAACCAATTATTATTATTATAAATTGCAAATAGCAAAAGCATACAACCGCTGATCTGGATGAACCATTAAAGAGGAACTGAAGAGGTCTTAGAATTCGAAGAGCTGAAATGGATCCAATGTGTGAAACTTGCAGGTGAAGTATTTTTGTGTCAGCATTTGAAGCAGTGACGTAATCGCAGAATAAAACTGCGACGGTGCCCATGCTTCTCCGGAGCGCAAGGCAACGGATATGGAGATCCACGATGACGTCATCTGCGGCGGTGGTATATTTTTTAAACAAAGAATTGTTTGCTCGAAGGAAGAGAAACGCATGCTAACGAAGGTAAATCCTGCGATATCCTACGCACGGCAGGATGTAGGCGAAGGCAACGGAAGTCTGAAATCGTATCAGCGATGACATCGTTACCAAGCTTATCCGCACTCCTTTGCCGCTGTGAGGAGAAGCCTGAAGATCGTCGCAGCTTTAATCGGCAATTACGCCACATTTTAAACGCCAGCACTACAAATAACTTTGCATGCTTCACCTACAAGCTTCATACATTCGCATCCTTTAATCTCGTCAAATTCTATAAAAACGTTTCAGCTTCCCTTATTTAAAACCAAGCATAACACAAGCCTGTAATTACTAATTGTTAATTTTTTTTGTTGTTACAAGAAATGGAAACGAGGACACGCAAGCGAATTATTGAGAGCGTGCAGAAGAATCACAAGACACCGCCCTGCAGTTCATACCAGACTGAATACCAAATATAACCCAACAATAAAAAAGAGGAAGGTTTTTGAGAACACATCATTCCGCACCGGAACACGACAGGCAAGGCTGAACGAATCACGACCGGTAATTGACTCCGTTTTTTCGGAGTGCCATATTTAACTAGCCGCATTTGCATAATCGGCGGAGTGAAATTCTTATTTTCTTTTTTCAAACAAGTAACACAAAACGAAGCACCTAATTATAAAGAAAGAGTAGAATAGGGGAGTGACATCCCTGTGTCTGTGTTCTCTCTCCCTCACTCCCTTTCTGTCCAACCGGAAACGACATCAGTGAGCCTCTGTGCCTTTCCCAAGAAGTCGTTCAACAAAGACTGCTCTAAGAAGTCGTCATCGGTATCGGTAAGAAAAGAAAAAAAAGTTCAGTTTAAAAACGCCGACAGACGCTCACTGCGGTGTGTCTTCCTTCTTATTTATTTATTTATTTGTTTTCGATGAATCAGATCCGGAAAGGTACGGGTACCACGATACGGAGTCTTCCAATTCGAAGCCGGGCCCTAGACGTAGTTCTCTAATGAGGACGCGGATAGATGCGGATCTTCTTTGGGGGGCATGAAACGAGCATATATAACGACAACGGCACAATGGATAAGACGCAGAGGGCTTCAGAGCCCGCGTCTTCAGCCTTCCTGATCGGGATCCCTCTACGCATCTAAATGGCAAAAGTATTCCCTGAGCGAATTAAGTATCAGCCTATTGAGAATCTGCACTTGAATTACGCATAGACGAATGGTAATGTCTAAAACTGATACCATACTGCTTTTGCGGCGTTAACATAGGCAAAAGAAAATCGTCTTCGTCTGCGGCGGCTGCTTCGGATGAGAATGGGCGGCTGACTGAGCGAGCACTCAGCTATCCTCGCCGAAGAACTAGCGAACCGGAAAATGGGGTGGGTTGGTTCTGTACGTCACGGGGTGCAGACAGATTCACTACGCCGTTTTTCAGGCAGTTGCATTGCTCGGTGGAAGTTCTGCACAAGCCCGAGAGATGGCACCAGCATTTCACTTGACGTACCGGGCAGCGCCGACATTTGCGTTTTCTTCGACCTGTAATTAATTGTTCGCTGTTGCATTATTATGTGACCTTGTATGTGGTATCTCGCGTTTGTGAGCGGGTGGTATGAGTCGCACTGAAAACCCCTCAGCTTTAACAGCTGCTGAGGGAGACGCTATCGAAGCGAGAGTGCAAGGTGATGACCGTAGTGCGAGACTGGAAGGGGGCCGAGCGCACAGCGAAGCTTCAAGCCCAGACGACCGCCGATGCGGCGCGGCAGAAGGATACTGAGTTTCCACCGCCTTATAAGGCGGTGGAAACTCAGTGCACCGAAAGTTTGTCAATAATTTCACGGACATTCGCTTTGGGCGCGCATGTGACGTATGCAGCATAATGTGACCTGTTGGAGACCTAGTGGGGAGCACGAGATTATTACAAGAGTCCTCTCCAGGAAACGTAACTGGCCGAGAGGCTTTCGAAGCCTTCACGTTAGGCTCATCGCGTCGCTAATCACTGAACGAAGGCAGAGTGCCTATTGTATGGACCTGTAGCTATTTTAAATGCCCGTTCACAGATCCCCCCCCCCCATCCTTAATCCACTAGAGAGCATTACAGATGAGGTGATTACGCAACGTTGCCGGCAACCTAATTATCGTGGGACAGGAGGCGGATGTAAACATTCGTCTGCGGCAAAACACCTCATCGACGGGGATTAAGCGATAGTCGTTAACGGGAAGCAATACGACACACACCACACACACACGCCCGCACGCCACACACACACACACACACACACACACACACACCACGCACGCACACACCACACACACACACACACACACCACACACACACACACACACACACACCACACACACACACTTCGTTTTTCATAGCATCTTCGGTTCATAGACGCAGTCCAGCAAGAACCACGAGCGCCGCATACATGCTCGCGATAGTGACATCACGTAATGGTACATACGTGGTATCGACCGCGGTGACGGAACTGTTACAAACTCGGCAATCTAGCGAATTCGCTTTATTGGGAGACATACAAACCATCTCTCCCCCTCCCCCCTTTCTTGTCGGTGCCAGAATTTACGAAACAGATGTCCAGAATGAGGCCAACGAGTTTTTATCGATAAAGTCGCGCTCGCAAAGAACTTATCCTCCAGATTAAGCGCAGCATCGTATGATTCTTGGACACAGGGACCCAATAATTGCTCCTTCCTGCACTTAATTCGTTCAGGAAACCATTCCCACTCGTTTAACTCATCCCTTCATGCCTTAACACAATCGTCATCGCGAAAAAATTATATCCTTCAGATCAGATCAAACAAGTCACCTCACCGTTCGGGTGGTTGCCACCTGTCACCTCACGCACTATACGCAGCAACCCCATTCTCTCGCACTACCCCATCAACGCGCTATCTCAACTTTTTTTTCCACCCAATAAAGTTCTACACGAACATAGAGGGCGCCACACACACAAAAAGCGAGCGAAATAACAAACATACAGGGGGGCGAAAAAGGCATGACGGCTATAAAACTTTGAAGACCAGTAACGCAGTCGTGAGGCGTACGCCAGACAACGCCCACCACAGATCGCACTCTAGACACGAATACACCTTTATGTGAATAAAAAGAAAGTAAGCTGTCCTCTAGCGCAGGACAGTTTCCGTTTATGAAAAGGTGTGCGTTAGAGGACAGCTTACTCACTTTTGTAGCGATAGCTACATTACGGTAGCATTTCGAGCCGTCAGCGTGGCGGCGCCGCCACCCTGTGGCTGCTAGGGTGCCTCGATGCCAGCGCCGCCGTTGGCATCGAGGCATCCTGACGGCGGCGCTAGCATCGAGGCATCCTAGTGGCTGCGCCGCCACGCTGTCACGTGGTTGGTCACGTGGTGGGAGCAGCTGCCGGTGGCGCGGCGCCGTGGCTGATCACGTGGTTCGTCACGTGGTTGGTCACGTGACCAAGTTCCACTCGGCCAGCTGTAGCTATCGCATCACTCAGGTTTAACCAAAGCTAAAACACCGCCCAATTTTTTATTCCTTTTTATTAGAGCGCGCAAACATCCTGCCCGCGAGTCAGGAGCGAGAACCTTAATTCTCTTCCTCCTCAGACTTGTCTTTTGTTTCTTCGTCTCTACGTGCAAAACTTTTCTGGGTGCTCACTCGCTAAATACTGGCCGCCCATTGCAGTACGTATTGCGATACGAGGGAGGTCCGCATTATCGGCTGCTGCTGAAGACGCAGCTGTATATATACGATAAAAAAAGGAGGCTGCAAGGCGTGAAGCCCTCGCAGGGTTTTTGTTTGTTGGTTCTTTTTTTTGCGTCACGATTATTTATTGCCGTGGCGCGAACTAGAAAAGAGACAGCGACGCAGGGGCTGGCTATTCGAGGGAAAAAGGAGATTCCACCTCAGTCCGAGCCCCGGGATTACCAGTGACGCGGCGTCAGACAACCCCAACACCGAGAGAGTAAAACCCACTTCTTCCAGACACCTCAGAAATCCGCAAAGAAATGCCGAAAGGAATAGCGAAGATGCCTAGTTAATCCACCCACAAAGAGGGCTCCGGTTTCTCCCTCGGTTGTGGAAGGGTGTAAAGACCAGAGGCAGAGAGGCCGGGGATGGGGAGGTTGTGAATTCAAGGCTCTTCAGCAAAAAAATACTTAGCGTACGGGCGTAGTAAACGTAGAACGTGGTAAGGAGAGGAGAAAAAAAAAAGAAAGCTCCGGTCGAATCTAGCGCCGCTCAGCGCTCCTTCCGGCATGCATCCCCACTCCCAAGACGAAGAAGCTAGAGGGCGCTTACGTCATTCGCCAACGAAGGCTGCGCGCGAGCCAATCGCAGGCCCGCCCTGTAGTATCGGCCCGGAGGCGCAGGAGTGACGTCACGGCGTCCTGTAATGACGCAACCGTGACGCAAGCGCGAGAGTCGGCGAGGGGAAGGGAGGAGAGGAGGAAGTCTGTCGCCCGGTTCCCGGCCGGCCGCTGGCTAGGAAGCGAAGGAGAAAAGGGGTACGAAAGAAAGACAAAAAGAAAAAGACAACACGAGAGAAAGAAAGCTATAGGGGACAATCTGCCTCTTGTCCGGAAAAGGTGTGGAGAAGATGCGCAGTACGAGGAAAAGGGAAAGGGAGAATATATCTAACCATGGAATAGAAAAACCAAAACAGAAGTTCAAGCTGGTTGTCGCAGAATAACCGATTGAATGAATAACAAGGAAAAGTAATAAAAAGGAATACATGGGGAGAACTGTGGGAAGGGGTGGGGTCTAGCGTGGTTTTGCTCCCTAATCTTTCTCACGCACCGACTAGCTACAAGGCGAGCGAACGAGCCAGTGCCCAGGGTAGAAAGAAAAAAAAACAAAGAGAAGGACGCGCCGCGCTGCTTCCCGGGTTCGCGAACCTCAAACAAAGAAGGCATATGCAAACGAGCATGCTACACTACATAGGTCGTCGGGTATGCTGGCGGAATATTGAAAAGGGAAGTGGATGGAGGGGGGGGGGGGGTGCGGAGAAGAAAAAACACAAAAAATTCGTGTCTCGTCGCGCCTGCCGGAAAAAAAGAGACATTGGAAAGAAACAAAGTCCGAACGCTGCCTAGCGGAGCCTGTTCCTCTTTTTTTCCCTTTTTCCCTCTTTCAAACCTTATTCAAGGTTCCGGCCGGTGGCACATCGCCTTCGCGGTGGTGGTTGCTGCTGTCTTGTTTTTGTACGCACGAGCCACCGGTGCTTCGCGCGGGCTCGCACCTAGGGAAGCATGGAAGGAGACCGCGCACAAACACGAATAGGGAAAAAAGGGAGAAAACAAACCTCGTCCCGAGGTAACGACGTTGCGGGAGGACGACGCAATATATTCTGGGGGGGACCGGACAGTGGTTGGTCACGCCGGACGGTAGCGCGGGCGCATTTCGTGGTTGCCTTCCATTTTGGCGGAGCGCTGTTTGACCGCCTTCCGTTCTTCCGTGTAACCCGACCGGAAACGTTTGCGCAGCTCAGGTTCTTGGTTTAAAAGCACAGTTCGCAATAGAAATGTTTTTTTTTCTTTAACTGATCACGTGATTTGTTTTTCTTCATATAGGAAGTGGAGCAGAGACGGAAGATGCGGTCATGGTTTAACCAGGCGCTGAGCACATCTACTCAGCTCCGTGTATCTTTCCGGTTTCTTTTGAGAACGGCCGAGCTCAACATTATATGAGCGTGCTAATCGAACGAACACTCTGCATACATTAACTTCGAGGGCCTGCGGATAATTGTGGATGCTATTTAGTCAGCCTTGTGATCACATGCGAGGGAAATCCCCAAAATATAGTTTTCATTGCAATTCGTCTTGTAGAGTATCACTTCACCAGCAAAAAAAAAAAATAATGCATTGCAATCACTGCAGCGAAGAAGCCTGCCAGGTGTCTCCACGCTGCCACGTATTTAGTAATGCGCTGCAATCTGAGCAACGTATCCGCCTGAAACATCCCTCAGATGGCGCCACAAACCGCCCTTTCAAAGTCGCGCGCCGAGCGGGTCTCTATAAGGTTCTAAGCTAAACACGCGGGCATTAGGAGAAATTGAGAATGCTATTAGTTTCCCTTGTCTTGTCTTCCGACTCCAGCCTCTCCTTTCCTGCGTCAAGAAAAGCACTGCGTGACGTCACAAGAAGGCTGGGAAAAGGGATGAGCACAACGCGAGGTGCTCCCGCGGCGTAATGGGAAACGAGCACAGCGATTACTTAATACTCAGTTAATACTATTTAAAACTAACCTCAAGAAAATAGCAAGTGATAGCGGTGACGTGTGAAAACAGTAGTGAGACGGATGCCGCAAGCGGCCCGTCCCACCGAGCTCAGTTCTAGCTATGTTTAGAGGCCAGTGGAAGTGGTGAGCAGACGAAAAGGAGTGCTTGAGGTTTGCAAATCGCACTCAAGGAAGGTTTCGGTTAGAATGCCCTCTACTGCAATCTGACCGCATGTGGAAGACACGTCATGGACCCTAACAAGAGCAATATACCGCACCTTCGTGAAAAATAATAAATAAATAAAATGGTACCAGAAGCGACACGCGTGTCACTACCGTTCGTTATCTCTCATCTCTTTTTCAGTGGCAGGAGCCCATGTCAGACAAACAAGAAGGACCTCCCGACAACCTATCAGGGGCGATAGCACGGTACAAAGAACAAATAAACTGGGCGCCTATTAACTCTGATTTGGGCGAGGGGTGACAGGGAGGGAAACCTCGTCCTCTGACCAGCCTTTCGAATTCCTCTTCGTCTGGGACTTGTCTTCCCCTTCCTTCCCTTGTTCATGTTCCCCCTTCGAAGAACCACCTTTTCCCCTTCCTCCATTCCTTTACCGCAGTCGCTTATTAAATGTTAAATAGGAGGAAAAAGAAAGAGCTCGCATTGACCATTACTGCAATGACGATAACCGCATTGCCTTTCCTTATGACCGTCGACCAATCGCACCAACGGCAGACGTCGACTTCAGGTACAAGTCGATTAGCTTGGCGCCACAAGGTATACGGGAAGGCATGAAGAAACACACCGCAACGCAGTAAGCTCTTTTTCTCTTCTGTTTCTTTCCTTCTTTTGTTTTACAGCGACAGCTGTATATGGCACACTGGGCGAAATCATGTCGTTGTCGTCCTCATTCCTTCTCTCTCTCCCTGCGTCACGAATGAGCGATCGTGGCAGCCCTGCCCCCGCACCTCATGACCGAGTTACTCCACCCCGTTATTCCAATACTTCCAGCAAAATGAACTCATTATAATCGGATACAACTTAAGCCTACAGTGAAGCTCCGTCCACCTTCAGGACCGCCGCACAGAATTCCTCCACGACAAAAAAAAAAAGGTAGAACTTTTCTTGTTAACTAAACAAGACACTAATCATGAGAAAGAATTATAAGTTCTAAAATTTTGATAGTTGGTTGTTTAATAAGGTCAAAGGCTAAAAGCTGATTTCACATACTGTTGTGATTGGCTAGCGGAGTAATACAGGACGCCCCCCCCCCCCCCACGCACACAAACACAGCCCCCCCCCCCCCACACACACACACACACGCACGCATACAGGAGCACGCGCGCCCGTATATTATGCGTTTCGACCGGTCCGCCAGCCGTACGCATGGTGTGGCCGTTAAGTAAAAAAAAAGAAAAAACGCCGGGCGCACCGACCGCTTTAAATTTGGCGGACACCAATCGATTCTTTGCCGTTGCGGACTGTGTAAGGAGCAGGGAGCCGGTAAGAGGCGAATGGAGAGAGGGGGGGGGGGGACGTGGGGAAGAGGCGGCAGATGGGAGAGTGGGCCTGGCTGTCTGGCGCAGACGCCTCGTCCGTATCAAACAACGCATTCCCGGGCGGCCCTAGCGGCGAGAGTAGCCTACGCTGCGCCACCTCTCTGCTACAATACGGAAACATCACGTGCCGCCCTCTCTTGATAATTTTTTTTGTACGAAATGAGGCGTCAGAGCAACTCCCGCCGTTTTCACAAGCGCTGTTGTGTGTGACTGAGACTGTGACTGTTGTCGCCACTTCCATAGCGCGAAGCAATAATGCAGATACAACACCTTCAGCCAGGGTTTTGCTTACTTGTACTGGTTCACAGCAGCTGTTTGCAAAGCGCTTAATGTGAAGTACGTCTTAATAGCTTATCTTTTTTTTAATTCTTTTAGTGTGTGATCAGTCGGCGCTTTAGAGTTTAGCAGCAAGTAAGCGTAACGATACCTGTTTAGTGTTAGTCATTTTCTGCTGCAAGTCGCACTTCGTTACTGCGTGTTCGACGTTCGTATGTTATCATCGTCGTTATAAGTCGTTCTTTTATCAGGCCAAGGATTTGATCGACTCTTTCAGCCCGTCTCGATTTCCCGCCTGATGGTCGTCCAACCGTCATTAACAGTATTTTCAGTTCGCCCATTCACACAGTTCTCTGCCTTTCTCTGTTTTTCCGCCCGTCCCTCGGGTACAGCGCCACTGCTTATAACGAATATCGGATTTAACGAAGTTTGTCCAGTATTGAATACTCAGAGCTTTATTCAAGTTATTATTGTAACCGTACCCTCTGCAAATGTTTAACAGAACAAGTGGCGCGTACCTAGTTGGTACCAGGCTATTATCTGCCCTTGTTAAACTCGACTACACTCGATGTGGAGTGGAGTTCGTGCAAACGCGCTAAGCACGCGTTTAGGGGAGAAATGCAATTGTCCTCGATCGTATTAAAAAATTGCGGTGCTTATTAAAGAACGCCAAGTGATACAGACTAACCTCCGGAGCTACCAACCATACGGAGTGCCTTGACTGCATTGGCACGAACAAATCGACATCCACTCAGAAGTTACCGGACTTATCGCTGTTATCAGGAGTCAAAGATCCTTCTGGATAACAATCCTACTTATGGTCACGTTACCGTGAGAAGTTTTTTGTCACGACATATTACTGCGCCGTTTCACACCTAGAAAAGTCCCTTACGCAACCATCGCTTTTAGAATAAAATTCAGAACGTTTACGCTCGCGACGTGAACCGCATAGTTTCAGAGAGGTAGCCCTAAACGTTGGCGGTGTTTTAAAGCTCTGAACCTTTCCCCTCTTTAAAATCATCTCTCGCGGCACAGTCCAGGTGCCCATTCACTGTGAGATTGCTACCATATCGTTCTTCATAACTACTTATAACCCCCTACGCAGACGCTCTCTCTCTCTCTCTCCTTGGCTTCTGCAGAACGAGGACGCTAGTGCAGACGAACCGTGACCTTCCGCCTCCGCACCCCCCCCCCCCCCCCCCTCGCCACAAGCGACGCCAGCGCCATCTGTCAGGCGCGGTGTGCAATGGAGCTAGGTGAGCCACGTGAAGAGGCTGGTAACGGGATCGGTGTGAACGGAGGTACGCATGGCTTTTCGGGGGACGTCGAATAGACAGATCTCGCTGTAAAAAATAATAATAAAAAAATGAAAAAGCTACTGGTGCCGTTTCTTCCTGTGACTTGGCTTCACCTCAGAACACGTGTGAATGAAAGGAAGTGGCTTTTACAGTGCAGCACACGACACGGGTGCTCCGGCAAAGGAAGAATATGTGGCCTTGATCGTGGCCATCATCAACGCTGCAACGTCACACTCTCTCGTCTTTCATCCATTCTCTCAACGTGCTCATCCAGGGTGAGATACCTACCGCGCCTTTCCATTCTTTAGAACCTAACCTAAACTGACCAACGCTGCCCACGGAGTGCTCTGCTTTGAACTGAAGGTTCACGCCATCATACGACGTACAGTGGCTTCAGCTCTTCAGCTTTCTTACGGCGAAATGGAAAACTGCAGCAAAAGAAAACTACATAAAGATGCTGATACTGAAAAACCAAAGTAATAGTTTATTACAAAAAATTCAAAATTATTATGAATATTTTCAGCTCATAAAAACCGTTATTTTGTTCTTGAAATATAGCATGTTTAGAGCCGGTTACCTGCGCTATTAACAAAAATTGGAGCTGATAGAAAAAAAGAACAGGCCACACATGTGCTAAAGAAAACAATCCTCAGCACTGTATTATGTGATCTCAAAGATACGAACACCAAAAAACAAGAACAAAATGCGGGAAGCAGTCGTACACCAAACAGCTCGGATTCTTATAAACTGGAAGATAGTGTAAACATCACGACTCACATGGGTGACTTGAAGAAGCACGCAAAAAATTAAACTGAATTATTTTGACGACAATCAGGGTGAGTCATGTCCTTTCATTTAGTTATAAGTACATGAATTACATTACATCTACTGTTATACTGTATTGAGACATTGCAATTGCGTGTTCTGGAAACACGGGCGCCGTAGCCTCACGTACTATAAACACCTGCACTTTAATCACATAATCTTAGTGGATATTGTGATCACAACCATATTTTGACGTCTTCTGTCCTTCTTGTGAATAAAGAAAAATATAAATTGTAACGCTGTTTTATTCTTTACTACTATCTTTTACTACTTGGGTGTTTACTTCTACTAATACAGCGCTTTCGTCAACTAACACCGAAACTTATTCGTGTGCTTGAAAACAACCAAGGCATATCTTTGAAGATCGGCTTGCATTTGCATTTCTTGCACCGCTGAAATGTGTGTGCATAAGTATTGCCCAGCGAGATTATTTTGTGATCACTTAACTTTGTTTTAAGGAGCCCCAGTCGGTACTGCGCAAAACGTTGTCAGAACAAAGGAACCATACACATAAAAGTCTTATTCACGCGAAAAAACACGTAAAACTCTTTAATGTTGCACTCTTTCATAAGTTCATTCCAATCCAATCCCCAACAATGATCATTCCAATCCCCTTACACCCGTGCTTGATAACATATACACTGCTCACCTACAGTGACCTCGGCTTTTTCAGAGAAGTTAATGACCGCACGACATTTGTTAGAGTTGTCAGAGTAAATCCTTTATCTTGTGGTCAAGCTTGTTTCCACCAGTTCTAGCAAATTTTCGACCGCATTACAAAACCTTCCTTGGCTGTACTCGTCTATACTCGCCCACCTATACCTGATCAGCGTGTCGCACTTAATTACAAAAGCCGCTTGCCCCCCCCCCCTCCCCCCCCCCCCAGAATATTAAACAGAAAAGGACATGCTGCAAACGACGTGCGTTATTAGTATCTTTTTGGGGAGTCTCTACGTATATGCAGAGAAGTTTACCAAGCCGCGCATACTCATAACCTGTATGGAAACTGCAAAAATTAGCGTCGGTAACTATTCGCCACGCAGTTCAACATTCTTCCTGACTTGGCTCATATTGCGCTTTTTCCATCGCTCCTCACCCTCACTCTCTTCTCTTTTTTTTTCTTCGGCAAGGTTCCTCCCGCAGTGAAGCAGGCAGGAAACCGCCGCATTAACAGCCGCCCACTCGATACAAATTATCTAACTAACAAGAAATGGCGCCGGGGCGAAAACGCGGTGGCGAGCTCGGGAATGCACCCGAGAAATGTATTTTCGAAATTTTTTTTATACTACTGTCCGGGGCCAGCAGCCCATTCCGCTTCCTTTATTTCCAGAGGGCGTAGAAAATAAAGGCCCCGATTTGCACTGCTTATTCTGAAACGAAAAAAAAAATCCCGAAAATAAATAAAAATTGCTAGCGGGGCTTTATACGGCGCGGGAAAGAGTTCGCCAAGAAAGATTGGTAAGGAAGGATGGAGAAGGCCGGGCCGACTTCTTGTCTGTTCAACGGAACAAAAAAGCGTGAGGACGCCCTGGGAAAAAAGAACAAAAAAAAAATCTGAGGTATGAGAATTGGGGAAGAAAGGCACAAAAGACAAAAACAACAAACGAGGATCTAGGGATCATGAACGGGCACGCATAGCTGTAGGTAGGGAAAAAAAGGAAGTAAGGAAGGAAACGGTGCAGGCAGCCACGGAGTATTAAGGTCACGGCGGACCGCTTCCGTCGATTAAAAGTATTATGCGGAGCGAAAACGGAGAACGCGATAAAGAAAGGGAAAAAAAGGACAAGAGGACGAACAATAAGAAGCGGCGTAGAGCAGTTATTATACGGACTGCGCACAAAAAACGGACGCCCACGCGCGCGCGCGGGCCCGCTCGCGGCAAATAAAATTAAGCTCTCCCTTATATATACTCTCGCTTTGCCCAACAGTACCGTGCAGCACTCGGAAAGTTAGAATTATCGTGAGCCAATCTCGAGGAGAGTGAGCAGTGTGCCAGTGAACTGTGTTCCTCCACTAGCACACTGAACTTGGAAGACAGTGTTCCTCCAGGAGGAATGCTGTCCTCGCAGTCGCGTGTTCCTCGAGGAGCAGCACTGTTCACCGAAGCACTCTTTTTCACTTGGGAGACAGTGTTCTTCCAAGAGGACCGCGGTCTTTCAAAAAGAACATCGTCTACTGGAACACTGGAGTGAACTACTCCCCACCCTTTTCCACTTGGAGGACAGTTTTTCGTCAGGACGAACACGGTAAACTGGAACACCGGACTAGAATACTGTTCAGCCTTTCCAATGCAGGACAGTGTTCCTTCAGGAGGAACCCTGTTCAGTGCAACACTAGACTGGAACACTGGCCACTCTTTTCCACTATTTTCCTTTTCCTCCAAGGACAGTATTCCTCCAAAAGGACCAATGTCTACCGGTACACTGAACTGGAGCACTGACCACTGTTCCACTTGGAGGACAGTGTTCCTACGAAAGTATGCAGACAAGACGACGAGGGGATGAAAGCAGAGTTCTTTAGCCGCATAATAAAACTAAATATAAATCGCGCCAAGAATCGCAGCCAGTTTCTGGATGTTATCAGATGGTGGCGACATCTGTGAGCTTCGCGGTCAACCACTGGCGGCACCTTGCAATTTTGCTTTCTACTCTACAGCCACATTTTCAGTGGTACTGGGAAGTTTGTCTTTATGCCGTTAGTAGCGTGGCGGTCAGCTAACCTACGATCCTTGGACCAATCGGAGCGCCGGATTTCGACACGTAGGCCCTCAGGGAGTCAGCTGGTGCGCTGAAAGAGCTTTGGCTAAAAGGTATATACCGGCGACTACCTTGTTTGTTCTGCGGAAAACCAGCAGGTGACACACGAAACTACAGAGGCCAAACCTACTACGTTGTAGAATATCAAGGGGTAATGACCGAACAGAGAAAATGCAATCGGTATGTCTGGTCACCAATATTACGCCTAAAACAGAAAATATTTAATCACTGAGGTGGTCAGCATTCTCCGCAAAGCCTATGGTGTTGTGCTGTAGTGTTATACTGCTTATTCCAGACTGTTGTATACTTAAAGATTTATGCTCCTCACTAACTCATGCATACATTTTCATCTCCGCGTGATTCTAGTTGTCTGCGAATTTCGCCGAAAGTGACTTACCACGCATGGATTAACACACAGAAAAAGGCGTAACGACGTTACTTATTTGTTTACCAACAAAGATTTGCCAAGCCCTCGCCCAAAGTCGACTCGACTGGACGGACGTACTGGGAACGTGGGTCAAATGCGACTGTCACAGTGAAAATTTAGAACTGAGTTTCCAGTAAGCATCCGACCCGGTCGGGCTTCGGCTCAAAGATATATCTAAAGCAAAAATCACCGGCGATGTGTCTGCGCTACGTTCGAAACAGAACGTCCGAGACCAGAAATAATCTCATCGCATATTTTAAAGCAATCAGCGAAACAGAGCTAGCAGAAGAGCCGAAACATATACATCACACAAAATAGCTGATTGGATATAAGGCAAGCTAAGCGCGCCTATACTTCCCACAGTGCACGCGAATCTGGGCCAGCGCCGGCGCGCCTCGTCGATTCCACAGAACTGCACAGTTTTTAGGGAAAGACACAAAGTATACAGCTCCAGTCTTCGCTGCCTGTTTCTTCTCTCGTCTCCTTTCGAGAACTCCTGGGAAAAGGGAAAGTGAAAAATAAGGGAAGCGAGCGAACGAGAGAGAGAGAGAGATACCGAGCGATCCACAAAAAAAAAAAAACGTTTGTGCCTCTCCCGGCCCCTCCTAAGCAAAGACGGAAGGAGGGTTCGTCGCAAGTACTGCCCCCGTAACACACACATACACGCACGAACACATCGGTGGAGAGGAGGAAGCAGAGGAAGGGAAGATGAGGAGGAGGTCCAAGGGCGCTCCGAGAGATGTCGCGATTGAATTACAGGTCGTTAGTGCGTAGCCCCAGGCTTAATGAGTTCAAGGCGGTTATTGGCGCAGCTACACACGGTCAGCCAGTATTACAGCCGGCCTGTCCCTGTTTTTTTTTCTCCTCCTTCTAACAGCGTGAACCTGTATCTCCGCGAAGGACCAAGAAAACGTGTATACATTTTCAGTCTAATGAGAAGACACGGAGACCACCGACTCCGCAGCTTCTAGAGACACGGGAGCGCTGGGGGGAAAGACGACGTGAGTGACGTCGCTACATTATACGGGGTCGGCGACCGTGACGTCAGGGCGCGGAGGAAAAGGGCACGGGAGGTGGCTCGAGATGGTCATGGCTGTCGGGACCGGGAGAGGAATTAATTGGCCGCGTTTATATGTGTCTGGGCGCGGGGGGGCGCGAACCGAGTGCTTATTGGAGCCGGACCGCGCGACACGGGCCTTTTGGAATGAATTAGGCGTTAACGACTTGCGTCCGTTAGGGGGCATAAACGTTTTTCTGCTAATTTGGAACTCCCCCCCTCCCCACCCCCCTCCAGGAAAGCGTAGCCAGAGTGGCTGCGAAGTGTGAGGGCTTTTGCAGATTTCGCGCTTAGTGCTGAAGACATAGCAGGGAATCCGCCACGGGCGTGTCCCTCAAAAAAAAAAATTCAGTACGCAGTGCGTAAGACCCTTTATGTACTGCCTAATGAAATTTAGCAAGAATGTGTCTAGTGATGACATACTCAGAAATTTCGGACAAGCGCATTTTTTTTTTCAAGACAAAAGTACTTTGTGAACGCAGATTTTTCGCATGTCATAATATTGCACCGTAACAATCAATACATTCGTATAGATCCTCTCTCGTGACGCTTGTAGTTTCCTGCTATTTGGTGTAAAAAACGCACCTCACTGTTTCTTTTTTTTTATGGCAGTCATAACTAAGTGTGAATGCAGGACAAAGTTTAAAAGCAAGACATTGGTATGTATCTGATGGTAAGTCTATTCCCGTTGATATGTTCATAACAGTATATTACAATATTCAACAGTTGCGCAACAATTATAAGTTATGTTCGGGAAAGCTGGACTTGAGACGCATTTGATTCTGATTATATCACTCGCAAATTCTCGCGCGGCTTCTTCAGTGAAGGTGTAGATTGAAATGGGCTTACATTAAGAGAGCACCGCTACACAAGCAACATGCTGAACGCTATGCTTAGTACAGTGTAGATACAACTTAGTCCGATCTAGTCCCGTGTTGTCCAACAGCTTAAAAAATGCATTGCCTGTGACTAAACATAGAAGTCTGAATTCTATTGGCTGCGTTCTTCTTTTAAGTTATCACTTCTTCCTGTTCATCATCTTCCTATTCTTCGAAGCTCACCTGGAAAACAGGAATAACCTATTTTCCTACCTGCGTGGTCACGCAAGCCTGTGTAAACAGTACGTGCCATGTGTGAATAATAATAATAATAATAATAATAATAATAATAATAATAATAATAATAATAATAATAATAATAATAATAATAATAATTGGTTTTTGGGGAAAGGAAATGGCTCAGTATCTGTCTCATATATATCGTTGGACATCTGAACCGCGCCGTAAGGGAAGGGATAAAGGAGGAGGTGAAAGAAGAAGGGAAGAGAGAGGTGCCGTAGTGGAGGGCTCCGGAATAATTTCGACCACCTGGGGATCTTTAACGTGCACTGACATCGCACAGCACACGGGCGCCTTAGCGTTTTTCCTCCATAAAAACGCAGCCGCCGCGGTCGGGTTCGAACCCGGGAACTCCGGATCAGTAGCCGAGCGCACTAACCACTGAGCCGTGAAGGTGTACGGTTTTAAACACCAGCATTGCTGCGAAGTGCGAACATATATGCAATGTGAGTGGTAAAGCGACGCACAGACATCTAATGCGTTTCTGCTATAAAAAAAGGCGAAGAAATAGGAGCGCAGTGCCGCAAAACGCTCTGCTCAGGCCCGCCTCCTCCGTTCGCGCTCTCCACTCAAGACGTTTTTTTTTTCTTTTTGGCGGTGTTCCATAATCGGTGTCACTGGCTCAACGCTGTCGGCTCATGAATTCATCTCGCGCCACATATATATTACGTTGACTCATCGCAACACCAATGCACAGTCCCGTCTCGTGTGCCTGCTCTCGTCTTTGTGCTTGTCTGTTTTAAGTTGCGCTCTATATAACTTTAATGCACAGTCGCAAAGAGCGAAATCAGACTACCGTACAGAAAAGCAATAGGGAATGCTTTTGGCGATAGCAAAAAC
Source organism: Amblyomma americanum (assembly GCA_030143305.2). Lineage (NCBI taxonomy): Eukaryota > Metazoa > Arthropoda > Arachnida > Ixodida > Ixodidae > Amblyomma > Amblyomma americanum. The sequence goes on from JARKHS020032514.1 coordinate 118,115, forward strand.
GTTAGTAGAAAAAAAATGCAAGCCTGCCGACGGGATATATGCGAATATATTGATTGTTATAGTGAAATCTTACAATATATGAAAAATTTTGCGCTCAAACTTTTCCCGCTCAATTAAAAATGCTTTTGTCCAGAAGTATTGGGTAAGGTTGTGGTTTTTTTAATGCGCGATATTTACTTCAACGCGTTACGAGACACGTGTACCGAAATCACAGCGAACGTCAATGTCATTATTCTACGCCCCCTAATTGCACACGTGCAGAATACCGCAAGGGCTCGTAAAAAGGGACAGTCCCTCTATACCGGCGTGGTTATTTCTGATCTTCGAAAATATGATACGCATGCAGTTGTTACGAAACACCGCTCCCGCCGCCGCCCAGGTTCAGTGGCGGAAACGCCGGCCGAAGGAAAAAGAAAAACAAACCACCAAGAAACGCCGTCCACGTCATCCGAACGGAAACGGTATATAATGAAGCACACCACGGTTGCGGACTTATTTTGAGAGGCACGCTTCCAGATACACGCCCCCATCTAGGCGGCCTTCAAATCACCCGTACGGAGAGCTTACTGTGTCCTTGTTTATTTTAACCGGAGAGAGACACAAAGCGCGAGCCTGGAACTTGTTCATCAGGACAAAGCGACGGGTTTAGCCGATTCGAGACACTGATCTCCCTATGTCCGTCGCGGCTGCTCGATGGATGCGCTGTTCGGCTACTGATCGCAAGGTCGCGTTGGCCGAATTTCGGCGGTGGCGGAATGCAACAACGCCCGTGTGCTGTGAAATGTCAGTTCATGTCACAGAACCCCAAGTGACAGAATTAAATCCGGAACCCTTCACTACGACGTTCCTCATGACCCTCATGTGTAGCTGTGGGACGTTAAATCTCGCATATCGTACCATCCTATGATCTCCTTGACCACTGTACTATTTGTTCTGAAAATTGGCTTTGGGGGAAAGGAAATTTCGCCCAAAATTGGTTTTGGGGGAAAGGAAATACCCGCCGCGGTGGCTCAGTGGTTAGAGTGCTCGACTACTGATCCAGAGTTCCCGGGTTCGAACCCGACCGCGGCGGCTGCGTTTTTATGGAGGAAAAACGCTAAGGCGCCCGTGTGCTGTGCGATGTCAGTGCACGTTAAAGATCCCCAGGTGGTCGAAATTATTCCGGAGCCCTCCACTACGGCACCTCTTCTTCCTTTCTTCTTTCACTCCCTCCTTTACCCTTCCCTTACGGCGCGGTTCAGGTGTCCAACGATATATGAGACAGATACTGCGCCATTTCCTTCCCCCAAAAACAATTATTATTAAAGGAAATGGAGGAAAAACGCTAAGGCGCCCGTGTGCTGTGCGATGTCAGTGCACGTTAAAGAACCCCAGGTGGTCACAATTATTTTGAAGCCCTCCACTAGCGCACCTCTTTCTTCCTTTCTTCTCTCACTCTCTCCTTTATTCCTTCCCTTGCGGCGCGGTTTAGGTGTCCAACGATATATGGGAAAGATACTGCGCCATTTCCTTTCCCTGAAAAAAAATTATTTTTTTATTATTTAAAGGAAATGGCGCAGTATCTGTCTCACATCTCGGCGGACACCTGAACCGCGCCGTAAGGGAAGAGATAAAATAGGGACTGAGAGAAGAAAGCAAGAAAGAGGAGCCGTAGTGGAGGGCTCCGGAATAATTTCGACCACCTGGGGATCTTTAACGTGCACTGTCATCGCACAGCACACGGGCGCCTTTGCGTTTAGCCTCCATCGAAACGCGGCCCCCGCGTTCGGGTTCGAACCCGGGTACGCCGGATCAGTAGCCGAACGCACTAACCACTGAGCCACCGAGGCGGGTGCTGTTTGTTCTGCTTTCTAATTTTCAGCTTTCACATTTAATCCGTTCATGTAACCTTCTTATGCCGGTGTGAACGAATTTAAATAAAGGCAAAAAAAAACTCACCGGACGGTTACCATTGTGTAACGCGATGTTCAGCGATAGCTGTTTAGGCGTTTAATTTTGGGGATACTTTCCTGACGCACTGGTGTGGTGGTCACGTGATGCACCCATGCACTGGCAGGCGGCTGTTCCAAACTAGAGCCACCCGCAGCGCTTATGCGACCCAGGTTGACCGTGCACCCACCGCGCCCACGGTTAACGCACCCACCGGTTACGCCGACAGGGACGACGACGGACGACTACGACGCGCAAGCCAGGGACGGTCGCCTAACAGCTATCGCTGTAAAAAACAAAACAAAAAAACTGCGCTTGCGCTCCGTGATTTTAGTGACTGCGAAGTCACGTTAGAAACGACCAAGGCGCCGTACCGACCAAGAGGGTCGGTGTAAAAGACGTCTGTAATGTTCTTGGTCGTTCTCAAACTCGTTCCCCCCTCCCCCGACCCCCCAGAAAAAACCTAAACGATACGAGCCCATCCACCCGCCGCGGTGGCTCAGTGGTTAGGGCGCTCGACTACTGATCCGGAGTTCCCGGGTTCGAACCCGGCCGCGGCGGCTGCGTTTTTATGGAGGAAAATGCTAAGGCGCCCGTGTGCTGTGCGATGTCAGTGCACGTTAAAGATCCCCAGGTGGTCGAAATTATTCCGGAGCCCTCCACTACGGCACCTCTTCTTCCTTTCTTCTTTCACTCCCTCCTTTATCCCTTCCCTTACGGCGCGGTTCAGGTGTCCAACGATATATGACACAGATACTGCGCCATTTCCTTTCCACCAAAAACCAATTATTATTATTATACGAGTCCATCTATTAAACCTTTTATTTCACGCACGGAAGTAACCCAGTTTGTCTGCTAAGACAGTCAGTCCTGTAGATACAAAGAAACTCGCGGACTGACCCAGCGGTGAAGAGTGCAGAGGTGGGCAACCTCATGAGGTCGACCTCAACCTCAAAATGACCTCATCCTCACGTCGTGAGGTGAGGTTGAGGCGAGGTCGGCGACGGCTCGAAATTTTGTGAGGTCAGCAAATCAGACTTCAACCTCACGCGTGAGTTTTAGGTTGAATGAGGTCGTCTTCAGTGAGGTCAAAATTTTGAGGTCGAGACTTTTTGCAGTTGCCACGTCTTACTCCGACGAGTGCCGCTTCCGAAGCGGAGTTCCAGCGCGTCACCGCAATGGCGCTTGGTGTTCGGTTTCCCCTGTTTGGACAACCGGATGCCACAGTTCCCTCTTAGCTTCCGGTGCTGCGCCGTAATGTCCGTTCAGTCCGAGCCTACAGGAACACGCACCCCTCTGATCTTCCCGGGAGGAGTGTTACTGTCACATCACGCCACTCTCCCTCCCCCTTGCCCCGGTGGCGTGGCACCCGGCTGCCTGCCGGTCGGCTCGAACTCCCGGAAGCGCTCAAAGCACGTAACTCACGTTGACCCGCGGTAGCTTTGTTTGATGCCGCAAACAAATAAGTTCAGTCCAACAAGCACGCAATAAATTCGTCGCAGCGCTGATGGCCCCAAGCAAGACTGCTTCGTGTTCATGCTCGTCGCCGGCGCTGACGTCATGGCTCTTGCCTTGCAGTCGAGTAAAGGGGATCCTGCTGTACATTACAGGCTGACTTAACAGAAACTGGAGTAGTCGGCACAGGCGAGAGAATGCGATTCGGGCTGTTCCTAACAAGGACACCTGCTGATTTGATTAAAAAAGCACGAAGCCAGAAAAACCTGCATAACATCGTCGAAGCTTCTGATCGGTGACTTCCCCTTTCGAGTCACACACCAATTCTGTATATTCCCGTTCCGTAATGCAAGCAGATGCAAATATAATTCCACTTTTCTATCCTTCCGAATCGCCTCTCTTTTGGTCTCCGGTTCCTTGTTCCTTCTCGGAAATTCACTTATTATGCCGAAACACCGCAACACGAGGCGAACGCGCCAGCATAGCGGTGTTACAGCGGCGAAAAAATGCAAAACTACAATGAATGTATGTATTGATGTGGTAGCTGATTCCTTTTTCTTTTTTTTTGATGAAGATGTGTGAATGGAACTGATTGCATGCTCGCGTTGTGCTGCTGAGTCGCTGTTTCAAACCTTCTAATATGACGTTTAATGGGGCACACTTTGTTCGCTTCTGTTTTTAGTGTGCGATTTTTGTTTGTATGCTTCTAATCACTCTCTTTTTTTTTCTCGTATGGGATCAGTTAGGTTGGCGGCCTGCCTCGCAGACGACCGGGCACTACCCGTTATCTTTAACTATTTTGCAGAGACCCATCCTTCACCTTAAACGGCTTCGCAGAATGCTCGCGCGGTGCTCGTGGGTAAAAAATGTCGAGGATGCTGGCGTACCATTGATTAGTTCAGTATTGAAGGAAAACAAGTGATTGACTTAAAGCAGCTTGTCTCAGACTGGTTGGCGAAATGGTACCCAGAATTCTGCTGAGGCGTATGAGTACTTAGGCGCTTTTTTTTTCCCCGGGGTGGGGGGCTCGGAAAAAGATTTCGCTGCGGGGAGGGGGGGGGGAGAGGGGGGGCAGTTGTTTTGACCCGCGTGATTTTAATAGTTAGCACAGTGTTCGAATATGTAATCTAGCCCTTTCTTTCGAAATGCCGCGGGTTCACCGAGTCATCGGAGAATTCCCAGGATTTCGAAACCATTACCATCGCCACCTGGAGGGAAGTGGCGGAAACGGGGGCGGGTCTTGACCTCCCAGGAACATCAACATCATCATCATCCTTAATTATTAGCTACAGGTACTCCTATTTTCTCCTACAGTAATTGTCTTCGTTGGCTGGATAATCTACAATATTTAATCAATATTCTGGCAACATTTAATTTTGTGGCGGTATATCAGACTTCCCCGGGCTCATAAGGATACACTGTTAGCATCATCATTATCGCCATCATCTCGAGAGTCAAAGGCATGTGTCGTTGCATGATATTTGCAGTATGTCATACATGAGAACTGGCGCGTTTACCTGCTGGACAACCCGAATGTCATTCATGTGGACCGGGCCGTGGGCACTCTTTGTAATGCGTCATGCGCGCATGTGTAGTCATGTGGGATCCATATGGATCTTGAAATGGGGGTGGAAGGGGGTTGGATGGAGGCCTGGTATGACGAGAAATTACATCGTTGTCACGTGAGTAGGTGTGATGTCATATTACAGCGTGGTCACGAGACTGGGTTTGATGGCACATTACATCGCTGTCACCTGACCTGGTATGACGTCACACTCATTAGATGTCATCACTAATTATAGTAATTAGTCTTAGTGTTACATAATTACAAAAATTAGCATTAATGACGTGCCGTCATCACCCTCGTCGCGTGACTCGTCGGCTCGTGACGTCGCATGGCGAACACTTTTTTGCGGATATGAACTTGAAAGTGAGCCATGTAATGCTTTCGCATTAATAAAAGAAGCCGCTCGCTTCTACACAGACATAAATACAACGTGCCTCTGTTGGTGTTGCAGTCGACGCTTGTTAAGTGTTTTCGAAGGCAACATACAGAGGATTGAAAAGAGCATTCTCGCTATGCCGGAGAGAGCTAGAAAATCGAAATATACTGATATGCGTCTGCATAACCGTCGCATTGGAAAGTACATCGACGACCAGTTTCTTTACATTCGGTAACTATTCTCAAGCCTGAAAAGAGTATCGTTAATACCTCCCCCCTCCTCTCAATTTCTGGTAGATGGTGTAGAAGGGCTGTGTTTGTCAATTGCCGGTTCGTGCGTGAATGAGCGAGAGGCCTCCAATACGAACAAGTATACACGAAGCAGGTTGCCAAATATTGACACATAAAGTGCTCACCGACGTATTGGTGGTAACCGCGTATGGGCATATACTCTCTGAGGGTTCATCCCAGATTAGAAGCTTCTCCTATTGCGTGCACATCAATAGTGTCTGTACACACCTTGTTAAATAATACCATCATCATTTTGGCTTTCCTGCCTCACAGGATTCTCAAAATTTTTAACGGCAAAATTTCTTAATCGCTTTTTGTTTTGTTTTTCTTTTCTGAGGTCGAGCAGCCGACCTTTACCTCACAATTTGAGGTTGAGGTGAGGTTGAGTGAGATCAGCAGTGACCTCAGGAAAAGTGAAGTGAGCGCGTCTAAGAAGACCTCAACCTCAACTGATGAGGTTGAGGTTGAGTGAGGTCGGCAAATTCTTTTTGAGGTTGAAGTGAGCTCCAGATTTTTTAGATCAAATGCCCACCTCTTGTGAAGACACTACACCTGCGTTTCGTCGTGAAACACGGCCGTAACTTAAGTCTCCTAGAAACGAACCAACTCAAATTTTGCTCTCTCCCATTTGCTTCCCTACTTTTTTTTTATTTCAGGCACGCTCAATCCTTCGGGTCACTTCCCGTGGCTCGACTCCGGCAACTCGCTTACCGACTTCTGAACTCCACGCATCGCTTGGCGGCTATCGGTAAACGAGATCGATTACCAATTACGCCCAGCCGAGATTACGGCGCCCAGAAGCAGGGGGCCATATCTACAGCTTACACACGCCAACACAAGCAGTACGGCAGGCAGCAGCAGTAATGCCGAGACAGGCGAGGAAGAGCCCGTTATGCATAAGAGCTCCTCACGCCAGCGAACCCTGGGCGAGAAACAACAAAGCTTTTGCCCGGCAAGCCGCTCCGCGAACGACCGACCGACCAGCGGGCGCAAGCCCAGCTGAGCCACGCTCTCCACCACGCTTCTGTTTCCCCTCCCTCACCTACCCTCCTTCTCGGGACCCTCCTTAAGCGTCCCTACTTCCCCTTGCGCCCACTCACCCCCTCCCGTCTTCTCCCCCTTCGAAGCCTCCTGTACCCCTCCACTTCCCCGTTTGTCCTCGTCGCGTTTTCCCACTCATTCTTCCCCCTTTCAACGATTTCCTCTTCCCCCTATTCGCTGACTCTCACTTCCCAACTCTTCCCTAACTTGTACCTGTCCTCGTTAAGATGTTTTCTCTCCTTCTCCTACAGTGACGCGCGATACCCTTTTCCAGCCTTTCGACCACTTCACTCCCTCGCCGCCCACCCGCCCGCTTGCGTCGCCTTTCCTGCCTTCCCTATTTCTCCCTATTCCTTCCCGCCAACTCCCCATGCCCGCCGACTCCCTCCCTATGCGCCGTCATTCCTCTCGTATTGCTCCGCATTGAGCGTAATTCGATCACACAGCGGCGACGGGAACGCTGGCGACGACGAAGGACCACTCAGACCTACAGCTCGCGCAGCAAAAGAAGAAAAAGCCATTAGAGCCCGGATCGTGCAAGTCGTATATATACGTGCGTTTAATGGGCACCCCGACGATAGCCTGTTCCTCCCCCTCTTTCACATCCAGAATGAGTACGTCTTGCTTTCCGTTCCACGTCTCCCTCTTTCCCTACCTATTTCCTTTTTTCCCTATTATTTCGCCCTTCGCGCGTGCGTCATTCGGAAACGATTTCGTACGACCCGGTTAGGGGGAGACAAAAACGAAAAAAAAAACCCCTCCCGACAATATTTCTCCGGGCCGGCCGAAGCTCTTTCTCTGTCTCTGTGTTATCTGAGCGACTCATCGCGTGCACGCATTACACGTTCGGCCATTAAAGCCAGAGATCGGCCGCAAACCCTGGACAGGTGTATGCTCCGTGCGAGTACAAACGCGAACGTAAACATGTACCTACTGTACATACACGTATGTGCATGGACACGTCTGCCCGCCCAATGCATGTCCGTTTGGCGCTTCTTTCTTTCTCGCTCTGTGCTTCCTTTCTTTCGTTCTTTCCTTCGTTTTTATGCAGGCAGCAATGTAATAGCGTTAACGACAGTTAAAACGAAAGAGTAGCAGGGAGTCGAGGGTCTGTTCGTTCACGTTCAGCGGGAAGTTTTTAACACCCAAGCGTTCCCGCACGTCGGCGTTATAAACATGACTATAATGCTACAAAAGGTACCGAAGGGAGGTGTACAATCGCACGTGCTGGTTGTGCATCGGTTAGTACTGGGAGGGGACATACAGACATGCGCACGTGCAAAAAGATACGCACTCGTTGGAATCGTGAAATGTATCGTCTTGTGGGGATTACAGCCCACAAGACGATTCGGAACTAAGCTACGAAGAACCGGTCTTTTTAATGTGATAACACTAGAAGGCCTGTGGGGCCAAATTTCGACGTAGGCCATAAAATTCAGCCCCGCCGCGGTGGCTCAGTGGTTAGGGCGCTCGACTACTGATCCGGAGTTCCCGGGTTCGAACCCGACCGCGGCGGCTGCGTTTTTATGGAGGAAAAACGCTAAGGCGCCCGTGTGCTGTGCGATGTCAGTGCACGCTAAAGATCCCCAGGTGGCCGAAATTATTCCGGAGCCCTCCACTACGGCACCTCTCTCTTCCTTTCTTCTTTCACTCCCTCCTTTGCCCTTCCCTTACGGCGCGGTTCAGGTGTCCTACGATATATGAGACAGATACTGCGTCATTTCCTTTCCCCAAAAACCAATTATTATTATTCTTGAGTTGTATCCGACTAGAGGGCAGATTTCCAGATACCTGTAAAAAGCAAGGATGGAAGGAAGACGAAGGAACGTGCCCGAAAGGGCAATATAAGGCAGTTAAAAAATAAAATCACATGGACACCTAATTCCATAATGTGCTGGCAAAGCGGCAGGATTACCAGCTGTTGATGCTTTAACGGGAAGTGAAGTCACTTTCGGGCCGGTGACGTTACTTTCCCCCAGCCAATAGGAATGTTTCAGTCTCGTGACGTCACTTCGCTCCATCCAATGGGCGAATTTTAAGACCGACGAAGCATTTTGGCCCCATGGGGCTCTAATGCTATCGCATTAAAGCGACGGTGAACGTATTTTAGGGCAGCTTCTGAAAACGCTATTTTTGTGTAATGAATCATTCACCTTAGTTCTTTTTTTTTAGATTTTGTCACATGTCCGGTGCATGCACTGGATAAAAGTATAGTGTCTTAATAATAATAATTGGTTCTGGAAGAAAGGAAATGGCGCAGTATCTGTCTCATATATCGTTGGACACCTGAACCGCGCCGCAAGGGAAGGGATAAAGGAGGGAGTGAAAGAAGAAAGGAAGAAGAGGTGCCGTAGTGGAGGGCTCCGGAATAATTTCGACCACCTGGGGATCTTTAACGTGCACTGACATCGCACAGCACACGGGCGCCTTAGCGTTTTTCCTCCTTCCCTTACGGCGCGGTTCAGGTGTCCAACGATATATGAGACAGATACTGTGCCATTTCCTTTCCACCAAAAACCAATTATTATTATTACTCCATAAAAACGCAGCCGCCGCGGTCGGGTTCGAACCCGGGAACTCCGGATCAGTAGTCGAGCGCCCTAACCACTGAGCCACCGCGGCGGGGCTATAGTGTCTTGCTGAATCTATTTTTGAGCGAATTAGTCTTTGAAGCAAATGTAGAAACTGCACCGCCAGTAATAATAATTGGTTTTTTTGTGGAAAGGAAATGGCGCAGTATCTGTCTCATATATCGTTGGACACCTGAACCACGCCGTAAGGGAAGGGATAAAGGAGGGAGTGAAAGAAGAAATGAAGATAGAGGTGCCGTAGTGGAGGGCTCCGGAATAATTTCGACCACCTGGGGATCTTTAACGTGCACTGACATCGCACAGCACACGGGCGCCTTAGCGTTTTTCCTCCATAAAAACGCACGAATCGTGTTTAGTTGAAAAGGAACAACGACAATGGCGAGACAGCAGTGTGGTTTATGAGGAAACGGGCTAATGATTTTTTTCGGAACACAGTAGAATGTAGAGGATAAGCAGACAGCGAAGTCTGAGGAAGGATGCGCGCGACGTGGCGTGCGTGCGCATAAAATGAAATGAATGAAAACTTGCAGGTTTCAGGTTGAGGTGAATTGTCTCTGGAATGTTGTAAGTAATGTGGATGAATTGTCTATGGAATCTTATAAGTATACTGTGGATAGATTTTCTGTGGAATCTCATAAGTAACGTGGATGACTGTCTCTCCATGGAATGTTGCAGTGCAAGCAATGTGGACTAGTTTCAACTCCGGTCTTATAGAGGTTGCATTTGGTGTATGCTACTCCAAGTCGTAATCGACGTTACAGAGTTCCTTAGGGGAGCACAACCACAAATACAAGGTGAAGTCGTAAACCTGAATCGAGACTACAGAGCTGTGGTCTTGTTGATGGCTCACGTCATTCCAGTTCAGTTGCATGGAAGCTTGCACTGAACACGCGAGCAAGGCTGCAGAGTCATTTATCGAGAATGCTGCTTTGATGAAAGCCCCATCAGCATGAGCCAGCTTAGCTTTGGCATCGACGCGTTCATCTGCCGCTATCCCGTAGTCCCGGATTCCGGCTTGGTATCCACTGAAGCCGTAATGTACGGTCGCAATGAAATGTATCGTCAGCAACGGCGCAATTCTTCAGACTAGCTGCTCACACGTTCTTCGCCTCACGTATGTTTCTTTATGAGCTGTCATGCAGGTCTTAGTCGCATAACATAGTCGACTGCTCCGCAGTCTGCTGACCAATATAGCCGAAAACCTCTCAATTGAGCTACCGCGGAAGGTGTTTTGTGCACGACCCTAAAGCGATAGCTTAAGGCGCTTCCATGCACTATCCCTGCTGCTGCAGAAGAGGTATTCGTCAATGATCATTCTACAAAAACATGCTCCGAGACGCCATACGCAGATGAGATCTATGACAATGCTAGTTGTTTCAGACTGGCTGGCGTTTGAAAACAGAACCGTGTAATCAGTGCGAGAACAGCCGGCTGACGTCAGTCTGTTTTCCTCGCGTAAGGAGAAGGCCAAGAAAACAGCGACACGAGCAGTTTCTATAGCACTGAAATCCAGTGGTCGTGCATAGTGTCAAGGCTGCCAAGACCTAATCGAGGGTTAATTAACTACGGAGAAAGAACAGTTATAACGAAAAAAGAAATGTCCAAAAGCCTTCCAGTTGGCCGCAACGTGGTTATTTCTGCTATTTACGAGAGGGAAAAGAGAAAGAATAAACTCGCCCAGAACATACGTGCGATAAGTTCTGCGCTGATACAGACTTTTCCGCTTCATAGCGCGAACCGTTCTCTGGTGTTTTAAACATGTGTACAGGTGTCCACGCAGCAGGCGATCTGTGGTTGCGCTCGCAGAAAATAAGGCCTCTGTTCCCGATACGCCTGAGCTCGTTCTGGGCGTTTCTCGAGAGCACGTTGAAGTTTGTTTTTTTTTTTGCTCTTTCATTCCGCCTCCCCTGTGTTGCGCAGTTTTGATGCAGAAATTCGGGAACGTTGTGTGTGTGTCTCCACCCTAATATACTTCACTGGCGTTTAGTTCACTGGCGCAGTCCAGATAAAGCGAAGGCAGAAACGTGAAGCCCCCCGTCTCCTTTAATTCTGCATTTTATTTTTGCGTGTCGGTTCCCGCGGTATAGTGCATTCGCCTCAACAGAGAAAAGGAAGGGTTTTTATGTAATAATAATAATTGGTTTTTGGGGGGAAAGGAAATGGCGCAGTATCTGTCTCATATATCTTTGGACACCTGAACCGCGCCGTAAGGGAAGGGATAAAGGAGGGAGTGAAAGAAGAAAGGAAGAAGAGGTGCCGTAGTGGAGGGCTCCGGAATAATTTCGACCACCTGGGGATCTTTAACGTGCACTGACATCGCACAGCACACGGGCGCCTTAGCGTTATTCCTCCATAAAAACGCAGCCGCCGCGGTCGGGTTCGAACCCGGGAACTCCGGATCAGTAGTCGAGCGCCCTAACCACTGAGCCACCGCGGCGGGGCGGTTTTTATGTTCGCGTTCTTGTTTTTGGATGATTTACTCCATCAACTGATAAGATGCAATAAAAACGAATGAATGAACGAACAGGCCTACTGCTAGCAGCGCTGTCGTTGGATCGATGCCAACATAGGTACCTAAGACCATGCCACGGTTGATTGATTGATTGATTCACTCACTCAGTGGCTGATTGATTGGTTGACTGATTAACCCGACTTACCTATGGATTGATTATTGATTGATTGATTGATTGATCCGCTCATTCACTCGCTACTTCACAAATAAGTCGGTTGATTTATTTGTGATTGATTGATTGATTGATTGATTGATTCACTCACTCACTCAGTGGCTGATTGATTGACTAAGTGATTAACCTGACTTACCTACGGAGTGATTGATTGATTGATTGATTGATTGATTGATCCGTTCATTCACTCGCTTCACAAATAAATCGATCATTTACGGATGTACGCACGCACGTATGATTGAACGGCAAATACTTCGCCTTCAATAATTTCGTAACTGTTACACCTGTTACTATGCAGTAACGGAAAAAATATTACGCGGAATGTTATAAACCTGCTACCAGCACACAAAGAGGCGCTCTACAAAACACCCCAGGAGCACACGCGGACGCACACTGACACGTACGAAAGGATAGAAGGAGATGTCTGTTACTTTATGGGGTTACGACTGTTTTATACACAAGTGCACCGGCGCGGATCAACTCGTTCAACCAGCGAAAAAACAATGAAGACAGCAAGAAAGGAGAACGCTTCCGCAAACTCGCTTGAGCGAACAATAGTCCGATGCTGGCGCACATTTTGTTTCGATCGGTGCAGTCTTGTTAATGCGGCAGGGAATAGGAGCAAAACAGGACCGCGATCACAGCAAGACTCACAAGAACAAAGGGGAAGGAGGCCAAGCCGTCCAATGTCTTAAAGAGTGAGAGAGGGAGAGTAAAAGAAAATAAATGAATCTCTCTCGTAATACCTTCTAGTCTTTTACTTATATTTGTTGTGTGTGTGTGCGTGGAAATGGATCTTTTTCTATACCTCGTGGTAGAGCAATGCATCTGCCATCGCTGTTGCTGAAAGGTCGGCCACGTCACAAGGGAGGGCCCATAAATTTTGTGACACTAGTAGCATTTCCACTTTCGCATCGGAAACCGTATCACTCAATCTACGGGGCGCAAATGACTCTCTCGAAAGTAACGCGACGTCGAAAAGAAAGAAAACGCAAAGACGAGTGAAGAATTAAAAACAAAAGGCCAAGAGTCGATCGGCAAAGCCACGTAGCCGCAGAAGTGTATGTGTCGCCTTTGATGTCATACTGAAAGATGGAAAAGATGTAAACATCAGCATCCAAATTACATCTGAGAGGGCTAAGATGATTTTCAATCAATCACAGCCGACGCAGAGTGCCCCTTATAAAAATGTTCTATAGATTGTCTATAGACTTTTTACAGACTCTATTGTCTTCCCATGGATATATACTTTCGTCTATCCATAGTCTATAGTCTGTCTGTAGAAAAAGTCAACTAAAAGTGTATGGCCATAAATATTATAATTCCCTATAGACTGTCCATAAGGTTTTGATTGCCTATCGACTATTCTATAGGATTTGTCTATAGAAAATCTATACGCTTTATAAAAAAAAGTGCATGGACAGTCTACAGACTCTCTAAAGAAATTTTTAGTAAGGGTAGTTCTGGCAAGTCCCATAGAATATGCCTAGAGCAATCGCAGATAGTGCGCGCTATAATCTATTATCGTGCTGCTCTCTTCGAGTTCTCTGGCTCAGTGAGCCCGACTATAATAAGCTCTTAAACCTGCTTCCATACTCTAACGGTCTACCTAAATAAAACTAAAAATTCCTGAAAAGAGCTCAGCGCCCTTTACTTAGAAAGGCAAAAAGGGACTGTGCATGTTTCCGGCCGTGACTGGAGTTTCACCGCATTTTTTCCGCGTTTCATCCGCGTCTTCAAGCGTCTATAGTTCCTTTTTCCTTGAGCTTCGTTCCTACTTTGTTATACTACTACTGATACTACTACTACTAATACTACTACTACTAAAACTTGTACTACTGCTGCTACTACTACAAATACTACTACTACTACTACTACTACTAATACTACTACTACTACTACTATTATTATTATTTGTACTACTACTACAACTTGTACTACTGCTGCTACTATACTACTGGTACTATTATTTGTACTACTACTACAACTTGTACTAATGCTGCTACTACTACTACTACTACTACTAATGCTACTACTACTACTGCTACTACTACTACTACTACTACTACTACTACTACTACTACTACTGCTACTATTATTTATACTGCTACTACAACTTGTACTACTGCTGCTACTATACTACTGCTACTATTATTTGTACTAATACTACAACTTGTACTAATGCTGCTACTACTACAACTACTACTAATGCTACTACTACTACTACTACTACTGCTACTACAACTTGTACTACTGCTGCTACTATACTACTGCTACTATTATTTGTACTACTACTACAACTTGTACTACTACTGCTACTACTACTACCACTACTACTACTACTACAGTTTGTTATACTAGTACTACAACTACTACTTTCACTACTACTGCAGCTACACTCCTGCTGGCTAGCAGTATTGGCTCATTGTCTCACCCGCTAACTTTCGCTAATTCGCCCCCTGCTTTTCATTAATAACCTTTTCCTTTAGCCACTCACTCTCTACCGAGCCCTCCACTTTCAACCACTCACCCTCAGCTACGCTTAGCCGCTTGCAATCGCAGTTACACTCGCTAACTCGGCCACTCAGCCTCGCTGACTTCGTCACTCGGTTGCTTCCGGCATCCTGCTCCAACCCACTGCCTCTCACGCACTGGCTTACGGACGCAGTCAACCAATCACTCTCGCTCAGTGACTGCCCACTCAGTCACTCGTCGAAGCACACGCACTCAGTCATTGTCTCCAACAAACAGGCTAACCAGATCTAGACAAAAAGCTCCCCCTATGGACGACTCCTTAAAAGAAGAACCAGGTCTTTTTCTTCGATTCGAACGGCAACGCTTCGCGCACTCACTGACTTCCTCGACAAACAGTGAGCGCGACCCACTCTAAATCCACCCCGAGCGAGCGCACCTGAAAGAAGCGAGGACAAAAAAAAAAGGGGGGGGGGAATAAATAAAAACAAACAAAACCTTTTCCCCGGCCCCCTCCAGCGCCCTCCGAAGGCCCGGGAGTAAAGTTTCCCCAGGATTCTTCGACCGCTGCTGGATATCCACACCGTTTCACGAAAGAAGACAGAAGCTGCCGCCGCCCCGGAATTCTCCGGAGCCGCCCCTCGCCCCCATTGACTCCCCCCCCCCCCCCCCTCCTTAACATCACCTCGCGCCCCAGCCAAAGGTCGGGCAACAGCGGGGCCCAAAACCGCTTGCAGACAATTTGGGTCATAGACGGGCCGACCCCACGCAACCAACCTCAAGCGCCCGCCAACTTCGGCAGTGCCACACACACACAACGACAAACAGTGAATACAGACACACACACGCACGCACTGGCAAAGCAAGAACGCTAGCACGCGCGGAGAGGTTTTCGCGAGGCCGTCGTGCTTTTCGATCGATCTCCGAGGAGGAGGAGGAGGAAGAGGAGGAGGAGGAGGAGGAGGAGGAGGGAAAACAGGGACGTAACAGAGTAAAGGATAAAAAAAGGGGGAGGGGCGTCTTCAAAAATAGGCGCCATCTAGCAGCGTATCCCCGCACTAACACAACCACCGCCCGCCACCACCTGTCGCGACGCATATGAATTGATGGCGCGCGCGTTCGCTCGCTCCAGCTGAAACGCACTGGCGCCGCTATCCCGAATGCAGCGCGGAGTATATTTAGCCGGAACGGTGCGTGTGGCACAAACGTGTGTCCCCCGTCGTCATTCACTCCGGCGCTTGTGTACGCGCCTGCACGGAACCAAAACAAAAGCGTCGCTACGACAAGAACCGCTGCTTTGGCAGGAGCGCGATATCTAACACTTAGGGCCGGTCAACGCGGTATGTCGTTCTCTGGGGGTGCTGCTATTATGCGCAACATACGTTCGTCCGTTTGGCACTGTTATCGGGCTCCACACGATTCTTCCCGACTGACCTCCATTTTTTTTTCTCTCTATATGGGCGAGTTTTCCTTTCGAACTACTTTTGTTACGGTCGTCTCTGCTTTGGCCGCTTTCCAAGGCGTCCACTTTGTTTCTAAAGCCTGCCTAGATTACGCCGTGTGTTGTAGGCATGCGTCAAAGGGACACTTAGGACAAATTGATGCTGGTCTCTAGTGGTTTTGTTTATGATTTATAGGGCCTAATGTCTCAAAGCGACTCAGGCTATGAGGGACGCCGTAGTGAAGGGCTCCGGAAATTTCGACCACTGGGGTCCTTTAGCGTGCAGTGGCATCGCACAGTACACAGGCCTCTGGAATTAATAATAATAATAATAATTGGTTTTTGGAGGAAAGGAGATGGCGCAGTATCTGTCTCATATATCGTTGGACACCTGAACCGCGCCGTAAGGGAAGGGATAAAGGAGGGAGTGAAAGAAGAGAGGAACAAATAGGTCCGTAGTGGAGGGCTCCGGAATAATTTCGACCACCTGGGGATCTTTAACGTGCACTGACATCGCACAGCATGCATCGAAATTCGACCACCGCAGCCGGGATCAAACCCACGTCCTACCCACCGCGGCGGCTGTATATAAAACGGCGTTGACAGTTCCTCCTCGATGCTACTCGCTGGTGATTTCAGCGTCGATTTCTGAGAGAAAAAAAACTTCAGCACCGATGTTTCAATGAACGTAGCAACCTTAAGATGAAACCAGAACATGTTGTTGGTTGCTTGGGAAAGGAAATGGCGCAGTATCTGTCTCACATCTCGGCGGACACCTGAACCGCGCCGTAATGGAAGGGATAAAGGAGGGACTGGGAGAAGAAAGGAAGAAAGAGGTGCCGTAGTGGAGGGCTGCGGAATAATTTCGACCACCTGGGTATCTTTAACGTGCACCGTGCATCTCCCACAAAATGCAAAATTCAAATGGAGCGCTAGACGCAGTGACTGCATTTTCAGGCGTCAATGGTTCGGTTAGGCGCCCGTCTCGGCTTCAGAAGGTGGGAGGTTCGAATTTCGTCGCCGGACACACACCGGGCAAAGGAGTAATCATAATAATTGGTTAATTTTGGGGGGAGGGAAGGAAATGGCGCAGCAGCTGTCTCATATATCGTTGGACACCTAAACTGCGCCGCACGGGAAATGATAAATGAGAGAGTGAAAGAATGAAGAAATGCCGTAGTGGAGGGCTCCGGAATAATTTCGACCACCTGGGAATTTTTAACGTGCACTGACATCGCACAGCACACAGGCGCCTTAGCGTTTTGCCTCCATAAAAACGCAGCCGCCGCGGTCGGGTTCGAACCCGGGAACTCCGGATCAGTAGCCGAGCTCCCTAACCACTGAGCCATCGCGGCGGGTTCGGACACTCACCGGGCGAACGAGTACAAGTGCCTTCACTGCCCAAAGTACAGCTCAATCTCGTAGAATGCGCACCTGGAAAGCAGTGCTCGCCCGATTGCGTCAACGTTTCATTTCACAATAGCCAGGCTGTAATAGCGCATTACTATCATAAGTGCCCTTAGTTTTCTTTTTTTACAGCGAGAGCTGTAATAGCTTTCTACATGCCATTTAGTACAAGCCGTTTAGGGGGTACAACGCCAGCCGTGTAACGCGTTGCGCATAATACGTTCACTCATTCCCGTCAACGGGAGAGCGAAAGCCGGTAGTGAGCGCCGCCGGTTGATATGGCGCCGGCCCAGCGGAGCGCACAGTGGAGGAGGAAAGGAAAAACCGGTTTAGCCACAGCTGGCGCAGCGAGGACAGGGACGAAAGGAAATACGGAGAACCGCGCCGTAGATGTGGCAGGAAGGTGGGAGTGAAAGAAGAGAGAAAGAGGTGCCGCGGCTTGCCGAGGCTCCGGCGGCTCGCTCGTCACGCAGGCGTGGGAGAGGCTAGCGCGGTGGCTGAAAGAGATAGAGAGCAGGATCGCTAGGCACGGCGGTGGAGGATTCTAGTACACTACAGCATCACATAACAGCAGCCACAGCAGCCGCATGGTGCTTGCGATTGTCGCAAGGAATCAGCTGTGGAGTTCAATGCAGCGTTGACGAGATGCGATGAAGAGGAGACTACGACGGATGTTCGCGCAAAGTGTGTGTGCCGTGGGATGCTCGCAGATTCGGCATGCCCGCGGAAGTGGACATTCTCCATTCCGACGGGAAAGTCGAAAGCATGTTGACATCCGAGCTGAGCGTGCAAGATCGCATCGCTGTCGGCGGTGTTGACGCAGGTTGTGCTACGACGACGAGCGATATTGCCGTGGCGGGTGACGAAGACGGAATTGCTTCGACCGAAACGCCGGCGCCAGTGGTCGAGCACGCGGCCACATCTACTGTCTTACCTGCCGGAAGCGCCGCTAATGCCAACAAGCTTTCACTGATTAATGCGCTAAGCCGGCAAGTTTAGCTCTGCTATATTTTTTTTTACTGCGGACTACGATGCATTACTTTTATGCATGCAAGCTTTGCGAACGCTGCACTCAATAAACGATATCGAGCGCGTCGGCAAACTACCAATCCCGCCTGCGCCGGCGTATGACCAGTAACACACTAATGAAGACAGACGTGCACAGTACCGTACACAGAACGACAGTGCCGTGAGGCGGTGCGGCAGTGTGGGCGGTTTATGGACCTACATGGCGAAGAGTCTATGCGGGCGATGCCAGCGAGATACGGATGTACCCGAGTATAGCCCTGCGTACACAGCGCATGCGAGTCGAGCGCTATCTGGCGACCGCCATCGGAAAACAGATCGAGTGGCTCAGGAAGGGGCTGCACTGTTTCACTTATACAACTAGCATGTGAACCACGTTCCTCCATTCATCACGCGCAGACGTGGGCTAATCGAAACTATGCCGAACGCGACGTTTTCTTATCTGCGACCCCTTCCATATTTCAGGTATCGTGGCAATAATAGCGGAGACGCGAAATGGGTCTATAGCCTAGAAGAGAGACATCGCGCGCAACACGCTATTTCATGATTTATTACTTGAGGCTGGAGTATTATGCACAGAAACGGGTGAAAGGTTAAAAGGCAACAACGACAAATACATTTGTGATTAATGGCTGTGTTTTTCGCTATTCCTATAGCAGCGAGAAAATGCGAACACTCAGAACTCGTGGAAGACTTTCCTTTGCACTAAAAAGAAACCACGAGTGGTCTTTATCTAAATGGTTGGCCAAAGTTTTTGAGGATGGAACAGCAGCTTTCGGAGTAGCCAAAATGTGATGGGGATTTTATTGCGTTTTCACACACAAAAAAGGCATTGCCACTGAATCCAAAAGAGTTAAGATCAGATTAGGCGCGTTATTTTAAAACGATCTTTCCCCCGATTTATTATGGTCAGGCCCACGTTTGACTACGACTTAAACTGACAGCGGCGCCGGCGAGTGACGCCGCTTGTTAACGAGTTCATCGTGACGTCACAGATAGCTGCTGCCAATAACAAATAAGACAAAGGGTGACACAGAGTTAGGGTTAAAATCATTAAATAAAAAGAAAATGGGTCCAGGCTTTTGATTTTCGTTTCCTTAATACGTGTAGAAAAGCTGCGACGGATGATCATTCACGTGCACGTTTCCAGTGTCGTCGGTTTGCGCGCGCTTGTCAAATCAAAGCACTCAAGCCGTACGGTTGTGCTTGTGTGGGTGTTAATAATTACTCCCTTATTATTCCCACATATATCGTCCTTACGGTGGTCTTTTTGCTGGGCGCAATTACAGCACTGTCTGCGGTGATGCGTTTCTCATGGTGCAGCTGCATCAACAGGGAGCAATACGGTGTACTGTTGAACTTAGTCACATGTTAACGGCTCGTACCTTTCGTTGGGCGACCTATACGACGTTCCAACATCAAATTATTATTTTTTTCTAGCACCGAAAGTTAGATTGGCGACCTATACAGCTGACCGACCGATTTGGGAGTGCGTTCTATCGTCATCCTAAGCTCACACCAGCTTGTGTTGCATAAATAACGCGCGAGATACAAGCTCAGGCTATAGAAGTGTGCGGTCTTGCTTCCTTTTCGTCAGTTACGAAATGCATTCTGCTTCATTAAAGCGTGGATGTGGATTCTGAACAACGTTTCTTTTAACATGTAGCCTTAGTTTAAATGGTGTTGTGGGCAAACAGTGCTTAGGAGGCGCTCCGGCTGCTTGAAACAGAACTTAGATATAAGTTAGTAGAGCGCGAAATATATATATATACATACACGAGCAAATGCAAACAATTAAATTCCTGCACTCCAGGCTTGGTCATTTGCACCCAACAGTAATGATTACTTGAAAAAATTTATAACGCAACGCAGAGAAAAATGCAAGAATTTCCCGAACAGCTGGATGGAAGAACCGGGAATTTTGCGTCTGATCAAAAAACTTTTGGTCATGGTATGAAAAAAAATGGAGGAAACACTTAAGCTCCGCGTTAAGCTAGGATATGACGGGATAGCGTAATGGCTTAGTTGCTATATATGCAGATGGTGATTCTCTACCTCATATTCACAGATGCCTTGGAGTCCTCATACCCCTCCTGGCGCAGTGGTGCAGTGGTTAAGCGATGCGCCACGGCCCTGCGATGGCATGTGCTGCCATCTGTTGGGACTTGTGAGACCCAGGTTGCTATTCCCGAGCGACCAATCATTAATTTAACTGCCACCTGCCACGGTGGGCAGTTTGCTCACTATCCGGCGAGCAAGTTTTGATGACGCCGCAAGGTCACGTGATTCAGGTGACCGAACTGCCACAGTCATGGTCGTGATTTTTCACTCAGAACGCCGACAACATCGACGCCGGATTTTGTGGGTAACGCGGCCTTTAACGCTATCGCGTTAATATTACTGAGATTACGTGTCGACGATCGCCACCCGAATATAGCTGCTCTGCGTGTGACCGGCAGATCTTTAACCTGTCTATAAAAACTGTTTTCCGACTCCGGCGTCTCTTCAAATCTCCAGAATAGTTTTAATCCTCGCTATGACGTCAGTTTTACCACTATGACGTCGCGACAGAGGGATGGGGCAGCTGTTGTCCGGACGGTTTCGTCCAGCGTCAGGATCGGTAAGAGCTGATGGAAACGCGCTGCCACAGACGAAGCAAATCAAGCAACGAAGCAAGCCTGGTGAGCCTAGCGCTTAGGATGATGTGTACACTTTCCACCCGCCACGGTTGGTGCACGGAAGTGGTACTCTAAACGCGAATACGCCGTTATGGGTGTAAAAAAAGAGTAAGTTGACCTCTTCCTCCCTCTTATATAAAGGGTGTGCGATAGAAGACAGTTTACTCTTTTCTGCAGGTTTAGAGTGTAGGGGACAGGCCGGAAGGTGGCGGACGCGGAAACAACATAAAAATGACTACAATTTATAGACTATAATAATGACCATGAGTGACTCAGCAAAAAGTGAAAATTACTACGAATGACTCGGCAGAAAGCACAGCAAAGTTGCTCAGCAGTTTGTGCAGCAAAGATGGCCAAAGAAATACATTGAAAAATATCGAAGAAAATATGAAGATGAGAAGTGTAGAACAGAAGCATTTAAAAGCAAGGAGAAGACCTAACGGGTCATGAGTTGTCATCGCAAACTAACAGTTAAGCGGCTCCGTAATTTTTAATAAAATGTGTCCCAGAGCCCGTTATATGTCCCAGAGCTCTATACACATCGCGACGAAAGACATCAGCTCTGGCCTTCATTGTGAGAGGTCAGTGGCCTTGATGGTGAACCGCGTACATTTTTTGGTGTCACAGCAAGGCACAGCATGACGTGAAGAAGCCGCAGTGACAGAGAAATGACGCCGGGCATACAGGAGTAGGGCAGAGGACAACGTTCTCGGCTTAAGCTAACATTTTTTTTTTTTTCACCGAAAACGCTAACAGCACGCTAGAAACCTTCCGCGTGCGGAGATTTCCGGCAGATGCCGTTCTTCGCAATATACTAAGAGTCAGAACCAGCTATGGATCTGAAACGTTTCACGGCACAACGATAATAACGCATTAAGATTAGAATAAAGTCATCACAACTAATGACATTATTCTTTTTTATAGTGAGAACTTAAAGTGCTTGATTTGCTGCACCCTTCTGTTGTATGACGCGTTTATCGCCATTTTAAGTGTCGTATGACGCGTTTGTTCAAGAAAATGTGTTTCTTGTTTTTCCTCAATGACAGTCTGCTTGAAAATTTCCCAGCGTTTTGGCGCCTCTATGCCATATGCATTGTGTTTGATGCCAGCACGTGGCTGCCAGGCCTTCAGGTTGGTCGCCACGTCTGATAAATGTGTTGTGCAAAAAAAAATGGCGCACTGGCAGTTCAAGTATGCCTAACTTCACTTTTTTAACTGGTCTATAAAACCGAATGTGCTCTACGGGCGGACAGCAGTACTATCGTTCTGAGAGCGTCAAAAACCTTTCGCGTAAAGGCACACACATGGGGCGTATCGATATGGCACCGCGTTCTAATCATAGAGTGACCACTCTCGCCTAAAACGCAGCTTTTATAGTCTAGAAAAGTTCACAAAACGAAATGCAGGTGTCGCCGTAAGCGGCCGATTTCGCAAGTGCAATGTGTGCGCAGACACCCAGTTTTTACGAATCCCAGAGGCCACGTTGCAACGACCGTCACTTCGAAATGGTGGCAACGCCTCATCGTTGGTAAGAACATCACCACGAGTTCGAATCGACTAGCGGGAATATACTAAGGCGAAAGCCTTTAATGGCTCATACTCGCGCGTCCTGTGTAACGCTGTCTTCCACGAATAACGCGGCAACTAATCAGAATAGCAGAAAACGAATGATAGAATCAGATAGAGGGGACAAAATGTAACCCCCGCGCCAAGTTTGATGACTGTAGAGTGATTAATGAATTAATTATAGCCAATCATAGCGAAAAAACAAAGAACAACCAAATGCGTCGATATAGCGTGGATGTCGATATAGCGACGGGAGAGGGTGACGTCACACCCGAGGTCGTCATGGTAACGACGCGCGCGCTGGTGGCGCCGCCTGCGCGCCACTACCAGAGAAGCCAGAGAAGAGAAGAAGGCCAGAGAAGCAGACCGCAAGCGCCAACAACGTCGTCTAGATCGAAAGTGTGGCAAGGTTGATTGGCAAAGTGCGCACTTTAGATTGGCAAAGTGCGCACATAATTTTTTTAAATGCAAACAAGAAACCACATAAAGAAAAAGCCGCCTCAACTGACACACAGTCGTCGATCATCCTCACTTCTCGCGCCGCTTGCCCAATGCACTCAAACTCGGCTGCGGGGGACTGTCCCGGAGATGACGCAAAAGTGACGTCTCGAGGACGTCACGAATGGTGAGTCAACATCGCGGCTGTTATGTCGCACAAGTCGGAGGCTCCTGGACGTGCGCTGTATACCGATGGTCGAGCAACGAGGCCCTGAAAATATGCCTCGCAGCAACCGAAAAGATGACTGGGTAGCTTAAAATTCAAACCGCGCAAAGTAGTTAGCGGGGATACCCAATTAACGTCGAACCAAAAAGAAACATCACATTTAAAGGGCTTTGTTTCTTCAAACAGGGGTTGCACAAATACGTGGCGTATACGGAGACGTCCGCTGAACGAGACAACCGCGTCACAGGAACAGGTCAGGAATTCCAACAGGTCTTCGAAAAAGCCCCTGTGCAAATGGTAGGCATCAGCTGTCTGATTATAGGCTCGCGAGCACGAATGCCAAATTACTGCGTGTTAGCGTCGCAACCGGCCCGTCGAGCCATATGCAATATCGCACGCCATCATACCTGCAACAAACTTCGTGGTTTTGGTTTCGGAATCGGACGCTTTTAGAAAGCCCTATAGCTGAACCAAGAGAAAGATGCGAACGTGCGCGTTTGAAATCTGGGACATGGGGCCAGATTCGCCCCGCCGCGGTGGCTCAGTGTTAGGGAGCTCGACTACTGATCCGGATTTCCCGGGTTTGAACCCGACCGCGGCAGCTGCGTTTTTATGGAGGAAAAACGCTAAGGCGCCCGTGTGCTGTGCGATGGCAGTGCACGTTAAAGATCCCATGGTGGTCGAAATTGTTCCGGAGCCCTCCACTACGGCACACCTTTCTTCCTTTGTTCTTTCACTCCCTCCTTTATCCCTTCCCTTACGGCGCGGTTCAGGTGTCCAACGACATATGAGACAGATAATGCGCCCTTTCCTTTTCCCAAAAAACCAATTATTATTTTTATGGGGCCAGATTCACGAAGCCTTCCTTACGTGAAGACTTTGACTGGTCGAACGGCTGATGAGTGGTATATGTGAAACGAAACTTAACCGGGGCGTAACGTATGTCACAGGGCATGCGCATAAATTATACGCGAGAAGGCGACGAGTAACTAAGTGACCACGATACGCTAGAAAATACACCCCCTCCGCCTTTTTCAGAAACGGAAGTGAAATAAACATACTAAAAAATAATAAATAAAATTGGAGGAGACACACAAACTCCGCCTTAATGTTATGACGCGGTAACTTAATGGGTCAATTCTCATACATTTAAAAGGTCACTGTCTACTTTACATTCATTGATCTCTGGGAGCCATACCCGTCCTGGCGCGGTGGTGCAGCGGTTAAGCGATGCGCCACTGCTCCACGATGGCAGGTGCTCCCAGCGGTGGGTCTTGAGTGGCCCATGGGTTGCTCTTCCCGAGCGACCAATCTTTAATTTAACTGCCACCTGTCACGGTGGGCAGTATTCTCACTATCCTGGTGGGCAGGTTGTGATGACGCCGCAAGGTCACGTGACCTAGGGGGCCCACCTGCCTTCTAGGTTGCTCTCTGGGGCCATTTGCCAAAGCCATGCTCGTGATTTTTTGCTTACAACGCCGACTCCGGATTTTCTGGTGTACGGGATCTTTAATGCTATCGCGTTAAAGTAACCCACAACTGATTATCTTATCTAAAGTAGTTTCACTTTGTTTTCAGTAGCCGAACAGCGGTTGTGAAATCGCAAGTTTGGTTAAGAACACACGAGGCGCCAAAAATCTATAATATGGCGGCTGTTTTAAAACTCGCTCTCATTAAGGCTCTTGGGGCAGGCTAGTGAATTAATAGCGACGAAGCGGCGATTTTAGCGCAGTGTTTGTACTCTCTCGGTACTTCAGACTTGCACGTAACGTTACAACCACAGACACAGAAATGAGAACTACGTGAGAGGAAAAAATTAATCGCTAATTACTTGCCGGGAGAGAGATAGAGAGAAACTATTTGGTTTAAAAATAGAGAATTCAGCCGGCGTTTAAAATCGCTAACTTGCTACTCTGTGTGGGGAAGGAATTCGGGGAGGGAATGATGGAATGAGGGATGGTGCAGGAAATGGAGTGATAAAGTTCACTGCATAGGAAACGCCCAGTGAGAGTGCTGAACGGAGGTATCGTTGTTGTCTGGAAGACCAATGTCATATACATAATCAAATTAAGAGATCTGAGCGCGTCTGTGCTGCCTACGGGAGGCTAAGGGTTCTAATACACAGTCGAATGTTAGAGGCATATAAGCGAGTGATTTTATAAGATGTTCCAACAAAATGTGCTCCACTGTTGCTACTAAGCCGCGTTTGTCGCGATGCGGACTGTTCTTTTGACCAAGTCGATGATAAGGAGCTTTCAGGTGACGAGGAAGTCTGGGTGAGAGTCTTGATCTGGGGTGCGGGCCGACGGAGTGCAGGAATTGGTCATGATATGTCGGCAAGCTCCACAGTCGGCTTTTTTTTCTTGCCTACTAAAGTACTGCGCAAAGAAGGAGCTCGTGACAAAATTTGGCGCTCAGACCCCTTATAAAAATGGTCTGTGGACAGTCTATATACTCCTTATAGACTCTATCGGCTTCCTATAGATATTTATTTTTGTCTATTCCTAGTCTATAGACTGATCACTGACAAAAGTCTACTAAAAGTGTACGGCCATAAATCTATAGATTGTCTATAGATTGTCTATCGGATGTGTACTGCCTATAGACTATTCTCTTGGATTTGTCTATAGACAGCCTATAGACTTTACAGACAGAATCTCTACGGACAATGTATAGACTATAAATTAATTTTTGTAAGGGACCACCTTAAGAATCGGGAGATCTCAAAGTGTTATTCTCTTATTAACCACGACGCCTCCTCCTTTCTTCCAAATCACTTCCAGTTTTGGCAACGCCAAATAAAAACCAAGTTATCAGCGAAGTGCGTAGACGCTGCATGGTATTTCGAACGCGTTCGACGCTGCATTCCCGCTCTGAGCCTGTATCAGCGCGCGAACATGGTACAGGCAGGCGAGTTCGCCTTGGTCGGAGTTTCGTGCAACAAGAAATGCCAACGGTCAGCCGCGCTCGTTGCATGGAACGACCTAGCAGTGCTCCGAGGAAAAGGTGCTCGGCCGCATAAAGAAGCCCGCTGAGTGGGAGAGAGCACGCGCTCACTCCGCTGAGATGAGAATGTCAACGCGGAGCGACGACTCCGGCGCGCGCACGCGTCGACAACCACTCGGCATAGACGGACCGCGCGTGTAAGCACTACAGCTTGCGGAGGGGAGGGCATTCCTCGCCCTTACAAAAACTTCATTAGACGTTCTATAGACTGTCCATAGACTTCTGTCTATAAAGTCCATAGCCTCTCTACAGACGAACCCTAGATAACAGCCTATAGGCGATACAAATCCGATAGACAGTCTACAGACAATCTGCAGATTTATGGCCAAACTTTTCGAAGACTTTTGTCTACAGACAGTCTATAGACTATGAGTAGACAAAAATAAATATCTATAGGAAAGCAGTACAGCCTATAAGAAGTCTATAGACTGTCCATGGACCATTTTTATAAGGGCGGCTTCCGGCTCCACGCACAGCCTCGCTCAAAAGTAATCGGGCCACACGGTTCACCTTCCAGCGATACACTGGCGCCCTCATGTGGCACACATAAACACTTAAGATGAATCGAAATGTGAAGGCGAGCGTTTTTCTCGCTCTGCGGAGATTATTTAAAAAGGTAGAGGGATGCCGTAAGTGCTCCAATACAAGGTCGGACAGGAAAAAAAAAAGTGGCGGGGTTTAAATGTGGTTAAATCGAGTTGACGTGCAAAAATATGTGTTTTGCCTGATTGGCTTATCCTCTTTTCTTTTTTTTGCTGGGTCATCGTCACGTCTGGCGACGATATTAGACTAAGGTTAAGTAGTGATATGTGGATAAGCTGATTTGATATGTTCGCGCCGCAGATGGAAGTTGATGAAGACAACGATGTGCAATGCACAGCGCGAGAGTGTGTTGCAGATGGCCAATCCCCCTTGTGGGTATGTGCCATTGTGTGAGGTCAACAACAACAACAACAACAACAATAATAATATCCCCCACCGTGGGTATGTGCCATCACTTTTGAGGCAACATCACAACAACAACAACAACCATAAGGCGTGATCGTTTACGTCGACTGCATAGCGCTCTCGTGCAGTGGCCAGCGAAGCTTATCTGTTCGCGGCGCCGCGGGTTCGATACCCAGTCGCGGCAATATTTATTGCTTATTTTATTCTGCATGGACCAAGGTCACCCTCAAGGTCAAGCATCGCACAGACTCGGTGAGCCGGTTGGACCTCGTGAAGCGGCGTTACCGGTCTATAAATTATGCGGCCTGAATGTTTGCCGGAAGGTGTACATTATGGCTTTATTCCACGATTATACATCTTCCCGCCTCATTCTGAGAGGGACCAGGGCGCTACTCCGTAGAAATGAGCAAACTGAGCTACATTAGAAAGACGCAGCAACGAGCGCTGACTTTCTACGATAGTACGGCAGAGCGTTGGAGATCGTTTACAAGTTAACAGCGAACTCGAAACTACAACGGGAGTTCTGATTGTTAATAATTTGTTCGTTCATCTTATTGCAGTTTGTTCATGTTTCCTTCGACACCGTTATATATATATATATATATATATATATATATATATATATATATATATATATATATATATATATATATATATATATATATATATATATATATATATATATATATATATATATATATATATATATATATATATAATAACTGTGCGAAGTGTGATTGTTCGTTTGTTTGTCTGTCTGGTCGTTCGACCGTGTTATGAGTATGTACTCCTCCACGCTATAACCGCGCACATTAGTTGAAGCTAGAGCTTCCGCCAGCTGATCAAACCGGTGGCCTATAGTGGTCTGGGCGTCCGCTTCGGCTACGGGAGGTGGTTGGTTCGAAACCCACCGCCGGACACCCACCGGTAAAAATGGGTACAAGCCACCTCTTCAGGGAGGCTTCTTCAGGGGTGCGCGCTTGGAGGAGGCTCCGCAAACCCCGCTGAGCCCCTTCGGGGGGCAAACCCAGTTTCGAACAACTCAGTCTTCAAAGGTGGTTCGTGTTCCACTCCCAAGTGAAGAGTTCGACTCAAGGCTCGTACGCTCTAACCAGCGTCAGGTTCAAACACTATGGTCCTTCGTCAGAAGCGATTCAGAGTATCACTACGGTCATGGGCTAGTCCGGATTTTCGGCTGTCGGACTTTGTGAGAAAAAAAAGGCCACAAATGGGCTTCTACCGCACGAGGCGGATTTAGCGTTGTTGACGGCGGAACTTATCGCTGATCCGTCAGAGCAACTGTGGTCACGACCCTTTTCCCAAGCATCTCACCCTGAAGAGCCGAGCACCAGGCCGGGGGAAATCTTGTACCCATTAAAAAACCGGTGGGTACCCGGCGGTACTGGGGATCGAACCCAGCACCTCCCGAAAGCGAGGCGGATGCTACCACAAGGGCACGCTTTGGTCTGTGGGTTTAAGGCGCGAATAGAAGATTGTGTCAATTCACTGCGGCACCGTCATGGTAGAGCCAAAAATGCTTGCACACAAAGAGACACATAATTAACGTGTCATTGTTTCAACAGTTCTTTACACCTTCTTAAAGATTATTCTTGCACTTTTAAGCACTTAAGTCGTAAGTCAGTTACGTCATGTACCCTACCGGGCTACGTTTGTGCGGCGACATCCAGAGTATAGACTCCATTCTCTCTTCAAACTTCGTGGCTATTACGTCACGCGAGCTGCCAAAACGCGGAGTTTTCCATCAGAACAAATGACTTTCCCGGGGCAAAGCTATACACGCCACTGGACTATAATATGAGAGCCATCATAGTGGAAGGGCGCTGGATCAATTTCGACGAGCGAAACACACGGTTGTTTTCGCATTTCACCTCCACCGAATTGCGATCGGCGGATCGAACCCGCGACCTCCAAGTAATTATCTAGCAGAGAGTAGCAGCCTATCAACACACCGCGCCGGCGAAGCTGACCTTTCACGACTGTCCTCGCGTGCGTGCGTTTGTTCGTGTCACAGCCAGCCTTAGTACAGAAAACCGTCCCATTACTCATCCTTTCCAGCGCGAGTCGGCAACAAACTATACACAAGCTGCGAGCGATACGACACGCGGACAGGCTTAGGCAGAGAGGGAAGCGGGGGGGCTCTCCCTCAACAGCGGAGGAGGAGGAGGCATAAACACACGGGCCTCGCCCTCGTTCACCGGATCAATCCATCAACGGACCGGCAGCTGGCGGTCATCCCGCCGCCGCGCAAGGGGTCAGCGGGCAAACCTTTCAAGCTCAGCGGAATCGCACGTGTTCGCCCAAGAGGCGCCCGATGAGAAGACGTCGGCAGAGAAAAGACGGCGATCAAAAACTCGGTGGCGTCTCTCCCCGCGCGGCGTCGCACGCAGGAGCGGTCAGCGCCGAAGGTCGTCACAGCGCGTTCCGTCTGCCTCCGACCGCCGCGCCGAGATCCATCGACGGGAACGGCAACCAAAGCGCCCGTACGGAGCGACGTCTGCGCGAGACGAATTGAACGCACCGGTAGTGTATTGAGACCAGGCCGGAAGCAGACGTCGGAACGCCGATACGGACACGACTCGCGCTCCTCCGCCTTTTTAACGCGATAGCGTTACAGGCCCAGTTGTCCAGAAAATCTGGTGTCGGCGTTGAGAGCGACAAATCACGAGCACGACTTTGGCAGGTGGTGGAGCAACATATAGGAGACAGGTGGGGCCACTTGGGTCACGTGACCTTGCGGCGTCACCGCAACCTGCCCACCGTGGCAGGTGGCAGTAAATTAGCGATTATAGTCACTCGGGGAGAGCAACCTGGGTCGCACAAGGCCCACCGCTGGCAGCACCTGCCATCGCAAGGCAGTGGCGCGTCACTTAACCGCTCCACCACTGCGCCAGGAGGTCTATGAGGAGTCCCGGTATGGTTGTGTGGGGTTAATTACGTTCCAAAGCGACTCAGGCTTTGAGGTGCGCCGTAATCAAAGGCTCCGGGTAATTTCGACTACCTGGGGTTCTTTAACGTGCACTGACATCGCACAGCACCACGGGCCTCTTGAATTCCGCCTCCATCGAAACTCGACCGCCGTGGCCGGGATCGAACCCGCGTCTTTCGAGTCAGGAATTCATGAATGTACAGTAGAGAATGACATTCTGGATATATGGTAATTAACCCATTACGCTGTCCCGAGAATGACCTTCTGCATATATGGGAATCAAGTTTCAACCCATTACGCTGTCGCGTCGTACACTTAAGGCGGACGTTAAGTGTCCAATCCAATTTTTTTTTCTACACGCGGAAATGCATTTATGCATTAAAATGTAGTAATGCACGATTTGGAAAATATAAGTACCGAGAGACTCACAGCTGCTGCAGTCAGACGTAATGCAAGTACGCATAATTGCGTCATAATTTATTTGGTTCCTTTTCTCCTTGTGTGCTGGTCAGGGACCAGAATAACGTCCGAGCAGGGGGTATGGTACCATGACAGCAGGTGCCCAACGCTAGCGGAACGAAAAGTTAGGCGTAGGGTGCCAGCATGCGCCGTAATCAAAAGGTCGGACAAAGCACAGTCGCTGACAACGTGCGCGCAGCGGACGCTTCTGGTCGTTTTAGCCAGGAACTGTAGCCCTTGCAACTTACACGCAGCCACAAGCACAGCTATTAGGCGTTCAGGTATTGACCAATACTGGCGTTGGGTTAAACGCGTTCCACACTGACTCACCACTGTTCCAACGGTCGAACGGGTGATTAATAGTCTCCTGAACGCTCTTTCAGCTTAGTAAAAAAAATCGTCTATAGTTGAATAGAATCGGGCATTAAGCCGCGTTATTTCTCGCCGACATGATTCTTCGTTACATATAACAACTCTATAGTTTGGGCATTATCGATGCAATCGCGCTTCTTTCAAACGTTAAAGCTGAAATTTGCAATCAACCTGCCACGACCTCAAGCACTATAACCAAACAGCATGGCGCGCCGTGAAGACTTGATTGATGCCAGCCTACACTACAAAGCTACCGCATTTACTCGCACTTTGTTCGATGTGCTGTATACGTGCCCCCTCGTAGCTTCGGGAACCGGAAAAGAAAAAAAAATGGATTGTCGTATTGGTCGACCAACGCAAGCTCTGAGCTACCAATGCGGAATTAAGGCGAACGGCACAATGTACCATATACCGGCGCTCTGTCAATGGCGCGAAAAACTCCGCATTGGAGAAGCGCTCCCATTGCTCTCTCCGCTATCTGGCGAACTTTCCGGCGACACTGAAATCGCGTGCTGTCGCTATTTTTTTTTTTGTGCCTCCGCGAGCAAGATGACGGCTGGCATAAACAGTGCCGAGTATGGTCGCCAGCGTTACAGTGTACTAGAATATTTCTAGTTCACTATACCAGCATTCAGGAGGCATCACTCTCCGTGCGTCTGCGCGCGCGACTGTGAGAAGTTCCGTATATACTATGACGCCAGGGCACCGTGGACCGCCTCGCTTTTCTTAGTATCTACCTTATCTGCGGACATTTTGTGCGGCTCTTTTGAAAAAAAAAAAAAGGACGTGTGAAACCTTCGCGCAGTAGCGAATTTTGCGAAGGCTTCGAGACGACCGGAGTCAGGACTTTCAGCAGTAGCGACAGTGACGCCGTCCCTTCTTTTTCTTAATTTGCATCTCGGTTTGTGCCTCACCCTGGCTCTAATTTTCGCGCTGGCCATCCCCCGAGCTTGAAGAACGCCATTTTCCGAAAATAGGTCCACCTATACGCGGGTAAGTACGGTAAGTCGGTAGAGTGGAACCATGGTAAAAACTGCACACTCTAAAGCCAAGCGTGCTCTTCATAGATGCGCCCATGATTTACAGATGGCGTTAGATGTAAAAATTACACTGTCTGTCTAAAACTGAAAGAATAAAGCTCACAGCCCCTGTAGAGGCGACGTTACGCGAGCCGGCAACATTTCACTTCATCGAGTGCATTCAGACGGCCGGCCCGGACGTGACGTCAAACCGCTTCGTCCGGGCGTGCCGCTCCGCACCGGATGTGACGTCAGCACCTCCTGATGAGCAGGTTGAGACATACTCCGCGCCCTGCCGGCGAAGCGCCCGTTTCGGACGGTCGGCAATCCACCACGGCGTCGAGGACGAAGCAGAGTTGCTCAGTAAATAGCCGTGCCGATCAATACTGGCCCAGAATAATCGACGATTAATAAATAAACAGCCCGCCAACTGCCAATAAATGCACCGCCGGCTGCTCGGCGGAAAGGGGTCGCGATCGTTACGGCTTCCTCCCGCCGTGTTACGCCTAACGACGGTTTCACGTCGATTAGTGCGCGATGCCAGCAAGAAGCGCTGGGACTTTCGTGCTGATCGTGTAGCTATAGCTGAGCAGACCAAGAGGGCACAGATTCACAATACTCTCTCCGTGCAAAAGTTTCTCTCTCTCTTCTTTCTATGAGTGACGTCGTAGTGGAGGGCTCCGGACAATTCGACCCCTGGGATTCTTTAACGCGCACTCAGATCCCACAGTACGCGGGCCTATAGCAGTTTGTATCCATCGAAATGCGACCGACACGGACGGGTTCGAACCCGCGTCTTTCGGGTCAACAGCCGAGCACTGTAGCCACTGAGTCACCTCGGCGACTTTGAACTGGACTAGTGAAACCTATACCGAACACTATATATATATATATATATATATATACTATATATATATATATATATATATATATATATATATATATATATATATATATATATATATATATATATATATATATATATATCGGTCGGCGTTTATGTACAATAGCGTCTAATGAAAAGAAAGGCTGGAATCCCATCGCAGATACTACAGAAAAATTCGTGCCTTCGGCGATAAAAAAACACTAGTCAAGCCAAATACGAAGTTTTCAAGTTTCCTGGCATTCCCGTGGTTGATAAAGCGCTCTTTTAAAAAGTCAACAAAGATTGTGATAGCTCTTTCTCGCTTCAGGCAGTTTTTATAAGCTATATTCTGGTTGCGTGACGTCACATCCGAGAACTCAGCTCCTGGCCCATCTACTCTCAACGGGCAGGATATGATTTACGGACTGATGAAAGCAAACCTCGAGTACTCATGGTGATCCAGTCTATGATGGGCAGACGAGGCCCAAGTGTATCGTAGCTTCCATTCGCATAACTACGTAAACGAGTTATCAGCGTGGGGGCCGCGAGCTAGATGACTGTAATTACTCGTATTTCGCGAAGTCGTCCTCAACACAGCCGGTTAAATTTCCTGTAAAAGCGAAGGGTTTTTTTTTTTTTAGAGCGAAACCTATCGTACGGAGCCCAGTCCAGAAGATGCTGACGGTGTACGCGTCAACGCCCGGTCACGTGTCACCACGCGACCAGCACCAGTCACGTGGCCATACGCCCGGTGCGATCGTTGTCTTGGCCCAGGTTGGCACAAAGTCTGTAAGAGGGTTTCAAGTTGGGCTATTTGGTCGTAAACATGGCTTTTCACTATCGCCTAGTGTTGGAAACAACTAGTGTTGTTTTCCTCTTGTGTTTGTTTCTCAAAAGGGCAATAATGAAAGTCCATGAAAGTCTGTAGCTCTTGGCCTTCACTGTAGGTCTTACGCATCAGAAAAAAAAAGCAGCCGGCAGTAGGGCGACAGTTTTCGCTGAGTTAAGTGATTTACGCTCAGTTAAATGATTCAGCTCGAACACTTGGAAATGATTTTGTCTTGATCGCGTTACCTAACGAGACAAGATGTCACCAGCGCACAAAAAAAATGGTGTGAAAAAAATTGACCATAATCATATCCAGTCACGTACACTAATACCTTTTGTATAGCATAAACCGCCTCCAGGCTGACAGCCAACAATCAGGTTCTTTCATTCCGGGCTTTCTATCGAGTAAACGAAATTAATTTTTAATCAGCCACGCTGTCTTAATTGAAAAACCTCGGCGCTCACGTAGCCGAACGATATCGGCGCTTCAGGCTGTTTGTTACCCTACCTATCTGCATGCTCGTTACCCGCTGAGGCCGAGCGTCGTCATATACCGCGCTCACCCAGTTTTAAGCACCCCGCTATTCTATATGCCACGGTGTGCGGAGGGGAAGTTGTGCTACCAATGTGCGACACAATATTGCAATCCCAAGAATGCTCGCACAACGGAATAGACAGAAAATGGACGACTTGTTTCTCTAACAAGCGTTTAAATTGACTTTCAGGACAACACCATTCAATTTTAAAATCTTAGTAAAAATTGATTCTATGCTTGGAGGACAAAATTTCGAGGGGAATCTCCCAAGGTGGAGTAATTTATAGTAAATGATCAATTGCTCCTTTGGCATCCACCTCAACGCAGCCATGCGACTACAAAGGAGAGCTTTACAGCTTCCACAAAAACTTCGTAGGCAATGAAAAATTCGTCGTGCTCCGGGGTTCGAACCCGGGACCACCGTTTCATCGGAGCAGTCGCTCTACCAACTGAGCTAACCGGGACGGCAAGCATACGGCAGGGCGAGAGCGAATTGATCAATAACTCGAAGTGGGAATAGTGTTGGACAAACCGGTGGTCCCAGGTTCGAACCCCGGACCAGGACGGATTTTTCTTTAACAACGATGTTTCTGTGGAAGCGGTACAGCTTTCCTTTGTGGCCGTATGGCTGCGCTTCGGTGGATGCCAATGAGTAATTGCTCCCTTATTGCGATTCTATGCCTTTTTCTGGCATGTTGACTTGCCGTCTGGCGTATAGCTCAGATAATTGCGTTCAAGAATTTTCCCGCAAAAATGCTTCAAACTCGTGGCAGGGACGCCAAACAGGACTCCGTGATTACTGTCTGCAAGTGAAAGGCGGTGAAGTGTAGCCTCCAGGATACGATCAAGAAAATACATGTCGACGCACCGCAATTTCCTTACACACCACTCCATTCCAATATTTTTTTTTCCTTTTCTATAGCTTAGGAACGCTCGGTTTTTAGTGAAAGCAACGTATTTCTTTGTCATTAGAAAGCGCTAACAGATCAATGCTATAGGCCAACTTCCATTTCTGCTCACTGCTTCTTGAAGTCTTCTTAAAGGAGTTCTTTTTGCACATCTTAGCACGCTGATCGGAACAACGTTGTTGTAATGTCGTGCGTAAGCTTTGATTTCACGGTAACACCAGTCGCCAAGATGCCGGTAGTAATAGACGTAATCGAGAAAAATAGTTGTCACCAGATTACTATGTCATTGGTACAATCCGCAGCAAAGCGGTAGGCTAGCAACAGTTTAGTTAGTTTAGTCTATGGGGGTTTAACGTCCCAAAGCGACTCAGGCTATGAGAGATGCCGTAGTGAAGGGCTTCAGAAATTTCGACCACCTGGGTTTCTTTAAAGTGCACTGAAATCGCACAGTACACGGGCTTCTTGAATTTCGCCTCCATCGAAATTCAACCGCCTCGGCCGGGATCGAACCCGCGTTTTTCGGGCCAGCAGCCGAGCGCCATAACCACTGAGCCACCGCGGCGGCCGGTAGGCTAGCAAGAGGCGTGTCCCTAATGGCTTTTGCCATAATTGACAAAAAAGCGGAAAGGGAGTGCATTGGAGTACGACCGCCAATTTCGTTCTACCATGTGCCTACCCGCCGCGGTGGCTCAGTGGTTAGGGCGCTCGACTACTGATCCGGAGTTCCCGGGCTAGAACCAGACCGCGGAGGCTGCGTTTTTATGGAGGCAAAACGCTAAGGCGCCCGTGTGCTGTGCGATGTCAGTGCACGTTAAAGATCCCCAGGTGGTCGAAATTATTCCGGAGCCCTCCACTACGGCACCTCTTTCTTCTTTCTTCTTTCACTCCCTACTTTATCGCTTACGTTACGGCGCTGTTCAAGTGCCCGCCGATATATGAGACAGATACTGCGCCATTTCCTTTCCACCAAAAACCATTTACCATGTACCTCTGATACAGAGCACAAAAATACGAATAATTTTCATTGTTAATCGCAGAACTGCACTAATCGCCGACATAATTGCAGAAAGTGGCTATTACAACTTATTTATTAAAGAAGGGTCAAATCTCGCCTCTAGAAGTGCAAGGCGCTTCCTGAAAGATAAATTCGCGCAAAAGCTAACCCTGACGGCAAAACAGCCCGAAACTTCTGCGGTCCTAATGCTGCATTGGCAGGTGGTGAAGATATTTGAATTTTTCTTTTGATTTATTCTATACGGCTGCTCATTTGCCCGCAGTTTTATCGTCCTTAGACAATCAGAAATGATGGAGCTATAGCAAAATTCATTTATGCTCTACAAATCTTTTTTCTTAACGGATCTCTCAGTTATTTTACATTTCTGCAATGAAGGGATTATAACGCAATGAAATCATGCATGTTCGTAGCTTTTATCACGCATTTCCAATGCCTGGCCATTACAGGAATAAATCTCTGTAATGCAAGCCGTTCGAGAACGACCTTGGAGGAAACAATAAAAAAAACGAATTCTTTTTTTCTACCACGAGAAAAGTACAAGTATATGCGAGAACCGCCGCAGTCAGTTTTAAGAAAGAGATTCGAGGTTGGGGGCTGCTTAAGTTCGCGCTGATACGGTACTTTTCAACACCCACAGCGTCCCTTTTGTAGAGCGCGATACGAAGCGACAGAACACGGCGGCAATAACAGCAATAACAGCGCGCGCTGCTTTAATTGATCGCAAGAGGATCCCTGACTATGGAGCCGGCGTGCAAGTCATGTTTTGAACGAAGGATAAATTAGGAAAAAAGAAAGCGCGCCACGAACGTGCCACGACAAAATGAAACAAAGTACGCGCTACGCACCGCGATTGGCGGACACACACACATACACACAGCACTCCTCCCTGCGGTAAACGCGAGCATTTCCGAGCACTTTGTTCAACAGCGTCGCATAAAACTGCGCGACGCGATGCGTTTAAAAAGGCAGAGCCAAAATCTTCCTCCCCCGACTCGCAGATTAAGAGTGACGTCGAGAGTTGGATGGTAAAGCTTGGTCGCAATATATATACAGGTATAAACTGCTGCGATGGCGGCGGTGGAAACAGAACGGACGATCACCCCAAATTGCGTGAAGGGAGAAAACATATAGGTGGCCCTCGAGCACTAATGAATAAAGGTAGCAAGAAGAACAAAACAAGAGGATACGCGAATAAAAGAGTAAATGGGAAAAGCTATCCCAGCATGCTAGACGGAACGCAATTAGTGCGATCGCATACATCACGGCGTAGCAGCAGCAGCAGCTCAGCTCCGCGATTTCTCGTCGCGGTTGCGGAGCGCCGTGAGAAAAAAAAAACATGAAACGAAGACGCATGGGGCCGAATTAACCGTAAGCAAACGAGCGAGATGACGATGGGAGCGGGGTGTATAATTTCTCCCTTCCTGTATCCGCGATATAAGGAAAAAAAAAGAGCGTACAGTGTTGCAGAAGCTTTGTGCGAGGCTAGAAAGAGCCAAGGACGTCGCGGTGCTAGAGGAGAGCTTACTCCCTATTTACACCCATATAGGCGTATTCGTGTTTGGAGCGTTGCAGACGGCGATCAGAAGAGTCTGATCGGGCACAGTAAAAATTAGTGCGGGAAGCGCATACGACATGGGAGTAAAGTGCTCTTAGGCTACTTTACTAGTCTGACGAAGGCACTTCAAAAAACCATTTGTCGTTCCCGGGTTCGAACCCGACCGCGGCGGCTGCGTTTTTATGGAGGAAAAACGCTAAGGCGCCCGTGTGCTGTGCGATGTCAGCGCACGTTAAAGATCCCCAGGTGGTCGAAATTATTCCGGAGCCCTCCACTACGGCACCTCTCTCTTCCTTTCTTCTTTCAGTCCCTCCTTTATCCCTTCCCTTACGGCGCGGTTCAGGTGTCCAAAGATGTATGAGACAGATACTGCGCCATTTACTTTCCCCAAAAAAACCAATTATTATTATTATTGTGACGTCAGATTCTATTCTAGAGAGGAACAGGGAGCGTATGCCGCGGATCGACCGTTTGAGCGCTTATGAAAGCAATGTCAATATGCTACAAACGCTGGTGTTGTGCACAGTTATTTTATTAATGCGATGGCATTGTAGGTTGTCGTCTTGCAAAAACCACCGGGCTTCTCCGTGACCGAATGATCTGATTGGTCGAGAGGGTCGTGGCGTCATCAGCACCGCCGAATTTGAAAATTTGAGGACTAGAATGTTCAAGTACCTCCCTTTGGATTATCATATGGGATTGCAGTGACCCGACCCACACTTACACCCTAATCCATTCACTGATCCATCCTGACCGACGGATTAATAAATACAAATCCGCATTAATCAACCACTAATCACTAATAATTAATACAATAATACAATACAATACTAATCCTCACTAATACACCGTAATACGTTTTCTGGGGTGGGCCTACTTGCTGAATTTAGGGGGTCCTTTGGAATTTTTCGGAGTGGGCCAACTTGCAAATGCTATCGCGTTTTCTTGAGAATGTGGCGAATAAGGCCCCAAGTTTTTAACTTTAGTAGCAGTGCTCACCGTCTGCACTGTCTTCTAGTTCGCGGATATCCTAACCAGACTTCGAGCACTTTCTGCGGCCAATTCCAGGAGAGTGCCAGACGGAGACGCCACCTACAAAATGCGCAGTCAGCCTGTCTGCATCACGCTGCACCTTTTCCTCACGTTCTGAGCAGCCTCGAGTGGTTTATCTGAATGCCGCAGAGCGGCGCGACATTCAGCTAGCCTCACTTTCGAGCCAGTCACTGCGCCATATTTTGAACACATATAGTTCAAATATAGAGTGCACAGCGAGAGCAGCACTTCCTACTCGCACCCTTTCCACATTTCTGCTGACAGTATTGGCAGCCCTTATGGTAATTCCTCTTGATATCCAGCCTTTCATTACTCTGCATTTCAAATACGAGGCGTATACCCGCCAATATCCAGTTCCTCTCATCACGCTGTCCTAACCGTATACCATGATAGCCACTACAGCGCCGCCGCGGTGGCTCAGTGGTTACGGCGTTCGGCTGCTGGCCCGAAAGACGCGGGTTCGGTCCTGGACACGGCGGTCGAATTTCGATGGAGGCGAAATTCTTGAGGCCCATGTACTGTGCGATGTCAGTGCACGTTAAAGAACCCTAGGGGGTCGAAATTTCCGGAGCCCTTCACTACGGCGTCTCTCATAACCTGAGTCACTTTGGGACGTTACCCCCCCCCCCCCCCCCCCATAAATCATGATATCCACTACAACCACGAAACATAAAAGTTAGAGGCTGCATTCCTGCAGCATTTGCATAAGATCAAGTTGCTTCGAAACGCAAGAATATTCTTAAAGAAATTGATACGCTTACTGAAGCAATGGGTTGTTAACTTCGCGCCTCTTTTAGCGCTGTAATTCTTGGCGGTACATCTTGATGCCGCTGCGGAGGGTTGATACCCATCCTCTTTTTTGCGCTTTACCGCATAACTTCGTCTACTGCAGAGTTTAGGCGAGAGACAGAGCGCAGTAAAGCTTCCTCCACCAACGTCTCACCTCCCAAATTCTTCCTTTCCCACTTCCTGTGCGTACGGCGCGAAGCGCTGACAGATCGCCTCCACGACCGTTACGCCGCCTAACGGCAGAAACCGCACCGTCGCCACCAACACCTGATCCGGGGATTAGGGGGCCGCCGTGGGCCCGGAAACTGATGAGCGTGTTTCTGTCAGAGCGTCGCTACCGACGTCAGTTCACTGAAGGAAAAAAAGAAAGCAAATAATAATAAAACTTCCGGGAATAGCCGGGTAGGCAAAGTAACGCCTACGCGACGACAGCATAGTACCCGCACAGTAGTAACAACAGTAGCGGGACTTCACGGGCCCGCGCGCACAACAGCATGACGAGCGAAGAGAACGGATAGAGGAACAAGGGAATGAAAAAGGAAGACGAGTGAATGCTCTTCAAACAGGCCTCAAGCATTATGTGTCGGCGAAGGGCTACGCCGCTTTCTTGATCGTGTTCCTTGTTGACGTTGTTGTTGTTGTTTTGTTGCACGGTGACGACCGTGTACTCTGGAAGCGGCACGAGCCCGTTATCCACATATTTTACGACGTATACGCGGGCATAAAAATAAAAACAAACTAGAAACACAAACTCGCTGTGGATGATTAAAGGAATGGAAAAATAAAGACGAAAGAAAAGAAAAACAGAACAGACGCATTTGCGTTGTGGATGCTGTGCGCCAGGTCGCCATCTCTCCTCGCATAACAGGTTACTTTTTTTTTTCTTTAGCGCTGTCCTACGCACGCAGCGCCAACAATTTATGCGGTGAGCGAGTGAATGACCGGCATATTTACGCTAGTCCTAGAGGGCAAACTGCCCAGGAGGATTAAGCTCACCCGCGAAAGATTTTGACTCCGTCTACTGGTACGGAGTTATTCTATAAAGTATACGCCAGTTGCTTGAATTTTCGCCAAAGCGCAGGCTCTTTCTGATATAAGCATGTCTTTGTTACGATGACAGGCCATAATTTGTGGACCTTTCGCAAAAGTTCTGTCGAGTAACAAATGAGCGCAGTATATGTAGAACGAGTGTCATTGCGCGAGTTTTGTAGGGCCAGCAGAGAGACCACGCACAACAGGGAGTTCGCGCGCTGGGTATTAGAGCGTTTGCATCGACCAAGGCAGCGCAGTTCTTATTAGACGTCGAGCCTCTATTTCTAAGAAGACGATTTGCGTGTACATGTGTAAATACGGGCCGCTATCTGTAAACAACCATCGCTTAACGCACACAACTATAAAGGAAGCGCGAGGATGTTTGCGCATCCCTGTAATGGCAGGCCTTATCACGGCCTGCGTGAGTGGTGATTTGATGTTTACTCACACTCCATTTCGTTGTAATTATTTTTGCGCTTCATAATCGCCCTATGTATTCGTTGCCTCTGCAGCAACATGCACTTAGGCGCGCATGTGGTATAGAATGGGACAGAATCAGATGAAAAGATTTTATCACAATGGCCTCAAATCATTACGCGCCTTGCACCCACTGCTTATGAACAATAGTTTTGTCATTCACCGCTTGTACACGTCTCCAACGACGACTAATAGT
Source organism: Amblyomma americanum (assembly GCA_030143305.2). NCBI lineage: Eukaryota > Metazoa > Arthropoda > Arachnida > Ixodida > Ixodidae > Amblyomma > Amblyomma americanum. Next base: position 159,306 of record JARKHS020032514.1, read on the forward strand.
GATCTGAAATTCTCTCCAAAGCGCGCTTACGTTACTCTGCCTTCACACCAGCCGTTTCCACATGCTAGACAGCGGTTTGATCTTTGTCCCACGTTCAGTTATTTTACGCCATCGAACAACAAAATATCGACTCTCACGAGGTCGCCAATATCGACGAACAGACACCACGTTATCGTGAAATTTTAAAAACAAACACGATTCTTCCTACGCGGCACCCAGGAGCAGTCCTCCATACCGCCGCCATGTTGGATAAATTAATTAAGGTCGTCAAAATTGCCAACGGAAAGAAGAAATGAAGAAAGTGGTGCCGTAGTGGAGGGCTTCGGAATAAATTCGGCCACCTGGGGATCTTTAATGTGCCATGTGAGTGCACGTTAAAGATCCCCAGGTGGTCGAATTTATTCCGAAGCCCTCCACTACGGCACCACTTTCTTCATTTCTTCTTTCACTCACTCCTTTATCGCTTCCCTTACGGCGCGTTTCAGGTGTCCAACGATATACGAGACAGATACGGCGCCATTTCCTTTCACCAAAAACCAATTATAATTATTACCAATATTCATGATAGGCTTGTGTGGACCCTTGTTCCATGTAAATCATTATTTTGTTTAGCTGGAACCTTGATCCACTTATTTCATTTATGCGTCACCTAGAGCATTTTTCCACATTATTTAGCATATTTTTTAAAGAGTAATTTGAGTTACAGTTACCCATCTGGAATCAGGTTAAAAGTGTGTTGCAGCTATTGTAATGTAACAGATAATGTAACCGAGCTTGGCGTGTAGATGGTTCCCGCAATTACAGAAGCTGCAGAATACTTTTCCGTGCACTGTCAGCAGTTTATCTCTGGTACGGTGGTTATGCGCATGGGAAGAACGACAGTGAAGGAGGTAGAAAAGAAGGTAGCGAAGGATTCCGATATTGGTCACTGGCTTATTACGTATCAAAGCCGCGCTGAGAATTATGAGGCAAGCCGTACCGGAAGATGGCTCTGAGTTAAATTCGACCATGCGCCGGCACAGTTCTGCAACGCGCATCCAAACCTCACTCCAACAAGTAGACGCGACGAGCCCTCAACGACGGACCGGCCGAAAGTGCTCCAAAGAGTGCTCTTACTCAGCACGCCGCCGCGAAACTTATATAGCCGGCACACGTGTGTATTAGCTCCGGAGGGCTAGCTTCCTCCTCTCTTCTTCTTTGCCAACGACTACGGGGTCCAGACCCGAGAGCAACTCTCACGTCGAGAGGCACGCACAACAATGCGCACTGCCGTCGTGCAGTTCATGCTGGCGGGGGTCAAATAGCCGGCGCGATAGGGACAAATGGGTGCAATGGGGAGGAGAGAATGGGGAATATTGGGGAAAGCGGGTGGAGGCGCAGGGAGCGAGCGTCGCGAAGCGATACCACGTCCAACCGTAAAACAACCTTGTCGACTAGGAGCAAGAAACAACGTCCGAAGAAGCCAAATTCCAGTTCGCAAATAAAAAAGGGAACAAAAAGGGAAATAGGGAAAACGACTAAGAACAAAGTGGGGGAAAAGAGGGAGGCGAAGCCGCTGTCTCGGAGCAGTGGCGGCGCGGCGCTCCCCGCGGCGAAACGAACGAGAAGCCGCTGCTGCCACCACAAGCGCACTTGTGCGACCGTTGCTGCTGTTGCTGGCGCTACTACAACACGCGGGTCGCGCTGCGCGTGGACAGACATGCACAGACGCACGCACAAACACTCGCAGCGGCAATCAATGCGGCGCGCGAGGACGCTCTCTCGCGCACCCTTCTCCTCCTGTCTTCCCCAAAGATGTCCTTTCTTTCCCTCTTCCGAATAAACGGGCCCGCCGGCCGGCAGTCCGCCGGAGGAGGAACGGCAGAACTCACCCTTTCTCACCCTTCCCTTTCCCCCGTTCTCTTCCCCCGTTCTCTCCCTTTTTTTCCCCATGCGAAGAAGCAACTGCGAGAGAGCAGTGGCCGCCGTCGCCGCAACGAGGGCTTGGCGAAAAAATAAAGAAATCGAACAGAGACAAAGAAAAAGCCGATATTTAGTCGCCTTCGAGTCTATAGCGGGCGCGACAGAAGTCGATGATGACGGTGGACCGAACGCGATGGGAAACTTGTACACGGTGACCGTTAAGCCTGCAACGCCGCGGTGGCGCTGCAGCGGCTTCGAGTCCCTAGGATAACTGTTGCTCTCTAGTTGTTCAGATATGGGGGTGTAGCGCGAATTTTAGTATACCCAATGATTGAAATCCCCCTTCCACTGTGTCCCGTTTCTATCTGAGGACCACATATCGAAAAAAAGGGGGGATAGGATAAATATGAGTACCACATCTAACAATGCTTGAAATACAGGAATGCAGCTTGAAGACTAACAATAGGGAGTGGTCTAACTATGCTTAAAAGGTTTTCTTATCGTCCGACCCGCACGAAGATTGTTATTTAATCCTATCAGCTACGAAAAATCCGAATAAAAATTAGTGTATGAGTTGCGGCCAGCTTCTGGAGGTAAGCAGAAAGTGGCGCCGCCTGTGAAGTCGGTAATCTCTAGTTATTGGTCGTGTCCTGACTTTTCCTTTCCCCACGCTATTGGTGCTCTGGATAGAACTGAACACTTAACCTCAACGCCGCAAGTCGCGTGACCCTGGCAACGTTGGAGAATAGGCTATCATTGTGAAATGACTACGACAGCGACCATGGCGACAGCACAGCAAAAAAAAAGCATTTATGTACATTAATTATCCCCAATTTTCGCACGAACAATGGGTTGAAATTCAATTTTTTTCCCGAATACTGTCGCGGAGTGGAATCACATTTATTCGAGCTTATGTAAATCGATGCATTTCATGAAATAGTTGGAGGGTTTTTTGTATGGCTCCTAGTATTGTTGTTGCGATGACCGTTGGATTTGATGTCCTGTATATGACTTAGCGGCTGTTGCGGTTGCTGGTTTTATGACTTTTGTATTTTAGTTGCGTGCCCCTCCTGCTTGGGCCGTATTTATGGCTCGCAGTATGCACAAATAAATAAATTATACTTCCAGGAGTATCGTTGTCTTATAGCTCACAGCGTGACGTCACTAGCGTGCCGGGCGCAGCTTATGAGGCGCGGGTGATGACAGTCACAAATGAGGGCTCGCTAGGCGCTTGAGGTATAACGTGACGTATCTAGGTAAGTTATACCAGGAGATGAATTGAAATAACTTCGCAAAAACATTCCTAGCGCGCTCATGACTTCCATTCTTCGAGGTGGTTCTTACTGAGTGGAGCTTAATTGTATACCTAAGTAGACTTGGTACAACTGCTAAAAGCCACTACATGGGATCACCATTCTCTCTACTAACTGCCACCTGTTACCTAACCTAAAAGAGTCGTCTGAAAAGCTAGCGGGGTCGTTTCGTAAACGAAAGCTCATTGGTAACCTGTACTAGACCCTCGCGCACCGTGCACGTTTAGTTGAGGCCGACGCCCCGTAACCAAGAGGCTCCTTGATGGTAGTTTTAGATTTCGGTTCTCCTTCCAACGTAGGGTTAAGAGCAGTGTGAAAGGTCATCTCTGCAACACAGTCAACGTTTCCTCAGAACAATGGCGTCTCTTCGGCACCACTCGTCTAGTGTACACTCGCGCTAACAACCCGTAGCGGGTCAAATGCACCCGCCACTAATCGTTTGCAGCCGCGTTATACACAGATTGGGACTGTCAGCTTGCACACTGCCGTTCATGACGTAATCACCGTTCCAGTGCACTGCCACTCGAATGCACCGGGGCAACATCGGGTGAAAGGCCAGCCGCACTACAGGTAACGAAACAAAACCTGGTTTGTTGAAACGAGGACCTGCGATGGGTCGTTTCAAGAAGGCGGTGCAGTACCCATGATGCAAGACTTCGCGTCTGCGCTGATCACTAAATCATACGTTACGATGAAATCTGTCCCACTCAGCTAAACGAAGCTCTTTTCATTTAAACAGTTGTTGGAAGCGTCACTGGTTCACGGTAGTATTTCGCTGTATGCAGACAGCGTTAACAACAATTCGATATATGAAGGAAGGGGGCAGGAAGTGCTCTAACTGCACCCCGAAATAGCTTCAATCATCCTAAAAGCTCGTGAAGACGACGACAGGACGAAAAACCACAAGGGCGAGAGCTAACTCTCAAGAGAAAAATTATTCACGAAAACACAGGAATTAAGAAAAAAACCGTAAAAAGACTAAACAAAAAGCTGACTGTAGCCGTATGGAATGCGCTTTGGTGGATGCCAACGAATATTTACTCACTTGTGACAAATTTGCTCTACCAAGGGGATTCCCCAGAACCCATTAAAACAATACCGTTCCCGCTTCGAGTTGTTTATTCTATTTGGTCTCGCCCCATCTTCCGCTAGCCGTCCTAATTGGCCTGGTTGGAAGAGCGAATGCCCCGGGCAGGCGGTTGTCCCTGATTTGATCTCCACACCAGAACGCATTCTTCTTCAATCACGAAGTTTCTGTGAAAGCTATATGGCTGCGCTAGGATGAAGGACAATGAGTAATAATACTCATCATCATCATCATCAGCCTGACTGCGCCTACTGAAGGGCAAATGCCTCCCCCATGTCTCTCCAATTAACCCTGTCCTTTGCCAGCTGCGACCAGCCTATCCGCGCAAACTTCTTAATCTCATCCGCCCACCTAACCTTCTGCCGCCCCCTGCTAACGCTTGGCTTCTCATGGAATCCGCTCCGTTTCCCTTAAGGACCAGCGGTTGTGTTGCCTTCGCATTACATGCCCTGCTCAAGCCCATTTCTTCCTCTTGATTTCGACTAGGATGGCATTAATCCGCGTTTGTTGCCTCACCCACTCTGCCCACTTCCGGACTCTTAACGTTGCACCTATCATTTTCCTTTTCACGCCTAACTGCGTTGCCCTTAAGTTAAGCTGAACCCTTTTCGTTGGCCTCCACGTTTCTGCCCCGTAGGTGAGTGCCGGTAAGATACAGCTATTGCATACTTTTCTCTTGAGGGATATTGGTAAATTGTCATTCATGATTTGAGAGTACCTGACATAAACTACTTTATCAGCAATTCAAACCTCACGGAAAAAGAGTACACAAGATGTTCTTCGGAGAGAATTGAACGAAGGTAGAGCAACAGATCCCACACGTGAGTGAGTTGGTGAGAAAACCTCATGAACACGGAATTAAAAACAATGTCACTGGGACAACTAATTCCATTATGTGTTGACACTACGATAGCATTAGCAATGGTTGAGGCCTTCACCGGAAGTGACGCCACTTACGGTCTGGTAATGTAACTTCCTTCTAGCCAATGGGCGAACTTTGTGACCGACGATGCATTTTGGCTCCATGGCTATTCTAGTGACAGCGCAGTAAACAAATGAGAACAAAACTGGAACAGAACGACTGACGCTCTGAGAGAACTTACGGCAATTGTTTGCTCATTACGTCTGCTCAGAAAGCTGATTACGTTCCCTTCACCAATTCGAGGAAGGAGCCAAGAGCTTTAGAAACAAAGGGAAGGTTAAGTTAGGTTAGGTTATGGGGGTTTAACGTCCCAGAGCAACTATGAGGGACGCCGTAGTGGTCTTCGGAAATTTCGACCAACTGGGGTTCTTTAACGCACACTGACATCGCACAGTACACGGGCCTCTAGAATTTCGCCTCCATCGAAATTTAGCCACCCAGGCCGGGATCGAACGTGTGTCTTTCGGGTCAGCAGCCTAGCGCCATAACGTTACACTGAGCCACCGCGGCGGCAGATACCCATCAACAAGAGAGTTGCAAGAGAGATGAGTCACCAAATTCGAAGATACTGCAGCGGTGATACCGCAGTGGTGGCCGAGTGGTTGAGCATCCGCCTCGCATGCGGGAAGTGCGGAATTCGATCCCCAGTGCCGCCGGGTACCCACCGGTGATACAGTGGGTACAAGCTTTCCCCTGGTCTGGTGCTCGGCTTCTTTAGGGTGAAATGCTTGGGAAATGGGTCTTCGACCCCACCTTGAGAATTTGAAAATACGTTGTGCAATGGCGCTCTTTGGCCATAGATGCCCTTGCGCCATAAAAATCCATCATCAATCAATAAAAGATAGTGATAGCAGCGATAAAAACGGGAATGCGCATCTGAAATATAATTACGAGAACTGCGGATTGTAATTAAGCATGACATTCAAATAATAATTAGTAACCCATCTAATAAACATTACGATGTATCTCTAGCAGTCAGCCTTCGAGAAGATTTATATAAGCGCAAGTTGTCAGAAAAAACCGCTTCCGCAAAAAAAAAGTAATTAAATACTCTCGTAAAAGGCGCTGCTGGGGCCGAAAAGAAACTACTGCCTTTCTTTTTTTTTTTTGGTATCGCGCTGCAAAAAAAAAAAAAAACCCCGAGGCCGCCATTAGAAATCCAGAAAGGATCATCACTACAGATTCCTTGAAATTAAAATTGAAATTGAAATTCGTTATTGGTGAAAGGAAATGGAGCAGTAACTGTCTCACACTTCGGAGGACATCTGAACTGTGCCGCTGGGGAAAGAATAAAGGAGAGAGTGAAAGAAGAAAGAGGCGCCGTAGTGGAGGGCTCCGGAATAATTTCATCCACCTGGGGATCTTTTAACGTGCGCTGACATCGCACAGCACACGGGCGTCTTTGCGTTTCGCGAAACGCAGCCGCCGCGGTCGGGTTCGAACCCGGGAGCTCCGGATCAGTAGCCGAGCGCCCTAACCACTGAGCCACCACGGCCGATTGTTGGCAGTCTGTAATTATGACAGCGCCGTTTTTTGAACATCTGATTCTGTGGAAGAGGAGAGGCCTTTTCTCTCCCGCTGCTTCCCCGTGTTGCATGTACTGCCCGTATCTTTCGATGCCGATCGAACAGAATTGAAATTCAGCCCCTGAAGACCGGCCCGCCGCGGTGGCTCAGTGGTTAGGGCGCTCGGCTACTGAACCGGAGCTCCCGGGCTCGAACCCGACCGCGGCTGCTGCGTTTTTATGGAGGAAAAACGCTAAGGCGCCCGTGTGCTGTGCGATGTCAGTGCACGTTAAAGATCCCCAGGTGGTCGAAATTATTCCGGAGCCCTCCACTACGGCACCTCTTCTTCCTTTCTTCTTTCACTCCCCCCTTTATCCCTTCCCTTACGGCGCGGTTCAGGTGCCCAACGATATATGAGACAGATACTGCGCCATTTCCTTTCCCCCAAAGCCAGTTTATTATTATTATTATTATTATTATTATTATTATTATTATTATTATTATTATTATTATTATTATTATTATTATTATTATTATTATTATTATTAAGACCGCCCTGCAACTTCATAAAATAAAACGCGTATTCATTCAAAAATAGAAAACAACGCAGAGACATGACGCAAATGGAGGACGACACAGCACAACCTCGCTAAAACTATATTAACTTTTATTACTCCATTACTAATTACACATAATAAGTAACCGTGGGCCCATCCAGAAAAAAAATCCCGGCTATGTGCCTGTACGACACCATTCGATACCATACCACACCGCACCATACCATGCTAAGTCATACCACATCATGCTACACCGTACTTTACCATGCCACACAACACCATACCCCACCACACCGCACCACAACACACCGTACCGCACCACACCATAACGTACCGCAGCATAATCGAAGCTCACATAACAAACTCTCTTCATATAGTCAGTCCTTGACGCGCGTTCATCAAAGAGTTCGACAAAATGAAGACAGAGCAGGCACCTCGCCTACTGCGAGTGCGAAGCAGAGAAACGGATACTTAATGTGTGAAGTACACCGACGTACTTCAGCACTCAAGATTATCCCGTCGGGTCTACCCTCCGCCGGCTAAGACACTAGGCGAAGGGGAGGAACTACACCTCCGAAAGATACAGACCAACACTTACAACAACCCACGAAGACTGCACGCAATAGACCCGGAGTCATTTGACTCACAATGCAAATTCTGCAGGAAGAAGGCGGACCTGTACCATATATGGTATGGGCCTGCCAACGAAATCAGGCAGTCGCTGTTAATGACCAGCCAACTTAGGGGGGGGGGGGGGGGGGGGGGGGCAGCTCTGACCAGCTCGGCCGAAACTAGTCAAAAATAACTCGTCGAAAGAACCCGGACAGCAGCCTATGCCAATGGGGTTCCGGTATTGAGAGCTCCAACTGCCGCTACAACCTCCTAAACAATTTCATTAAAATATTTTCACCAGCACCACCCGCGCAGTTTGTCCCCTGTTCCCGCGCCTCTAAGCTTCCGAACAAGTTGAGGCCATATATGAAAAGTGGAAATTATTCAAGTCAGAACGTTTTAATTGCATGAACAGAGTTTGCGTGCACCCATCACCAGACTTAAATAAAGCGAAAATACCTCTTGTTCTAGACTCTAAAGGTCCTTAATTCGGTCTTTAAAGGTTCCGGTAGAGCTCTACCATGCGGCTCAGAAGCAGACAGTGTGGCCCGAGGACTTTTGATCAACACCGTCCTTCCGCCACCGGTGCACTAGTTTCCGCCTAACCCGCAGAATAATGAGGGCGGACGTATACTGCCACACCCACCTTACAGCCGTGACCTCGTGCAATCGGACACCTGGTTGTTTCCCCATTGCGGAGGGGAACATCCGAAGGGCTGCGCGTCCGCCGCAGAGGTCACCACCAACGCGTTTCCTCGGTGGTGTCGTCAAAAGCTACTCTAGTGGCAAAAATGCATAGCCGCTGGTGGGAGTCTATATTGAAAAACGATGTGCCCCCGGAAAACGGAAGATTGCGGATATGTTTGAATGCGGCATCTTTCCACTCCACCGGCTATCAAAAGAAGACTACAGGGCGCAAAGCATACTGAACAGCCCAAGAACATTTGACAGCAAAAGATTGCGGGATGCGGGCGATCATTTTTTTTTTCCGCACAGGGACACAGTTCAGTCGCCTGAAATTCTTTCAAGAATTTAAGTGGCGTGCGTGTGTTTTTCGGTGATACACCAGGAGAGCTTAGACACGAGATAATGCTGCAATGCATTTTTTTGTGTGTGCGTGCACGCGAATCTTGTTACTGACGACTGTAATGGTTGTCCATTATGATGCGTGGAAGGTCAGAAGCCTACTCTATTTAACAAGTCGGAGACATGCTGCCATTTAGCCAGAAGGTATAGATAGATAACACTGCCTTAGTTGCGCGGTGTTTAATTTTGTTCGCTTATTTAGGGTAACAAGCGAGCGTACTGAATAAAAGTTGATTATAACATGTCAGGTAAATAATGAATTAATACTTACAAATATCCTTGAACGAGATAACCGCTTGACCTGATAATCACACTTCAAAAGCGGTGCTATCTGGGCCTTATAATATTTTAGAGTGTCAGTCGTTAAACCAATATCCTTGAGATCCTATGATCGTCACACGCATAAAATGACGTGAACACATACCTAAGTAACATGGCCCATTCAAATGGGCCACGTGGTCATAGGTCCCATTGATCATAGCATAACCTATCAACTGCCAGTAGGTCTGGCCCGTCCGACGGGTACCATGACCTCTTAAACATCCCTCACATATGGCCATGACTACCTTAAACGTATATTATTCTCTTGAAAGCTGTTGAGCCGGGCGTAACGTGGTGTGAAAGTCCCTCAAGCCGTTTTGTACAAACTGTTTGTGTCGAGGAGAACAAACATCCTGTTTGTTTAGTTTAGCTCATGGGCTTAATTTGATTACTTATAGCTTGGAGGCGCGCGATTGCCGCTTTTGCTTGGCGTACCTTTTCTGCAGCCGATCTGATCCACGTGACACATATCATTCGTGTCGCTGAACGAATCAGGTCAACAGCTGCCCTCCGGTTGTCGTGAGGTGACAGCAGCAAAAAAAAAAATGGAGCAAAAGAGGACATTTCGAGGCCGCGGATTTCATACAGGCCCCGCTTGTATCAAGCAAATTTTAGAGCAGGGCCAAATGTTCTCCGCCAGCCGCGGAGAATTTATACTTAGCTCATATGCTCCTCAGCGTACTGCGATGTTTCATTAGGGGGATTCTCCTTTTTCAAGGAATGTCAGGAATGAAATTCGACGAAAAGGGAGTATTTGCGGAGTTAATGGGAATTTTAAGAACCTAAATTGTCTCACTTTTTCCAGGCGTGCAGTTTTCAAGACGCTGCATGGGAGCATGGGCCTGAAATAGAGGATTCTGGGTCCAATGGAGGGAATTTCATTTACAGCGTGAAACGTCACTGTGAGCGCATTATCCGACAAGAAGCACTTTATCTACCCTGCTTTAAAGTACTTAAAGTGCCATTTCAAGATAAAATCGGAAAGTGTTCTAGGTTTTGACTTGTGTTGATGAGATGTTCAAGGAACCAATCAGCATATGTCGCTCTTGTTTCTGGATCTCCCGCCGCGTCTGCCGTCAATCAGCGGAGACGCTCTGACGCTCCCAACAATTTATCGGAACAAAGATGTTATCTGCGCCCACCATTATTTGTTTACATGCGGCAGTGGTGTAAAGTACCATCTGCATCCAGGTAACACCTACTGCAGAGCCTCATTATTCCAGTAGTCATGTGCCTATGCTGGGGCGATAGAAAGGTGGTGGAGCAGCACCTGCTCTTATGACGGACGCACCGGGTTCGAATCCCATTTGCAGCAGAAATGGGTCAGTTCTCTCTATAACGATTGCAAGCGCCCCCGGACACAGTCTAAACACGAATACACCTATATGGGAATAAAAAAGGGAGTAAGCTGTCCCCTATCTCAAAGGGTGTGCGCTAGAGGCTACTTAATCCCTTTTTGCTCCTTTTTCTGTTTAGAGTGCAGGTGCTTGGTTTTCTTAGGGGGTTTAACGCCTGTAAAGGTTCGTGTCTGGTCACTGATCAAGCGCTTATATCCGCGACAGCGGCACCGTAGGTAAGCATCCGGCTCGTGCTTAGGAGCTACTGGGTTCGAATCCCGAAAACACCGCTTTTCTAATCGGTACAAACCTGTCTCGGCCAACTCTTTAGGACGCTGTACTGGTGTACACATGCAAGGCCGCAAAACCCAGGGGACACCTAGGGCCAGGTGCTTTATATGTAGTAGCAGTAGTAAGTCGTTTTTTATTACATTAATAGTAAAAAGGAAGGAAAAGATTTTTGCTAGCCCCGGCATCTGCCATCGATACTGAAGCACCTGAGCTGGGGCAGCGGAAATAAAGGACAGCAGGCAGAATGGAGAAATGAAATGAAAGAGGTGAGGGGACAGGAAGAGAGGATGGGGGGAGAAGTAATATGTACAAACTATTTACACAATAAGAAATGTGTCCAGGTTGTGCGCGTGATTAGTTCATGTTGGAGGAATAAAAACACACGCGTACAGCACTGTGTTGACTACAACTGGAGTGGGGCGTCCAGTTATTAATCGTTCAAGGTAGAACTGCTTTATATCAGGATTGATTTAAAATAACGAAGGTGCATTTGCCTTTAGTATGCATAGAAGCATGTCTGTTAATTTTTTTTCGTTAACTCGCGACGAGTGGCCGATTGACAGATGCCGAGGGATCCGATTTTCCAACTGATCCTAGATCACTGTTCACCGCACGAGAGTGTAATGGCAGTGTTGCGCGCTATCAAATTCGATTCCAACGCATTTGCCTCCAAATAACTTATAAAAAAGAGTTATTTTTTTTTACAGAAATCAGAAGAAAAGCAAAGTTCAACACAACGAAAAATAGTGAACAGGTGGAAAGCTGCAAAAGGATTGCAGGGTGGTAAGCGGTATGTGAGGTGTACCGTCTCGAAGCAGCAGTGACGTAACATTTGTCAAAGTTAAAATTTCTGAAAATATTAAAGCTATCTGCGGAAAAGTTCACGTGACAGAGGTTTCGCGTTGGATTCTAGGAAGCTCCACACGACCGCATTTCGTCAACATGCGTGTGAGCAGAACTGACATCCTACGCTCTTGCCTGCACTGACGAGAACCTCCTACGCCAAAGTGATCCTAAGAACCACTGGAGCGATTCCCGCTTCCCGAAGTCCGATGACGATGCCTAGCATCTGCTTCCACCACCTCTTATCGAGTACCGAACATCGGGTCCAAATTTGTACTGACGCAATTTTAGAAAGTTAATTTTTTTGTGCAGTCCCTAATGCACCTTGAAAGACGATGCTGGCCAATGATAGCTTGTTATCTGCATGGTTCTCAACAACAAGCTACTGCAGCATGCTAATGAGATCCATGTTTAAACAAACACGTAAAATACGAGGGCGAGCCTGTATTAGTATAAGGGAATACGTTTCATTCCCTAGAATTATACATTCTAGGGAATACGTCAGTGATGAAGTATTTCCCTACACTCTAAATAGAAAGCAGTAAAAAGAGAATAAGCCGTCGTCTAACGCAGTCTCTTTTATAGAAAAGAGTGCGATAGAAGACAGCTTACTACTTTTTTACTCCCTTGCAGGCGTAATCGTGTTTAGTACGTAGGAATATTAGTAATCAGTGGCAAGCGCTCTAGCCGGAGTATTATTGCGTACTACATGCTTGCGATGTTTAGGCTAGAAAGAAAGCCTCGAAAGAAAAAATACTTAGTGCTCGTCACGTGACTGGCTAGTTAGTTTTGAACCAGCCTGATGTGCATCTCACGCTGTCGTCTACGCCTTCTGTGCTGTTTTCTAACACAGTACGTAAGGACTTCATTTAAGTACTAAGCCTCTACCGTTTAGGTCTCACTGCACTGCACCCGCCTATAGCAAACACGGGAGCAAAAACGCGCAATCGGCGTTGTAGCGGATACGAGTGTGTTTGCGCGCGAAATTTTAGTGCAGCATTGTTGGCACCTCATGTCCCTTTCAAGAAGCGCGCTTTTGAATATTAATAAAGATACTCTCTCATCAATCTGTTTAGCTATTAACCATCGTTCTAGTTAGCAGTACATCAGAATTACATACTTTTGACAACTTGAGCCACACTAACGACAAAATAACTGGCCTCCGCGTAGGCCCCATTTAGTTATGTGCAGCGGACAACGCAAGTCCTATTGCTGACTCTTTGCGTGAAGCTGCACGCGTCAGGATGGACAATGCGCATCACGAATGTAAACTGGCGCAGTGATTGCAGAGTTGAGGTTGAGCAAAAACGCATGCTCTTTGGTTGCCGCCAACACGTACAGTGTTCGCCGTGTCATGCACTTGTCATGTGCTTACTGAGTAGCCATCAACATGGTGTCGAGAAAGGCGCGATTTTTCAAACCTCGTGACCTGAATTCGAATCTGTTCTTTTGAGAAGTACACACGGAAAACACATTCTACAACGAAGGGACACGAACAAAGGCAGGAAGGTTCCAGCGGAACGCACCGAGTGACGAAATCACCGAACGGAAGTAAGGTACAGTATGCGCCAAGTTTTGCGGCCAAAAACAGTCAAACGCTCCAGACCACAAGCAGCAGCGGACGCACTTATGTTTGCCACAACATACCCAACAATTCTGGACAAAAACATTTTTGAGCAGGAAACCGTTTATAAAGGCAATTTTTTTTTAAATATAATGCAAGATTTCACTATAACAAACAGTATATCTGCATGTCACCCGACGGCAGTCTAGGATTTTTTTTTTTTGCTATTAACGTTCTTACTATCGTCAAAAGCGTTCCTCATTGGTTTTCAACGGCAATCTTAACTGTTCGATGCGATCGACGGAAACATTTTAAGAAATATTATGCTATATACCAGAATAATGGACTATTACCTTCAATATTTCCATAATAGTGTCTTACAATTTTCCAATTTTCAAAATTTTTATACGTGCATGCCTAACTTTGGTTCTCTGAGGCGTATAATAATTTTTAGGCCGCTTTGGTGCTGCATTTTTATGCTACGGCTTGATTTCGTAACGAGAAGAGGAGTAACCGGCTTTGGATCAGTATGCCAATCTTTCCTGAACGCGCATTTGAAATATTTTAGGAGCGGACCCGTCCGGTTTACGAAAGGAAAATATGAAGTCGTGAGAGAGCATCTCCATGCTTTGACAGGCCCATCATTCTTTGAATGCATGTCTCCTTTTTTCTTCGCGAATGTAGCCTCCTGCCTTTTAGATTCAATTTCTGGCCGTAAATTTTGAATTAAATTTATTTTCAGAAGCCTTCCGGTAAAGCTTCAGGAAGAAGGCTGCTTCTGAAATCTCTACTGCGCCTGGAGATTTTGAACTGAAAAAAAAAAACACTCCGTAAGAACTGACAGGTCTGTCTTGGCAGCTATACGGGAAAAGAACGCTGTACAATGTGTACTGGAAAGTTAGCAGTCGTGCATGCTTGTCGATGAAACTGAATGGGATTGAGAAAAGCAAATCAAATTATTACGTCGATTTCGGTTTTCGTAATACGTCGAATGAAGGTATGTAACACGCCATTCAAGAAAAGAAGAACAAAAACATAGAAAAGAGTGCTCGCTATACACGAGCGTATTTTCCTCCACACATTTTAGCGTAAACTCGACGATCGATTCAGCGATCAACGATTTTTTATGACTCCCCTCTCTCTGACGATGTTTCAGTCGAGTAGAACAAAAAAATAACACACTGACACCACAAGCGCCACCTACAATCCTCGACCTCAAACGTTTCCCACATTTGAAAGTACTGCAACGCTGGCGCTTACAGGTGAAGCGCCTTGGGGAAGCATCATCTCGCGACTTTGTGCTAATAAACCAGTCACAAAGACAGCAAAAAGAAGTATGAGGAATCAATGTGAGAAAAGATGCACTTCAGCAAGATAAGACCACACTGGAGAGCCTGCTTCTTTATACACTGAGGAAACGGCTTCCAGCGCTCATCACTTAGGACACCGTAACGCAGGCGATGCAACGGACTCTGGCACAGGAACCGTTCCTACAATAAACCTGGATACGGACGCGCGCTCCTGAGTACCGACGCCTCATACAATAGAGCGACAAGGTTTCGGAAGCCAAGGATGGGACCACACTTCAAGATATAGCGAAACGATGCCATAGCTCAACACTCTCCAAAGCAAGCGAGCGAATGAGTTGGAGACTAGACGGGACATCTGTGTGTATAGGCGAACGAAACTAGTATATAGTACGGCCAATCAGCAGCAAATAATATTGCCGGCTACTGAATGTGTGAAGGAAATCGTTGCGCACAAGAAAAATAAATAAGAAAAGTGAGGGGAGTTAGTGCAGAACCACACTATGTAATATACAACGCTTTTTTTAAGCGTGATTTTGGAAGGTGTGACTGTTTTCGTGAGCGACTTTTTTTTAAACAGCGCTAGCTGATACAGCTTACTTTAGAATGCGCTACCTGTGATTATATGACAAGAACAACCGGTTTCCCGTTCTCATTCACTTTTTTTTTGTTGAATGTCGCACGACAACAGAACAACGCACAACCGTCGAGGACACTGCAGCACAGACATTTCCCAGTTCGACAGCGGCGATTTCAATTCATTCACGAAAGTGTCAGAAACCGGTTCATGCCGAGTTCCCAACAAATCAAATGCGGGATCATGCAGTTGATAAAGATAATGAATGAACACAACACAAAAGATCCAACGACTGTGGAAGCGTTTCGGTCGCAGCAATCTAGTTAGCTAACCAGGGCACATTTCCGTCGATAATTCGCTGTTCCGTTTCCGGTTTCTCACCGAGCTAATAAAGCAGAAGCGCCTCAGTCGCGTCGCGCAAATTAAGACGGCTTCGAACCTAAAACCTCGCCGTCGTTCCTACAGCAGTCGGCAGCGGGATCCGAACGCGCATCGATGGACGGGAAGCCTTTCGAGTTCCGACCGATCGACGCAGGCCAGCGCAGTTTCGCGAAGCGAGCTCCGTCTTGAAGAAAGCGCCCTCCAACACCACCGCCGTTCGGCAGGTTTCGTCCTCACTTTCAGTTAGGCCTTCGCAGTATTTTCCAAAGATTAAAAAAAAGCTATATAAAGTCGCATTGCGCATGAAGTTAGACAGCACGGATTTCGGTCGCGGTCTTTTCTAAACACTGAGGCGGTGGCTAGTCCTCTGTAGGAGTCGGCGGCACGGCTATAGTCCCGGGGGTGGAGGCTGCGGGCTGGAACACAAGGCTTTCCAGCGCTGTTGACTACAACTATTCGCTGCTAATCGGCTTCGGTAGCAAAGCTGTACATCGAGAGCAAGGCCGAAGCGGCGTGGAATCCGGGTTTCGTGTACGGCGAGGCAGCGCACGAAACCTACTCTCTCCTTCGACTCGGAGACGGCGCTGATGTGACACACACACGAGAGCCGCGCGCGCTATCTGCGTCGGCGTTTCTCCGTCCACGCTGCTTGCTTACTGCGTTCCTCGCAGGCGGCACCGCCGAAAGGGAGCGAAAAATGCGTAACCCGACGTAACTAAACGAACACCGGTTCGAGGAACACCGACCGAGTGTAAGCAGTAGTAGCAGTAGTAGGCGCTGCCACAGATACGAGACGAAACGACGGCAGAGCGGCTGTGCGTGCGTGCGTGCGTGAAGAGAGAGTGCGCGCGGCGGCGTCGCAGCGCCAGCCACGGAGTCGGCGGCGCGACCGCGAGTCGTCGCCGAGCTCGAACCTCCCGAGCGCAGGGCTGGGGAACGAGAAAAGCGCAACACTGGGCTCGCGATCTCGGCGCTCGCGCCGACGGCGCAGCGCTCGCGGGCCCCCGAGTCCCGGGCCGCGGGTTTCCCCGGGCCGCCGGCGACGGTAAAACTCACCTCTGGCCCCGGCGGCGAGCCCAAGTCAGGGCGGTCCTGGCTCGGAGCGCAGGCGGTCGGACGCCATCGCTGGCACGGGTCCCCCCCGCTCCTCACCCTGACAGCTCGGTCGCCATGGCAACGGCCGGCGCGCGCGAGGGAGCACACAAAAACTGCGCCGGCCCACCCAGTTCCTTCTCGCAAGCTCACGCGAGAACAGCTGTCGCCGCCGAGCGCGGCGCTGGCGGCGACGCCGATGACGCTAGCGGCGCCAGCGCCGCCGTGGAGTTCTTCGGGGCCCATCGTTCCTCTCCCGTTTTTTTAGCGACCCTTGTACGTTTTCTCCGTTTTCTTACATCAGCGTAAGAGGGCGTTGATCGGAACGCCAGACCCAGGGTTGCCCGATGAAGCTGCGGCACCCGTCAGTGAAGCCAGGGGTCTGTTCTGCGAGTCGTCTTCCCGTGCGCGTGGCTGTGTTCTTCCGGTTTTCCGGGGAAATATTGCAAGTTGAGCGTGGAATACTGGCGTGAAACCACTCCCGCGAGTGATGCGAAGTCCTCGTCGAGCACCCTTGAGGTGATCTTTGCGTATCGTAACCACCAAGTGGAACATAAGGCTCGAACCACCAAAACGTGCGGCCAGCAAACGCAAGAGCGCGGTTGAAGTGCGCTTGGTGACAACGCGTAGTGGAGTGAGTGAGAGGTGCCAGCCCCCGGACCATGTCTGAAATGCGAATTTTTGTTTTTATATTGCCTCGTTGTTTCCTGAATTGCCATGCTTCCTCTTTAATGCAATACAATGTTGACTTTGTCCGTAGTAACACACAGGCATGCTGCAGCATTATTTGAGCTCACAGTTTTCCAAGTAGCCGAGACAGGTTCCGGCAAGAAATTAACGTCACGAACATCTGCAACTAACATGCCGTAGTACTGCCTAGCAAAATTTCTGTTTTTTTTTTTTTTGCAAGGATTGAAAGCATTTATTTAGCCGTGTCACGTCTTCGTGCCGTCATAACAAGCCTTCTACCTTTCGTTTTCTGATTCGCTTTAGTTACACACTCATCGGTACTATAGTTATACTAAATATACGACGATGAAAAATCGGCGCTGAAAGGAGACATAGTGAAGAGGACGACACAGGAGTGCCGTGAAGTCTAAGTGTTGTTTGTCGGCCGTATCTAGCAACCCGCTTCAATTTAAAACTTCAAACAATGGTAAAAATTAGCGGCACGTTAATGTGCGCTGAGCTTTTCCGCTTTTTTTCTGTTCGTTTCATAGTTTTGTCCCTTATAATACATATCACGTACACAGACTGTCCTTTTGAAACCAGTTTCAAAGCAGAAGCTAGTCCATAAAAAACCTCTCCAAGGATGGCGGCTCGCACGCTGGCAAGCAAAGATAACACCCCAAGAACCTGGAAACCAGACTCAAGTTACAGCCTTTCAGCTCGCTTGACCATGAGCTGAAGAGAAATGGAAACATCTGGCACTGATAACATCTTATAGATTCTAGACAATGTCGCGTATTTAATGAAATTAATTTTAAAAAAGTCTTTCCAAGACATTCTTTCAATTCATTGTAAAAAAAAAAAAAGGTCCTCCGCATTTATTGCAAAAACATCCTTCCAGAGAATCCTGTAAAGGGTGCACCTTGTTCAACCACCGCGTACTGCAGTGAAGCAAACGACAGCGCCACGTAGAAGGGAATCACTCGAAAGCAAAATGAAGCAACACGCACCAGGAAAGTGACAATGCATTGTCGAATCCCGGCGCGCTGTGTCGCTTCGAGAAGCTCTACCGTTAAAAGAAGGCACTGTGTACTCGGTATGAGTCATGTTTAGAACATCTCAGCGAACGGCAGTCGCAAAAACAAACAACCAAGACAGTGGGCGGGTGAGCCGACGTGCTGAAAACCCACCCACCGCTGACGTGATCAAAACACAGCGCGAAGAAGGGTCATTCTACGTGTCGTCAGACAGAATGGAAACGCGGCACTTGTCATTGTGACGTAGGCGCAGCTGCGGCGCCCGTCAACTGCAATGCAACCGAGCGGGCGCCGTCTGCGCTCGCCCATACGGCAGGAGGGAGGTGGTCATTTCAGACAGCGCTACTAGATGGCAGCACACGTCAGCGCCGCTAGCAGGAAACTGAATGCGGACACACGGTGTGGAATATACATTTCCGCATGACGCTTTCTCTGGCTGATGCGAAACAGCTGGGTGCACAAAGTTCACTTCGAGCTGTCCAGTGGAATAAGAATATGCGATAAAAGAAGAAAAAAAAAACAAATAGAAACGAAAAACAGCTGCGCTCTCCGGAGTAACAAGCGCTTCTTCAGCCGTTTCAAGTGAACAAGCAAAATTTCACTTTATACGTTGAAACTAGCTTGAATTGCGAATTTAAAAAATCAGCAAAAAATCGGTGAAAGCCTCGTAAAGCAGCCATTGATTTGAATAATCGTAGCTAAGCTATGTCGTAATGTAGGCATCGTACTACTTAAGGCTGTGGCATTGGCCGACAGTACACCGTTCGGATGCTTGCGAAGGCCGTCGTGGATTCTGTTTCCATTAAACTTACCACAGTTCTAGTTTTCACCAGGCTCCATCATTCTAACGGAATAAACAGCGTTTTGAAAGTACTAATATTTTTTTCTTTCGCCTGCACATTCCGCTTGCTGACTCTGCTGAACAGCCTTTGAGGAGATAGATGCATAAAATTCTTTACCGAATAAATCACATCGGCAAGCTGAAAGTAACAGAAATGACGTACTTGAGAAAAAAAATATTCCCAAGCACAAAATACATGCGCCGTTAACCGCCATTTCCGGGGAAGCAACAGCAATATCAAAATAACTGCTGTTGAAAGTTTTTTGAGAGATCGCTGTGTGGCGTGAACATGTTCAAAGAACTGACCAACAGGAAAGAATTCGACAAATAAAGGAACGACGCAACGCCCACGTGAAGCCAGTATTGATGTCTCGAGGTCTGAAAGGCTCGAAGTAGAAACACTCGTGACGTCACAGGCGAGAAGGGAGCCTATTTGTAACTATGTGTTCGTGTCTACAGCGATGGTAGACAAAAATGGCGAGCGTCTGGCACGATCTTTCGCGTTGGATCAATGAACGAAGGGCATCCACCTCGGCGTAAAGGTACCGGAGACAATTTGGACGGACGTGACGTTACGCAGGAGCACCTCGAGAGAGAACTCCGTCTTGGAACATGTGGTACAACGTGGAGGCTGGCGGCACCAGGCTGCATGCATGCTTTTACGTACAATTGTGAGTAGTATAAGAGGGAACGAACTGTTTGCACAGAACTGCGACTTTTTTGTTATTTACACATTAAATTTGAGAATGGCATTTAATATTACACGCCAAGAGCAAAATTACTTACAGATCATAAAGAAAGCTGTGCTTGTCGCATGTATTCATAGACTAATGGATGAATTAATGCTCAGACTTTGTTTCTTTTTATATTGCTCACGACTGTACTTCATCATTGTAAGGTTCCTATGCGGGTGAACTTTCGCAGCGCATGCTGATCTAAGCATTTTAAATATAGAAAATAAAAATAAAGATACACATGTAACTTTTTCCCAGCGTGCAAAGTGCACGTCAACTAACCTCGTGCACTTACCGGCGGCATGACTGTCTTACGATATTGAAATTGCACAGAACACTCGCAATAAATGCTACCGCGCTCAATCATTACGGTGCCTGACGTGTCAAGATGCATGAACTTCAGCTTGCGGGTACCGCTAACTTGCTCTTGAAGTCGAAAACTTTGTAAAATTGCAGAAAAAAAATTGGTGGGCACTTAAGCTCCGCCTTTAGGGGTATGTCGCGATCGATATCGTTAAGGGTCCCGTCGGCTACTCCACCAGATCTCAATGATTTATTACCCTATCACCTGCTGTGCTAATACTACCAGATCATATGACACGCCGATGTCACGTGACACAAGCACAATGCCCTTCGCGTACTCTCACACCTCACCGACATGCGCTTTGCTACTGCCTTATTTAGTCCCTCTCTAATCACACAAATATTCATTAGCACACAGCCGTAAGCCACCACATTATGTGAACGATCATTCGACATGCATATAAAACCCCACTTTAATCAAGCCGTATGAACGTGCCTGCGTGACTTAGGAGTGGCGTGTATGACTTGCAATCCAAGGGTCAGGGATTCAATCAGTAGTTAGTAGTAGGAGGTTTATTAAAATAATAAAAAAAAAGGAGGAAGATTTTCGCTAGCCCCTGCGTCTGTCATCGACACTGAAGCACCTGAGCTGGGGCAGCGGAAATAAATGATAGCAGACTCCGGAATCATTTCGACCACCTGGGGATCTTTAACGTGTGCTGGGATGTCTGTCCGCGTTAAAGATCCCCAGGTGGTCAAAATTATTCTGGAGCCCTCCACTATGGCACCTATTTTTTCCTTTCTTCTTTCACTCTCTCATTTATCCCTTCCCTTACGGCGCGGTTCAGGTGTCCAACGATATGTGAGACAGATACTGCGCCATTTCCTTTCCCCAAAAACCAATTTTCATTTTTTCCCATCGAAATGCAGCCGCCGCGGTCGGATTGAACCCGGGTACACAGGCTCATAGACGAGCGCCTTAACCACTGAGCCATTGCGGCAGGCGAAAATGAAAATTGGTTTCTAAGGAAAGGAAATGGCGCAGTATGTGTCATATATCGTTGGACACCTGAACCGCGCCGTAAGGGAAGGGATAAAGGAGGGAGTGAAAGAAGAAAGGAAGAGAGAAGTGCCGTAGTGGAGGGTTCCGTAATAATTTCGACCACCTGGGGATCTTTAACGTGCACTGACATCGCCCAGCACACGGGCGCCTTAGCGTTTTTCCTCCATAAAAACGCAGCCGCCGCGGTCGGGTTCGAACCCGGGAACTACGGATCAGTAGACGAGGGCGAGGTGGTGGTGGTGGTGAAAAGCCTTTATTTAATGAAAGAAGTGAGGCTCTCTAAAGAGCCCCGCAATGGGTGGAGTCCTTATTCCGGGACCCCATTGGTCGAGGGGCTGCTTGTTCTGCTATCTTGTTCTGCTATAACCTTAAACGTGCAGGGTACATTTTTTTTCCTTTTCGTTTCCGCGGCCATGTACCCACACGTCGAGCAAGAATGTCACCCCATGCCATGCTGTATGTCCCGTTGGGTTTGTCGACGCATAAGTTCTGTTGAGACTGTATCGTGCACGGAACGCATGGGTAAGACGTGTATCTTTTTGAGGCCACCAAGAGGTCATGCTTCATTTCCACGTCCTCTCTTTGGGGCGACAACGAATCGCCGGTTACTAAGTGCCGCCAGTTCGCGGACCGTCACTGGCTGAAAGAGGCGGTCTCAAAAACGCTGAGGAATAAATAAAATAAATAATTGTTTTTTGGGGGGGAAGGAAATGGCGCAGTATCTGTCTCATATATCTTTGGACACCTGAATCGCGCCGTAAGGGAAGGGATAAAGGAGGGAGTGAAAGAAGAAAGGAAGAAGAGCTGCCGTAGTGGAGGGCTCCGGAATAATTTCGACCACCTGGGGATCTTTAACGTGCACTGACATCGCACAGCACACGGGCGCCTTGGCGTTTTTCCTCCATAAAAACGCAGCCGCCGCGGTCGGGTTCGAACCCGGGAACTCCGGATCAGTAGTCGAGCGCCCTAACCACTGAGCCACCGCGGCGGAGGATAAGGAAGGAACAGGAAAAGACAAAATGAGGAGAGGTAGAGAGAGGGCAAGGAGGGGGGGCGAGCGGGAAAGACAAGGAATAAACGAACAGACGGGAAAGACCGACCCATTCGAACTAAGCCCAAGGGTTAAAGCTGCGAGGACGGCGTATAGTTGCGGAAAGCAGGGCGGGAGGTGTGGCTCGGGGACAGACTTGACAGGTATCGTTCAGCAGGTGGCTTATATTCACCGCGTCCGCCACCGGGACGGTCGATAACGCGGCCAGTGGACCGCGCGGGGCTTCTCATCACTTCCCCTCCCTCCCCAACCCTCCTTCCTTCCCCAAAAAGGGGGAGATGGGCGGCGGCGGTTAAGCGCCAATCGCCATGGCGCGGCGGCTCTCCGGGATCGGCCGACCGTGTCGGCGGATCACGCGGTCCTTTCGCCGCCAGTGGTCCTGCTAAACGAGCACCCGTATCGTCTCCGCCCCTCCCCCTTTTTCAATCACCCCCGCGTCCTTCCTCGTCGGGCCCGTGGTGCCATCTAGCGATTGGTAGACCGGACGTGCGCCCCTCGATGTGTCGCCATACTTTGTCGGCAGGAAATGCGATTCCGGAAGTGGTTCAGTTTCTTACGAAGTAAGAACAGATCTCTTTGAAAGGAAGAAGAGCGTTGAGAAATGTGATTGTTTTTCAACGAGAGACGCGTTATAAGGCTCGCACTCTCAATCTTCGCGGAAAATTTCGCATCTGCACTGAAGGAATATTACCTCGATAAAAGTGAAAACCACCCAAGCGTGCATTCGGGTATGCAAGCGTACACTGCATACACAAGGAAAAAATCGGTGAATAATAATAATTGGTTTTGGGGCTAAGGAATCGGCGCAGTATCTGTCTCATGTATCGTTGGACACCTGAATCGCGCCGTAATAGAAGGGATAAAGGAGGGAGTGAAAGAAGAAAGGAAGAAAGAGGTGCCGTAGTGGAGGGCTCCGGAATAATTTCGACCACCTGGGGATCTTTAACGTGCACTGACATCGCACAGCTCACGGGCGCCTTAGCGTTTTGCCTCCACAAAAACGCAGCCGCCGCGGTCGGGTTCGAACCCGGGTACTCCGGATCAGTAGCCGAAAATCGGTGCAAGATTCATAACAGTGATATATTTGGCGGTGTAACAGAGTACAACGAAGCCTTTATTAACGCAGTTGTTTCGTAATAGCGTTAGCATTCAAAGGCGCTCACTGCACCCTCGAAGGCGGCACAGGCATCAAGGCACCGTGTATGGGAGCTGTCTTCGTGGTGCCAAGGTGGTTGCTTTTTTTTTCTTCATTGTTTTGTGAGCCCTGCTGGTCTTGAAAACAGCGCATGTCCAAAAGAAGGGCAACATAAAAGCCAGTGGCAACCAGCGGAGCCATAATGAACAATAGTAATGGGATCCCATGATAGAGGGCGTGCTTTCTCGAGAATTCTCGCTCGCGAGACTACTGCGAAGGCTTGAACTATGGTGCACAAGTTTGAGTGATGCAGAGACTGGACAGAACACCAGCGATACCCACCTCCTTTCCACCTGCTTCGCATCTTCTCCATAAGCATTTCGGACGCTGTTTACAATGAAAGCCGCCACGCTACCCATGGTATCGCGGCGATGTCATGGGAAACCAAACGTCACGTGGTTGCCAGCGTCACCATCAACTGGGACGTCACTGGCCCACTGCTACTGCGGACCCGAGAGAACAATTTGATGCACATAAATATGTGTGAAGCACCTGAAAAGATGTTCGCAAAGGTGATCTATAAAGGTTCTTTCTAAGGATACGAAAAGGGCCCCTTCAGAGAGCGCTTTAGAGCGCACCTCTGAAGGTGGCTCGCGCGTCACCGTTCATAGAACGTGATTAAAAGTGTATAATAGACTTAACACTTGTTTTCACCAGTCAAATTAGCGCCAGGATGCCATGGGTAGACGTCGCACAGTTCACAGCCCGCTGAATGAGAAACGCGATCACAAGCGGCAATGTGTCCGTTGACTTTGCAGAACAAAAAAAAAAACAGTCATCAGGCATTCGGGGTAATCGTAAAGTGCATGGCATAACAGAACTATAACTGAAGTAAGAGGCGTACAATGTAATCCAGCTATCATGCACTGAGCTCTACGCTAGTTCCAGATAAAAGAGAGAGAGAGAGTTTTAGCATAGCTGTTATGTATTTTCGTAAAATCCCCTGCCACTGCTGGACCAGGTGGGTCCACTGCTCGTGCGCAGCCGGCAATCCGCTATACGTCCACACTAATATACTTTCCCACTATGCTAAAACTCTCTAATGTTGAGTTTTAGCATCGTCACGGCAGCCGCCAAAGCGCATGCGCGTTGGCAGTTGCAGTTCGGTGTTTGAATTAAATCCCCTGACACGATATTTTAATCCAATACTCGCGCTTCGCGACCCTATATTTGACCCGTAAAGACCATTCAAACTTCACAAGAGTTCGGCAGAAGATACAGCATACTCACCGATCTGCACCATCCTGGAGCCGATGTGGGCCTACCGCCAGGGGTGCCGTCGTCCAGGATAGCGCTGCAAGCCTTGTCACGGCTGTAGCTTGTGCAGTTGCGCGGCAGCACACCCAGGAAGGGCCGTGGTCGCAGGCGATGCTCGCAGGCTAACATGGCTGCCACGTCGGTGACCAGTCTCAAAGCACCACACACAACGGCACCGCTCGAGCGACGCAGGGACAGTCGCCGCAGGCCTGGCCTCTCCCCCGAAGCCGACCCCTGAGCCGCAGTCGAGAGACCCGCACTGAGAACCGAGTGCACGGGTCGACGGCAAGACAGGGTCCTCTGGCACTCCCTCTCGCCTTGGACTTCGCGTCGCGACCCAGATTCTCCAGGCTTTGCTGCCGGTGGGTTCTGCGCGGAATGAGATCTTGCGTCCTCAGCCGGTTGAGATGTTTCCTCTTCAGCACCACTTGAACTACAACGGGACGACGTTCTTGAAAGTTTGCGGGACCGCTTCTTTCGCCGTCGATGCGCCAGGGGCGTTCGTTCCGCAGTGCCTGGGCCCGCGACCGCACAGTGTGAACTTCCTCCTACTGTACCACCAGTCGCTCCAGGCTCCTCGAGTCCAACGGTCGCTGAATGTGCGCTGGATCGTCGCCTTACCTCCTGAGACTCACTCGCCCTTTCCTGTGTAGGCGCAGTCGTCTTTGGCTGCTGCCCTGTTTTTTGCTCTAGGTTGACGTCTTCTGTGGCGTCGGGTGTATCGAGCGCTTTTAGACTTAGGCGCTTCGAACCACGGCGACACTGCGATTTCCGGCGTTGCTTCTTCTGCCCTTTACAGGGCACCTTGTTGAGTGGACAAGCAGGGGAGAGTGGATGCGATGTCGAGTCGCGCAGTTTGTCGCCGAGGTGTCCAACGTCTCTGGTATGCTGAGTAGGCTCCAGGGTAAGACACGACGACAAACGACTACAGGACTGAGATCTAAGAGTTTTCTATGCAGTAACGCCCTATTCTTGGGCTTTTTCTCGTTCTTACCGAGGTTTTCTTACATGTACAACCGTTAATGTGTGGAGTTTGTTCAGAAAAGCACGTTGACGGCTCAGAAGAAAAGAGCTCGAGCCATCGGAGCAGCTTAGCTGTCGTCACAGAAGCACAGAACGGAATTTTGGTCCTTCCTAAACGATAACGTTCTTATGCGACGGCTAACAATACTGCAGTACACGCCACAAACTTACTTCAAAGCGCGAAGCTCAAGGATGCACTCAAGTTGTGTAAATATAAGTTCACAGTCGACTTTTTATGAAGAAGCACTTGCTTGAGGCGCGAGTTTCCATACAAAACTGGCGGCTAAAGGTAAAAGTTTAAAATACCTATCTAAACTAAGTTTCACGAGGTTCACGCCGAAGAATGCGTTTAAAGGTAGCCATTCGCTATCAGCTTCCAGGTGTTGACCTTGGGTTTCAAAAGTGAAAACTAGATTACAGACGTGTCAGGAAAACTGATCTGCCAGCAGCATCTCCATGCAGGCACGTATTTTAACGAAAGTTTAACAGATGGCAGCAGAAGTAAGAATTATACACACCAAAAGCAGTCTAGGGAAAATAATGCAGGCGTACTTCGAGGAAATAGATTATGGAACGTGTTTCTAACATTAAACCTGCCTTGCGTTTGTTCTTGTGACAACTGAACAGACTATAATATTTAGTTGTAGTCACGACATAGAGATCCTCGAAACCAAAAACAATATGCTATTAAAAATGAGCAACCATTACAGCAGATCCAAACGAATGTCTCTTCAGGAGACCAATATATCAATATAAGACTCGAAGGCCTAGCGAACAAAGCGATAAAAGCTAGGTTCCATAAAGAACTGTAGTACGGCCATCGAACGGCTTGTTTTCCACACAGGCTTGATTGAGTCTTTCAACAGGGTCCCCTTGGAGCCGGCAGAGTTCATACACCGAAGGAAAGTATAGAAACTCCCTCACGTGCAAAGTCGTGGCAGATGCTGTCCCCAGATATCACATGACACACATTCGGCACAAGGGGTGCTTTCCTGGCAAGCACTGTCAATTGCGAGACGCCGAAGAGGAGCTCGCGCCGGAGGTGCCCGAGTCGAAGGCCTCGCCATACCAGGAACGCGCCAACAGAGGACCTCCGCACGCGCAAGTCCTATCTTCCGAGGAAGGCGTCCCGGAGGAAACGGAAACCATTGCCGCCAACGACGGTGCCGACGACCAGCTCCCTCGCGCAAGGCAGATAAACTGCTGCGTGACGTCATTGGAGAGGATATATACGCCCCGCGCACGGAACGGATGTGCTCCGTCCTTCCCTCTTTGCCCCAGATGGCTGCGAGCGCTCGCGTGTCGAGTTTCATAACAACCCACGGCAAGGGTCAACTCCGCGCGATACAGGGTTATGCCCCCTCAGCGAAGCCCAGTCCTTCCGATTACTTCCTACACTTATCGTGTCGCGACTTGTGTCTCGCACTGATATCTGCAAACGACCGCGGTGCATATGCTTCGCTCTGCGGAAGCTGATAACGAGCAAATTAGGGGTGCCGGGAGAAAGTGCAAGTTCACTTACAAGTTTCAGCTGCTCGATATATATATCTTCGAAAACTCTTCAGCTTGCTTTCATAAATTAGTGAGCAGTAGGTTATCCCTGGGCCGCTCTACGTGGGCTCAGAGAGCCTCACCGATAAGGTTCTGGACCTGGCCTCTACTACAGGGCTTGCTGCCGATCTGACTTCAGTACGATGGGGACAACAAAAATGGCTACGGCGCTCAAGGCAAACGTACTAAAGAGGACAGCTTTGAGAAAGAAGTAGAGGGGGAGAAGTCCAGCTTCCTTGGGCATCACTTTTAATTGTGAGGCAACTGCGGAAATACTGCTGTGAACATATACTGATGAGAATCGCCTAACCTTCAATTGCATAGCTTACTCTTGCTTTCAATGTTTGTCCTCTGCTCGCACTGTGCACATAGTAAAGACTGGTATAGAAAACCAATGGGGGTTGGGGGCGTCTTCGACAATATTAGTGAGGTAATTGGGAAATATTGTCAAATATACTGTTATGAACATATTACTAGGAATAGTCTAATCTTCTGTTGCGTAGCAAAGTCTAGCTTTTAAAGTGTGTTCTGCACTTTCGATTGATTGACTGGTTGAAAACTTTATTGAATACATGGAAATTCTCGGAGTCGTGGGTGTTCTGATATGCGAAAAAAAAATGCGTTCATAAACATCTCCCCACTGAACAAAAAATATGCTTGTCCAAAATTTATGGGGGAGCCCGAAATAAATTATGCATAATTGCAGAGTAAAATGCTGTGAAAGCACCGATGCGCTCCACAATTGCTTCAAATCCTTACTGCATGATTACATTCCATGGGGGTTTTCAATGGAGCTTTAGCTACTGCTTTGTAAATGTTCGCTAGGCTTCACTGTGGCAGTCTGCTGAGAGTGACAAAACATTTTGTCAACAGGTTGCGTAACCGTACGCATTCCTAAAAACCACTTCACGTTGCAAAGTTTTTTACATATCGCGCCGGAATCAACATTAAAAGGGTTAAGACACAAAGCTTTTAGGCGTTCTTTTTCTTTTTTGCCTTAAAAGGGGCCTGCGGGCCTAGCGATAATAAAAATGAGCACAAAACACCTGTGTACGGCGCTAATAATTACTTACAAACGATTTTACACCAGCGGTTCGTGTCTCGGTCGGTGCCAGCGCTGAAGTGCACCTTGACGTCACGGTCGAGTGGCCAATCTGAACTACCACATTCGTGATGACGTCGGCGTCGTCGGCAAGCACTGGTTGTTCCCGTGGACAACCACTCGTTTCGGTGACGTCATAATAATTAACGCAAGTACAGCCTGACGTCACTCAAAGCGCGTGGAAATGTCGCGAGGCCCCTCGGAAAACATTCAAAACCATATTAAATTATGTATGTTCCACTGCATGTGTGCGACTGAAACTTGCTAGAAGGCACATGAAGCACATAATAATAATAATAATAATAATAATAATAATAATAATAATAATAATAATAATAATAATAATAATAATAATAATAATACTAATAATAATAATTCAACGCGGTGGCACAGTGGTTAGGGCGCTCGGCTACTGATCCGGAGTTCCCGGGTTCGAACCCGACCGCGGCGGCTGCGTTTTTATGGAGGAAAAACGCTAAGGCACCCGTGTGCTGTGCGATGTCAGTGCACGTTAAAGATCCCCAGGTGGTCGAAATTATACCGGAGCCCTCCACTACGGCACCTCTTTCTTCCTTTCTTTCCTTTCACTCTCTCCGTTATCCCTTCCCTTACGGCGCGGTTCAGGTGTCCAACGATATATGAGCATTTGTTTGCTTTCTAAATTTTGCATCTGTGCCTTTTAAAAAACAGCTGTTTATTAGAGCGAATATACTTCACTTGCAGTATTAAATGCTTCCTCCCTCCAATTACGTATATTCTTAGCAAGGCCCGGGACGTGGAGCAACGAACGTTGAGAGTAATACGAATGCATGAAACACTACAAGATTCTACTGCTGAAAAGGTTGACAAGTGGTAATACCGAGGCCGCCTTGAAAACCTTGAATAACACGATCTGCCGGGCTAGTTGGTTGCTATCCATACGTATCGCATATGACTGTCATATGACGATCCTAGCCGCCGCGGTGGTTCAGCGGTCATGGCAGTCGGCTGCTGACCCGAAAGACGCGGGCTCGATCCCGGCCGCGGCGGTCGAATTTCGATGGAGGCGAAATTCTAGAGGCTCGTGTACTGTGCGATGTCAGTGCGCGTTAAAGAACCACAGGTGGTCGAAATTTTCACTATGGCGTCTCTCATAGCCTGAGTCGCTTTGGGACGTTAAACCACCATAAACCTAAAGTTTTTGAGAAACAGCTGTATATTGCATCGAATATACTAGCACTTGCGGTATTAAGTTTCCCTCCTCCAATATTTGTTCTTAGCAAGGCGCCGGGATGTGTAGGAACGAACGTTGAGAGGAATACGATGTATGAAACATGACCGCAAGACGTCAAGGATTCTACTTCTGAAAAGATTGACAAGTGGTAATACCGAGGCTGCCTCGGAGTGGCAGATGAAAGGGATATATATAGACCCTTCCCTCTATGGTCGGAAATAGCCCCCCCCCCCCCCCCCAACCCTCTGCATTGTCGCGCTTCTCCCTTCATTTCACGCTAGCAGGGTCATGAGAATCGGCCGACGTCATTGGCTGGAAAGGGGGTCCTTTGACGGAGAAAAGCCGCTTAGTTCTTGAGCTGCATCCGACTATAGAACACTGTTAGACCAGTGTAAGGAACTTATATATAAACGGGAAACAAAAATGCAAATGTGATATCAAGGCCTCTATAAATAACTAATCCTCACTTCCCAATATGTGCACTTCGCTCTTCACGAAGGACGCTAAAATAAGAGGGCTTCAGATCAGATTCGATAAGGTACAGTTTCTAAATAAACATCGGATATAAATAAGCACTGGCTAAGCGTCGGACCCCTTAAAGGGGCTGTTGGAGAAGTGGGTTCGAGGCCGCAGTTTGCTTGCTGCTTCTTGACGGAACCGCGGTCAAGTCGGCGCCCGTTCCCTCCACCAGGACAGGAGCGCCATCGAGTGGAAGACTCGGGTGATGGGCGAAAGATTACGAGTGGGTTTATTGACAGAAGCGCCGTCGAGTGGAAGACTCGGGTGATGGGCGAAAGATTACGAGTGGGTTTATTTACGCTATTTTACATCGTCAAGAGCAAACAAGAGAGTTCCTCGGCCACACTAAATGCGGAGTTATATAGGGCTCTCATTCCCTAGGTAGAGGACGGCCTCGCCTAGGAGGGAGTGGCCTAAACGTTCACTTTGACGCACAATCTCACACTTTCCCTCACTTGCGGACACGCCCCCGTCTCGTGTTTGAGCTTGAGAGCGAGGGGAACGTCGACGAGGTCGCGTAGGCGGCGATAGATCAGGTGGGTCCATGGCCAGCTGGTTGTCGACTCGTGTAGCCGAAACCTGTGCTTCCAGTATCCAACTCGTGAGGCAGGCAGGCTGGAGGGAGACACCGGAAACAAGACCTTTGTCTCCAGACATGGCCGCGATCATTGGCGAAGATAATGGTGGTGGTGGTGGTTGTTGCTATGAAGGGGGGGGAGGGGGATACTTGGCCCTTTGGGCATCACTCTTGGGGACCAGGGGAGGAGGAGGGGATGTAGGGGAGAGGAGAGGGGGGAGAAGATAATGCCCGCCTGCTCTCTGTGGTGGCTCTCGGCTCGTGAGGGGACACGGCAAATTTGGCGTTTTTGTGTCCAAACTTCACCCCGTCGAGGCCGCACTTCGTCGCAGCAAAGCATGTTGATTGAAGCCACATGACAGCTGGACCCTCTCCCGGTGGTCCACTAAGGCAGTCCTTGAAGCAATCGTCGCTGAGTAATCAGACAAGATTCGCAGCATAAATAAAACGCACACAGAAGACCAGGAACGAACAAGACGGGACTGTGCTGCACGTGAAAACTGGAGAATGCTTTGCTTTGGAAGATAAAAAAAGAGTCCGGTGTAGAAGAAATACGTTGCAGTAGCACGGTGGTTTGGGTTAGTTGGTTGCCATACCACCGTGCTACTGCAACGTATTTCTTCTACACTGGGCTCTTTTTTATCTGTCCAAGCAAAGCATTATCCAGTTTTCAGGTGCAGCACAGTCCTGTTTGTTCCTGGTCTTCTGTTTATTTATGCTGCGAGTCTTGTCTGCATTATGGACAGCAGCCAACTAGCCCAAACCACCGTGCTACTGCGAGTAGACCGGAGGTACTCGCAGCCACCCAGTAGAAACATGTGTGCTGCCTTTCTTAACAGGAGTAGGAAAGGGGCTCTAAGCTGCGGTATGCCTGGGAGGTTGAGGGACGCCGCTTCACGAATATCCTGCAGCAAGAATTTTTAATGCGAAAGCATTGCTACTCCCATTACGCGAAAAGCCGGCGGCTTGTGTGTGTTACTGTGTGCACTCACAGATGGTACCAGCGATGGCAACAAAAAATTCGGCAGAGACTCTTAAGACTGCTTACATGTGGGAACTCGAAAGCATCCCTGTCCCTGGGTGCACTGACACGTGCCCACCCACACACAGGCGCGTATTCCACAGTCGCCGCCTTATCCCGCATTCGCCTTAAAAAGAACGTCGATTCTCAGATAGACGGGAATAATAATAACAATAACAGCAATAATAAGAATACCCAGCGGCTCTTTGGACATGACTCAAAATCATATTACGTTCCACTCAGCGTCTACGACTGAAACTTGCTAGAAGTGATCTCCTTCTAGCGTCTGCACCTTTATTCGCATCCACCGCTTGGAGCATAGGTTCGTCGGCCGTCATCATGACCCTAACAGTGCATCACGACTTTGACCATTTTTTTCGACCATTCAAAAGTTGCCGTGCAAGTATAACGAACTCCGTGCCCTGAAAAAGACGGCCGCTCAAGGCGTCGGTCGAGGCAGTATGCGATGTCACTCTGAGCGCACAGGCACGTACGTATACGTACGGCCGGGAGCCGTCGTCCTCCTTTGTTTAGGGCGTATTCCTCCGGAAGCTCACCGGCGAGGCCGGTTGCAGCGCCAGCACTGCCGCTGATAACACCGCGGCCACGGGCGTCAACAAACACGGCCGCGGAGGCGAAGAGGGCTCTCTGATCTCTCTCCCACCTAGAATGCAACACACAGTACAGCAAAAGGCGGGCACTCTGGAAGCGGATCGCTTTGCCATTACGCAATCCCTGCGCCGACTGCAATGGTATTCATGTATGAAATGTATTTACACGGTTACAGTCAAACCGTTATAACGACATGGCTTGTAACGAAATAATGAATATAACGAGGGCAGCTTATATCGAAGCACATGACTTCGACATCTTGTTTTCACGGAGTAAAATTTTCCTACAGCGGGATATAAAGGACTGCAACGAACCCCACTGGCCATTGCGCGCTGCTGATTATGCCCACTAATTCCGTGCTGATTCGATGCGGCAAGTTGAAATCGCCGCGCTGTCGAGTAATAATAATAATTGGTTTTGGAGGGAAAGGAAATGGCGCAGTATCTGTCTCATATATCGTTGGACACCTGAACCGCGCCGTAAGGGAAGGGTAAAGGAGGGAGTGAAAGAAGAAAGGGAGAGAGGTGCCGTAGTGGAGGGCTCCGGAATAATTTCGACCACCTGGGGATCTTTAACGTGCACTGACATCGCACAGCACACGGGCGCCTTAGCGTTTTTCCTCCATAAAAACGCAGCCGCGCTGTCGAGTACCGCACAGAACATGCGGGGAAACCTTATATCGCCGCAAGAGGGGGTTGCATGGAGCGTTTGTGCCATGGAGGAAGGAAAACTTTTCCTTCTCCATGGTTTGTGCAAACAATTCGTCAGCTTCGGCACGTGACTTAACGCTAGCGCCCCCTTCACCGAATCATACCGACGATTCTGGACGAAAGCATTTTTGAATTGGAAAGAGTTTATGAACGCAGTTTTATCATATATTGTAAGATTTCATTATAACGATCAATATAACCGCAGATCTCCCATCGGCAGGCTTGCATTTTTGTTATTAACGTTTTCGCTATCGTCAAAAGCGTTCCCCGTTGGTTTGCTATGGCAGTCTTACTGCTTGATGCCAGCGATGGAAACACTACAAAATAAAGATTTTGCTACATGTCAGA
This sequence comes from Amblyomma americanum, assembly GCA_030143305.2. Taxonomy (NCBI): domain Eukaryota; kingdom Metazoa; phylum Arthropoda; class Arachnida; order Ixodida; family Ixodidae; genus Amblyomma; species Amblyomma americanum. The sequence goes on from JARKHS020032514.1 coordinate 192,829, forward strand.
AGAATATGGACCATTATCTTCAATATTTCCATATCAGTAGCAGACGGTACGTGTCCGCTGGCTTTACGGGGCGAGATGTCGGAAACGAGAAGGCGGCTACCATCAAAGCCATCGCAGCCATCGCTCGCTCTGGCGTGCGCATTCGCCCCCAGATGTCCTGCGGTGAAACACTGCAAACCATGTGCTAGTGAGTTGTACGGTGAAGCCAACTAAAGCAGGTACTCGATCATGACGAATTCGCCGCCCAGCCCGCATTTTTAGGCGGGCCGTAACGGCTTCAGTGCTTAGAAAACGGAACTAAATATTCTGAATAAGTAGTTTGCAACACTAATGCTCTAATACCCGTTTTCTAAGCTCTGTAACTGCGAGCCGCGAAGACATGTGCACGCGTTGGCAAGGCAGACGTAATCGGTTGGTGCACGTGTACTCGGCCGCGCATGTTGAAGGATGCCCGCAATGTACATTGGCGGTGCACTGAACGCCAGTTATGTCGCCAGAGTGCCAGGTACGTTGTCACAGTGACAGGTAAGCCTGCTGGCATGTGCCAGTTGCAACCAAAGTAGCGTCACTGTAACGAAGCAATGGCTGCAAAGAAAAAATCGCGGAGGCCCTTTCGGCTTCGTTGTTACTAAGCTCAACTGTAATAAGACTTAATGTGTAACGTTAATTTATTGTAATGACCTGAACATTAAAATAACATTTAGTACAGAGCTTTAGCATAATGTTACTTAGTTTGAACATAATACTAACATTCGCTATGCAGAATATAACGTTATTAGTTTCTAACAGCGTGAAGTACCTGCGCATTAAATGACGTAACTGCAGCTTACACAACAATAGGCACCTTAGCTTACCGAGCTACCGTTACCAGAATACCGGGAGCCCGCCCACCGCCAGTGCGCATGCGCTGATTGGTCCTGATGCCGCAGTCGCGCGCGTAGCTGTGGGTGACTGGCGCCATCTGGTGCCCTCGAGGCGACCTGCGCATGCGCACTGACAGTGCGCGGGCTCCCGGTACTCCGGGACCTTTACCTTTAGCATACCATGTACTCCGGGCATGTTGAGCAAAAATGTGGGCCCAGACAAGGGGATTGTTGTACCTTGGACAACTATTATCAAAACCGCGTGATCAACATCGTCTCGGTCACGCTCTTTTCCCCCTCCCCCTTTGATGAATTAAAGCACCACGCATTGCGGCGGCTTTTCGTCCGTGGCCTTGGCTCTGTTCTGTGCCGAAAAAAAAAACATGCGAAAGCAGAAATACATGCAACACTGGCTTGTCTTGTTACTTTACTTTTGGCTTTCTAATGTTGACTTATCATGTTGTTTCTCATTTTGTACTATCACTGTGCAGGCATGTTTTTATCAAAATGAAGCCCAAGTCTGCGATGACTGTCGTTCATATACCAATGGATGGCGTCATCACAACTGAAGCGCCACGATGTAGGCGAAAGTACCTGCCAAGCGGGGGCGCTAGGAGTATAAACAATGTTGTGGGACTTGCCGCTGTACAGATAATGGAGGCACCGTTGGCAATGATGGCACAAACCCACACGTATCGCTAGGCCTTGGTTGGAGTTTACTTAATAAAGACTCCTTTTCATGTCCGAGTCAGTCGGCCTGCTCAGTTGTATTGCTTGCGAAAAAATACGACATGGATGTTTGCAGGCAGTATCCCAAATGGGTGCTGCTCTGTTCAAACAGTCTGATGTTTCCGAAAGGCATTTTGAAGCGTTTGGCGCCATCAGAGTCCTTCAATGCTTCTCAGGCACAGTCTTATAACCGCGCGTCCCACTCGGCGACAGAAAAAATTCAGCGGCGATCAATTGGATTTACGTAGAGGATGCAATAGCATTTTTCTTTGACTCGTCAATCTTATGCAATTCCGATTCTATTCTAATTCAATTTTTGTTCATAATCACTTCTTTTATTCACTTTTTTAAGACAAAATCCTTTAAATAAATTAACAGCGAAAAACGGCATCCAGGTAATGCGGTCCACAAAACGCCCAGCGATGTCATCGGCAAAGAAAAAAATTCTTCCAAGAAACCAAGTTGCTTTTAGCGAATAATGGTGAACCTAATGTATGCATTTCCTCATGACTGTATGCTAATGAGTAGGTGTGTTGGCAGGTGGAGTCTTCACACACATGCCACCGCCAGCGGGGACGCATTCACGACCCTCCTTGCGCTTGTCCAACAGCAAAAGGTGCATTTGATGCTAAGAGATTTTGATTCAAAGTTGAAAAGCTTTTGCCTGCAACTCTGATTCAAACTCTGGACTCTCTGCTGACGAAACAGCTGAAAAGCGACGTAAGCTGACATAAAAGTGGACCCCGTGCTTACTGGCAGCGAATGTAGAGGCACTGTGATGACACTTACACTGCCTGTACCACGCACAAGCCATTTAGTCTCAAAAAGCTTCATACAGTTGTGACAGCCTTAGGTATTGTGAAACAGCCCCAGACTTTTCAAAGCACGGCATAAAGCAACTCCTAAATATTTTGCTTTCCTGTATATGTTCAGTCAACATCTAGCAATTCAGACAGCTATATGGTGTTCCCCAGAAAACGCTTACAGCAAGAAAAAAGACATAACAACAGAGCAACTAAAGTACATATCAAATACATTTATTTGTTTACAGCTGCTGTACAAATACCTCATCAGTGCCTTGCCTATACAATAGCGATAGTTAAAAAAAGGAGTGAAACTGGTGCTTCGCACCACATCTCACATTATGTACAGAAAAAGTGGGCCCTCCCCCAACCTGTTTTCCCTTTCATAAAAAAAAAAACTTTGCTCCTGCACACCACACAGAGCTCTTGGAGTTGCATCTCGTGAGACACTCTCTTCAAAACTCTCGTAGCCAAAAGAAATCCCTAGCACGTACAAATCATCTTCTGTCACAACTTTGTTCCATTATAGAGTACCTCATAGCAATACACATCACTTGAGCAGCTGTGCCAACTGCATCAGTGAGCCAGAGAATGCGAAACACATTTTTTGCACCATACATAACATTACTGCTTATGCTCCATACTGGGAAATCGTAAAACTAGCGGAAATAAACACTGCACCCAACAGGTTTCCAATAACAATGCACAATTTCAAGCAATTTGAATGAAACTGCCACTACGATGATGCTTGATGTGTGAATTAATGAATTAAAATAAGTCTAAAAGCACTGCCCCCGTCAACCAACACAGTCAGGCTAACATTATTCACACGTAGCAAGTACATGTATCAAGCATTGAAACTTTGCGAATCCACAGTTGCATCTTGCGAAACGTAAACCCCTATTCCTGCACTGAAGCAGCTTCTGCAGAGTACATTATATTACACAAACAAACAGTTCAGAAACAAGCTAATTTGAGTCACATCTGCAGACTTTCAAGCCAAACCTAGCATCCTAAAATATCTTAAATTACGACACATTACGCACGTAAATACCATGCACCAAAACCACATGAGTCACCCTAATAATAAATACCACGCAAAGAACATGCCTCGGATGCTAAAGCTTTCTTTTAAATAACACACTTCGATGGACATCTGCGTGCTGTGAGGGCGGTAGCTTTTCACACGCAGCACTTGCACGTGCATTATCAGGTAACTGTGTATCAAACTATATATATATATATTTATATAAGTACTGCTCTGTACAGCGCTTACTTTCCACTGCTATTAAGCAAAACCTGCTGACAAACTACCGTATCCTGAAAGGATGAAGAGGACAGATTTTAGACATGCTAAACCACTAATACCTATTACAGTTGTCCCATTCCAGACAGCAATTAGGAAGGTGCAGACCAGAAAAGAAAAGTGGTTGCACTTGAAAAGAGCATACACGCTCAGCACGGATTTGGTGCGCACGTGCATGTAGCCTAATGTATGTTGCGGAAGAAGACTAAGGACAGTGCAGCTCTGACTGAGCTGGAAACATTGAATAGTCTATAGAAGAGTCGTCGAAGAGCTAATGTGCGTTATCTTGTGCTAGATGCTGCTGACCATCGGCCTTTTGTCCAACAGAAAAGCAGCCATGTGCAGACAAATGGGGTAAGCTGAGGACGTGAAAAGCAAAAAAACCCCCAATATTTTTTTATACTTTTTCCCCCTTTTTTTCTGGAGGCCTAAGCTACAACTGTCTCATTTTGTACAACAGGTCTTTCTGAACTATAGTGCGTCGAAGATAATAATACACTGCACTCAATTTCTTAATAATAGCATATGTTCATGGTACAGTTAATTCTAGATAATTCAGCTCAAACAGGACGCGAAATTAGTTTGACTTACGTGATACACTTGATGTTGACAGGAGTAAAGACTCAGTCTGAATCAACCAAATGTTATGAATTAACGAAGTCCACTGTTATAGTGACTCCATCTAATTCCTTAACTAATCACACAGTGCAATCATTTACGCATTACAGACTCAAACAGCCTTGTCCGTTTGGAAAATGCAATTAATGCTAATGTCGTCAAAACTTCGGCATCAGCGACAGTAAGTCTGCTGAGACCAGCAGAAGCTTGGATACTTGTGGCCAAGAAGTTTGGCGATTGTGCGTACTTGGCGCTTTGTACCATTTTTGAACAAAGCAAGCCATAGCCATGTGCGACAAGAGTGGCATCGGAACTTTGTGCAAGAAGCTTACTAGACCATGTACTATATATATATATATTATTACACTAAAGAATAGTCGAACATCATTTTTAAAATCCGGATAAAAGGATAGTCGGAGTCACAACCACAATCAGCTGGGCTTTCTGATAAAAGCAATTAGTGCAACTACGCCTCGTTAGGCATTGTTAAAATGGTAGTGGCAAAAAAATATACACCATACGCAATGATCTATACTTTCTAAGTGGTGTAGATACAAGAAAACAACAAAGGATGACAGCTATTTCAAACACCTTGTAGTTCCAAGAGAACAACGTAAAACTATGACCTGTGTAAAAAAACCCAGATGCAACGCAACAACAATTCGGTTGGAATAATTCCCACATCGATCATAGGCTTTTGTTTAGCCTGCCAACCTATTTGTGGGCTCAAACAGGGATAATATATCGAATGCATATACTAGATACCGAACTAGTAAATAGGCTAATCTGTTACCAAGTTTCAAAGAATGCTTGACAAGGAAGGAGTTACAAGCACAGAAGGTGGTAACCTCTTGGATCAACGCATTCCACTTGCATCTTTAAACCAGATTCGAAATTACATAGCAATTCTCGCAGTGCAGAACTGTGGAAAACTGAGAACTGGCAGAAACTGCTCAGTCAAGCGGCTACTATCGCACTTCTAAAAATCCTGCAGGCTGCATGCAAAAAGCAGCTAAAACGATTCCCAGAAATAATTATCCGTTTCCCTTTCGAGACAAGACAATTTGACCTTGGGAGCTAACACTTCAAGGGAGACATGAAGAATCGCAACACTGTGGCGAAAGCAAGCCTCCTTGGTGGCAAGGTAAAGTTACCTTGGAGGAGAGAGCGTTTGGTAACGATGCTGACACTTTCGCACAACTGACAAATCATAACACATCTCAGTAAGCAATGCGATCACTAAGAGAAACAAAAGAAAAAGTAATGGAAAAAAAAAGAGAGCAACTGTTGAACACTTTGGCCACAAGAAACCCATCATACTTGCTCACATCACATCCAACCATTTCCCACTGAACAGACTGCCATGAACACACAGGGTGCTGTCATGTCTGAAAGCATGGGTGGCGCCATCTGTCATGCATGCTTGAAAGCAATGAGTGTTGGCTGCCACACCACGCTGTGCAATGCAATGTGGCCACAACACCCTCAGAAAACAGCCAGTGAGTCGCTCATTACATTACACCACTTCTACATGCGGTACGACGCTGTCTGTAGTGAAAGCCAATGCAGGCGTAATGGCAATTGAAGCTGGTTGGCCAGTAGTGCAATATGACAGGGGACACCTGGTTAGCATTCAAAGCCGAAATGTGTCCGCACTTTAGTGCTGAATTTTGGAAGGAGCCGTGTGGCTAGGTTCTCAATAGAAAAGTTACCTGGCAAATGTGGAAATGTTGTAGCTGAATTCAAAATTAGGAAGCAATGATCCCCTGAACACTGAATAGGTCTTCCCTGACATATCACACTTCACACTAAATCCATGATGCTTGAGAGCACTAAGTGCAATCATCATGCATTGAGCACTGTTGAAAAATCTGAAAACCATTGTCACTTTCAAGCTTGAGGGCAAGGTGATTTTGAAGAAGGTATGGGGAGTCAGATGGGGAGAAAGAAAATGAAATCATATGAAAAAAAAAAATTAAAAAAAGTGTTGACAACTAATTAGGGCCTGTAAAAGGCAGCAACACTCAATTTTAAAACCTTCGCAACAGAAGCCTCCAGCATATGCCAGGCTTATTTGCAAACAGAAACAAAAATCCTCCTGGAGGGGCACCGTCCTTTCAGAAGTATGGACAACTTAGGACTCGAGAGGCTGAGGAAAAGGTTCTCCGGAGGAGGTGCTCTCCGACTGGGCGGCCGACACTGGCCCCTCCTCGCAGGCGGTAGAGCTGGCAGTGACGACTGAGGATTGAGTCAGGCTGCGGAGCGACGACCGCCGCTGTTGCTCGCGCCGTACAGCGGCTTCTTTGTCCCAAGGCTTTGCCTTCACTCGGTAGAATCGTGTTCCAGCAGGCACCCGGTATCGGTTCTGCGGCTGCAGGGAGAAATGGTAAAGGTTTCTGTGTAAAGACCAACTTATGCGAAGACAAATGCACCAGAAAGTTTAAGCTCGACCCTATCGTAAGCCTAAAAATGACATTAAGCCTATTTCGCTTGTGCAAACATCTACAACTATCAATTTTTTTCCTGACATGACCACTGTTTGAAATGAGCTGTCACAAGATTCCTCTCTGCTTGCTCCCGATGCACGATCTGAACTTCTTGTCAATGGGCACTGCTCATACACTAGAATCTCGACCATATGAATCTCGGGAAGTCGGGAAAAACACTCGTATCATCCAAAACAAAAAAATCTCGCGTGCAGAATTTAAGCACTCCGTTTTCGGCTGACGGTGTTTGCCTACGACTACGCTCCACAACTGACTCGCAGCATCATTGCTGCGCTGCTGCCGCGCGACTGGTGATTCTGGCATCAGCGAGTACCTGGTGCTCGAGGGTGCGGTCACGGCTTGCGAGTTTGTACCATTTCGTAGTGGTGCAGCAAAGGAAGGGTGGGTCATAAGATCCGAATTTCTGCCCATTGCACACAATGCACTCTGGCCGAGGCATTTTATGAATTCGTATGGCCCCGAAATTTGTGGAAACTGGGATTATATCATCGCGACTTCTACTGTAACGTATTGCTGACGCTGTTTTTCATTTTATTTATTTCTTTGTTGTGTTCCTTTACGCATGATTTTATCTGTACTTTGTATCCCTAGCTTGGTAAGCACCATTAGGTACTCTGTGCCAGTGACACAATCCCATTAGCATCACATGTAATGCAGTTTAAAAATAACATCCATGAGGATTTTGTAGCCATGCTGAATTCAGGTATGAGCCTTAGGCTACTGTATCCTTAGTGCAGCAAGAGCTGCAACCATGGTTTCGTGTGCACACAGCTTAAACCAAGGCAAAGTCCAACAGGTTTGTTTAAATCTGCTGGGCCACCAGGGATGCACATCAGAACAAGGGGATTCCAAAGGCAGATTGCTAAACGAGAACGTCTTCTGCCCGATTACGAGAAAATTATCAGTTCGAGCGCAGATCTTTTCTGTGACTTCAAGTACATTCTTACCTTGCGAGCTTGGCAGAATTCTTTCTCAACAACCTCGGCCAGGACCCAACCTTTGCGAACAGTGCCAGGAGCTGGTAACACAAATGTGAAGACAGACAAGCATCAAAACCATGGCTCCAGTCGGCCTCACCAAAAAAGAACCTAATGAATGCTCACGAGCAAGTGATGAACAGAAGCACTGAGATCTCCCCAGGCTTCTTACACCACAAACCAGGGTGAACACAATCTAATTACAGGATCATGTTTCGTGAAATACAGTGACCTCTGACTAATTTGAATTTGCCAAACATAAACATCCGGTTTAGTTTATTTGATGCTTTGGTTGTAACCAGTTCATGGTTTCACTTAATTCGAACAAATTTTTGGCCTCCTTCAATGTCGCATTGTTATACAAGCTGGCTGTGTTCGCAACTTCACATGGCCTGTGCTTGAGCTTAACACCAATAGTCTTCACCAAGCTGCATCACCTTTACATGAGACAATGCAGTTGATTTCACTTCACTGGCATATTCTCCAACTGTACCACGCTTCTTTCAGGTGGCACAACACCTCTATAAGCTGTTCACCTGCTATGACAGCCAACTGGCAGAGGACGTTCAGAAGTCAAATAATACAGTCATACGGGAACATTGCAGCTAAGGTGACGACATGGTTCTTGGGGGTTTCAAGCAAGTGGTGGCTGCACACAGCATGTTCAGTCTTTGAGCTTAACATCATGGTACAGAGAGCAGCCCAAGGATAGATGCACTGTCGCCTCGGCAACAACGTGGCGACCTACCTGTCTTGAGGCCAAGTGTGTCGAGGCAGTCCGTGTGAAGAAAGTGCAGGTTCGGGCCCAGAACAAAGAGGACGTAGTTCTGGTGGCCCTCGTCGTAGCAGAGAAGCACAACATCGCCAGGTTGGCAACTGGCGAGGGCAGGTAAGAAATATGCGCATCCTAAATTTATGGTGCTAGCACAGACACTCTAGCGGCATTCTGAGCTATTCACACAATTTAATAGTCTCCTCTGCTGACTCAGTATTATAAATAAGCTGCACCCAGGCAGTGCAAGCAATGGAATAAACTACAAACACATCTGCACCAGCAACAGAGTGAAATATCAAATTCAAGTGAACATTTCTCGATGTTGATGAATAGCATAGAACTTCGATGCATTAGTGAAGCATCCTTTGCAACATATGACGGAAGCTACCTGCTAAAAAAGCATAGCTGGCACCTAGTGCGCAAAGTGGAGGGTGACTTACGTGAGGATGGAGACCTTGTCGATGTGAGGGGTTTGGAGTTGGGTGCCAAAGTTGTCGGACATGGCCATCTGCATTCACATCAAATGTATGCCATCTCTTTATATTGCTGTATTCGAATGCAAAAGTATAATAAATACGCAACCCCCATCAAGTACGGAAAACCAAGTGTTAACGGTACAAAATGTTCACGCAGGAAAAAAAAAAAGAGGGCTAGAACTGCAGCTAAGCTACAGCCCACAAGCAAGCACAGAACGATGTTGCAGGCACAGGCAGCAGCCATTGCTTCATATACCATGCCATGCACTGAAACCTCGATAATCTGGATTCACTTTATTCGAACCGACAGATAATTTGAGATCACACTCAAGCTCTACTGAAGTGATGCAAACTTTAATTAGTTGAAGCCCTTCCAGGACCAAAACAGTTAATTCAAACAACACTGCCACTGGTGCAGCCAGCTGTTTGCAAGATTATTTCAGGATGGAAGACTCTTTTGGCATGTTACTATAGCTGCCGCAAAACTGAGATGCACTGACAGCGCCAAACAGTGCATCATAAAAAGAGCTGATAAAGGCGGCAGACAAGTCTGAAGCTGAAGTTTATTTCATAATTTAGCCAATATACACAACCGTCTTGGAAAACAGGGTTAAACATGACATAGGAGGTCAATTAACGAGATCCTCGCACAACATCCAATCTGCACCCAAGGTGAACAGTCCACCAAGGACATTATTCTGTACAATCCGCGGCTGGCAAGCTGAGAAGTGCCAGTTACAGTTAAACCTGGATGTAACGAACCTCTATGTAACGAATTCCTGGATTTAACGAAATTTTTGAATTCCCTAACGCCGCCCCCATTGAAGCCCATGTATTTTCGACCTCGATGTAACGAAAACGTTGCGGCAGTTAACCTTGATGTAACGAACTCGCAAAGCTGATCAGTCATTACTTTTTGCACTTTTAAGGAAAATTCGACCAAATAAATGCACTATATTAGTGAATATTAGTATTGTACAGAGCCAACAGCTACACGAACGCCTGGGATCACCGCGACCAAGCGAACTTAGCGATGATGATGATAGCGACGGTTAGCGCGCGGCTAGCGCCGCCCCGTGCCCAACGTAGCAGCCTGTTCAGGCTTTGCTTGTGTAGCGTGGCACCAGGTGGCGTTTGTAGCGGCGGTTGATTTCTTTTGTTGCATTTTTTATGTATGGATTTGAAAAAAAGCATTTTTATTTTGTGATTTCCATATGTTTCAATGGCTTAGACACAGTTATGTGCAAGAATTCACTTTAAAAGCAACGCTGATGGCCGGTTCTTTCATTACCAGGGCGAAGGAAGGAGAGGGGGGAAAGGAGGACGAGACCGACGGGACGACGCGTTGCATTCGCCATTTTGCGTTTGTCCTGCGTCTGTGCGTGTCAGCTGTGCTCTCGTGCTGGTTCGTTTGACTTGTTTTGGAGGTGCTAGGCCTGCCGTCGGCGTGTAGTCGTGCGTCTCCGCTTGTAACTGCGTCGTCGGTTGGTCATGATGAGTTCTGCTAGTTCTACTGCCAGAAAACGAAAAGTTTTGTCTTTCGAAGACAAACTTGCAATTTTAAATGCAGTCGCCGCGGGCGAGAAGAAGAAGGACATTGCCGCCCGTTTCAGCATTCCAGCGAGCACCCTATCAACGATTTTGAGTGCGGAACACAACATCAGAAACGCAGTGGAGTCGGGAACAAGCTCGAAGAAAAAAAGCCTGAAGACGTCGACATATGCTGATGTGGACAAGGCAGTGTTCACGTGGTTTTTGGACACGCGAGCCAGAAATGTGCCCATTAGTGGCGCGATTTTGCAACAGAAGGCAAAGGACTTTGCGTGTATCTTGGGCCATGACGATTTCAAGGCAAGCAACGGGTGGCTGCAGGGATTCAAGAGCCGACACGGTGTCGTCGGGAGAGTAATCAGCGGCGAATCTGCCTCCGCAGACAGCGATGCTGCTGCTTCATGGGTGGCTGACAAGCTGCCTGGAATACTGAGTCGCTTCGAGGCGGCCGATGTCTACAATGCCGACGAGACAGCTCTATTTTATCAAATGCTTCCGGGCCGCACGCTAGCACTAAAAGGCGATGACTGCCGCGGCGGAAAGCAGAGCAAGCTCCGCATAACGATTCTGCTGTGCGCCAACCTCGACGGCACAGACAAGCGAGTCCCGCTGGTTGTCGGCAAAAGTGCCCGTCCCAGGTGTTTTAAGGGAACGAAGCGTATGCCCGTCAAGTATGTGGCGAACTCCAAGGCGTGGATGACTCGGCCAATATTTTCAGAATGGTTAACGGAATTTAACCAGGACGTCAAGCGGCAAGGCCGTCAAGTTTGCCTACTGCTGGATAATTGCTCGGCGCACCACGTCGAAGGCCTGCAGCTCTCGAACATCGAACTGCACTACTTCCCGGCCAACTGCACGTCCCTAATACAACCCCTTGACAAAGGGGTCATTAACAGTTTTAAATGCTGTTACCGACGCCGACTAATCCAGAAGATTCTTCTCGACATCCGGCTGGAACGGGAGATGAAGATTGATATTTATCAAGCAGTCGAGATGCTTGCTGCCTCCTGGCAAGAGGTCAGGGCAGAAGTTATTAGGAATTGCTTTTTAAAGGCCGGAATAGCAAGAAACGCACAGGCTGGTGCCGATGACGAGGAAGACGTTTCTACTCCGTCCGATGTGGCCGAAGCGTGGAACGAGCTACGCACTAACGGTGGTGTACCCGACGACGTTGAACTGGATGACTTTTTGTTTGCCGACAACGCCGCCGTGGCTACAGAGGAAATGACTGATGCAGCACTGGCTGAAAGCGTGCAAGATGATCGTGATGATGGTGCTTGCAATGCAGATCCGTGTGACGTGCCTACTGCAAAGGAGGTGATGAACGCAATGGACGTTATGCGCCGTTTCGTCGGCTCGCGCGACGATGAAGGAGCTCTACATGATTTAGCTTCTTTGGAGCGGCGTGTCCTGCCTGCACTTGTGCCGAAGAAGCAGGCAGCAATTACGCAATTTTTCAGTGTAAAATAACGCCGCCTCTCCTCTTCTCTCAAAGCTCCTTTGGAAGCTTTTTTTTTCAACGGTCCCTCTCAGGGCCACCAATCGCGCTTCGGCAGAGCACGCAGGCACGATGATTCCCGCTGTCTCTCGCTCGAGTTCCTCTCTCTACACCAAGTCGCCTATGCGCAGACACATGGTGCAGTCGTTTCGCGCCACGCACTTCCACGTGCGCGGCGACGTAAGAACAGTCGTGTCACGTCATAAAAACAATTGACGAGCCTTCACGCGAAACCCACATGTAACGAAAACCTGCATGTAACGAAAAATCGGGAGCTTTTTTCAACTTCGTTATATCCAGGTTTAACTGTACTGCTGGCAATGCCATGAAGTCGTGAAAAGCTAAGCACTTGCTCTGTCAAGAGAGCACAGTCCTTGCTTTGAACACCATCGCCATTTTTTGTAGCTGTACACTTTCTGCATGCTTTGCTGCATCGCCTTAACGCTTAAGAAGAGGTGACTCAGCTAAGAAGATTGTGATGAACGAAAAGTTACTGCACAAGTTTGTGCAGGGGAGGGGTGGATAAGAGGCAATGACACAAGTGCATTTTAGTGTGCACAACGCAGCTACCATGCATCACCAAACTGCACAGAACACCAGCCTCATCAAATGTAGCAGTCTTCGTTAGTTCAAGCCCCACCCACTTTACTTAGTATACATTCTTGATCTCATCAGAATTTGAATTAAAAAGATTCCGCTGGAAATAAAAAAAAAGTTTTCTTTTCAGTCTAATGTCAACTTACAACTTGCTGCTGCAGTCTGTTAACTTCTTTTTGCTTGTCAAGCAATTGCTGCAAACAGAAATAAAATAATGCCATTAGTGCTTGCAAGAAGCAACCCAAGTGCTTTTGCTGCAAGAGTCAAAGGAAGGCTAAGATGTCAAACAGTCAATGCATTCTTGGAAGCAATAAAAGCAACTGAACAAAAGGCTACACGTGCAAAAAGCTCACAGCATGTCTCTGGGGAAAAAAAAAGGACTAAGAGTCGCTGTACAGTAAAACCACGTAACAATGATCACCACTACTGCGAAATTTCCGCCACAACGAAGTATTTCAAAATCTCCATCAGCAAACCAACAAGGCAATGCAATTATTTTCCCCACAAGGAAACAATTTTCGGAGCAAGGTGTCACTTCAATGAATTTTTTTTCCGAGTTAGCAGCCGATTTTTTTTTTTCTTGCATCCACATATGCTCTTATCTCATTAGATTTCACCAAAAATGGCTGCCAAAGTCACTCCGCGTTTTCAATAATGCAGCTGACATTCCATGCGATGCAGCGCATGACTGCCTGCGATAGTTTTGCCAACAGCTGGGACTCCGCTCTTGCGAACTGCAACCATCAGTGCAAGGCGGCTTTTCCGCTCGCTTCGCTGATGAAGGCACAACGATGAATCAATTCTGCATTGATTTCAATGTGCAGTTATCATGCCGACGAAAAACGGCAAAAACTTTAATGATTTCATGATACGCAATGGCTAGTTCCAAACCACTTTTTCCGAGGCTTCACTGCAGAGCGCGTCGAACAACATTCTGCCGATATGTTCATACCGTGAGTCACGAAACGTCTCCAAAGAATTGGAGCAACCGCATTTCTGTCTAAAGCATTGATTTTGAGGTGTACACGACCTCTCTCTCTAATGCGCAGTGGCACGAGCGCACGCGTGCTTAGTCCACGCCGAAATGCCTCCAGGCATGCTAGCATGGACTCAGTATGAGCATGGACTCAGTATGAATTCTTGCAGGACGAAAGCTGAGGCACTTTTATAACACAGGCTGAAAAAATATTAGTTCTGGTAGCAAATGTAGCAGGTGAGGTCACATGTGAATACGTCCATTGTCCGAGATTTTCGGAGTGCCACTAAAATCACGCGACAGTACTGATTTCGAACCAGTGAAAGACAGAACTTGGAAAATAAACGTTCATTCCAAATTGTCAATGTTCTCGCCTGATTTCACGACAAAAAAGCTTCTGCTTCAGCGAAACTTCACTGCGAATTTCACTGTAGCGGGATTCAGGTATATGACCTCACAAAGCAAATTAAAAGAAGTAAATGTCCAAGCTGAACAACACTCACATTCTTCAGCTCCAGCATTGTGTCAGCAGAGTAGGGCAGTTTGACAGTGGATTCCCTGAAATGAAATTCAGCAAGAGCAAAAAGGCAATTAGTAACTGCCGTAGCTCACTCAGCAAATACAAAAACCGAGGCACAGCTGGGTTACAACAGCTGGAAAACAACTTCCGCTCTGGAAGTGATCCTGTAACCAAAATACCGTATAAACGGGTGGAAAGGCCACACTTTTTTTTCCAGATTTCGGGGCCAATTTTCGGGATGCGGCCCATACATGCGAGTTTTGAAAAAAAAAATCTTTTTTTAAAGTAAAAGCATGCCAATCAGGAAATCAGCGACATTTATTCTACATTCAATCGCCACTCGCAGTGTATTCCGACTCCGAGCTGGTGCTGTGCTAAAAAATTCCACCCTACAGCTGTGCTCTGGTTGCTCTGGTGCATGCTCTTCCACAAAAAGTCGCATAGCACGTCTGTTGTCAATGCGTAGCCGTTGAGCAGCTCTACTTCCAGTTCGGGAAACTTGCTAGGCTTGCCTCGAAAAGCGCGCTTTTTGCAGCTTGTGTTCCTCAATGCATCCTTTTGGTTCCACCATCGTCGGACGCACTTCTCGGCCACATCAAAATTCCTGCCCACCGCACGCTTCCAGTGTTCGACAGCAAACTCCCAGCCGTGTAGCTATTAAGGTGCTTGCCCGTCGTGCTAAAGCTGATAAAACTACAACGCTCGGCGGCAGCACGCGAAAGCCACAACTATGGTGAACCACAACTCCCGTGCCTTTGACAGCCACAAAAGTTGACGAAACGCTGGAGCTGGTGATGCTGATGCCGATATGGATAGCGGGAGCCGTTGGAAGCTTGCAGCGGAGGGAAAAGTTGACGATGACGATAATGAGCCACGGCCTCTGGAGCCATCTGTGGGCGGCACCTGGAAACTCTCGTGAGCATGTGTCGCCTCCGCGACGAAACGCGCCGTTGCTCGCAGCCGGAGCTGATCTCAGAGGCCATGGCGCGTGCATTTCGAAGCCTATTCCCGAGTGGGTCCTGTGGAAAGTTTGGGTGCGGCCCATACAGGGATATTATTTTTTTCTAATATTTCCTTCTGGAAAACAGGGTGCGGCCCATACACGGGTGCAGCCCTTACAGGCGTTTATACAGTACTGTCTGTTATTCCCCCCCCGCCCATTTTTCCCATCTGTACTCCCTTTGTTTATTCAATATCTGCATAAAGAAATTAGACCATCTGGGAAATTTTTTTTTATAAACAATTTGGCATCAGTGGGTTAATGCCGTCACCACACCAAAACCACACCGTTGTGCAAGATGAAATTCGATGATTGGTTGAGAGAGGTCACAGAACCTTGTGATGGCATCACAACCTTCCCTGATGGGCCATCCTGATTGGTCGAGAGAGCAGCGCAATGCAAAGTGTTGCGAGGCCGGTTGATGAAAGGATCCATTCCAGAAGTTGCAGATACCGTGTCCTCCGATACGTATATCAGCGTACTGCTTCTGACATGGGTGCATTGCCTTTGTTCACACTCGATCGATGGCACAGAGGAAAAAAACAATTTCCTTTTTTCAATGAACCATGTACGCCATTGGCGGACATGTGACCATATGCCATGCGAATGAGGTTGGAGAAATCGTCTATCAGCTGCAACGCGTCCGAAATCTCAGCTATCGTTATGTACAGACTCTACCGGATGCATTATGTGCTACTCAAAGCCCAGAAAATGAAAAAACTGAAAGATCAGCCAGGAAATTTTATATTAAAAATGAGCGGCATACGAACCGTGTGGTAACAGCTTGACACTACAACATTTAGTGCACTTCGGCTTGCTGCGGACAGAACACTGCTGAACGCAAGATTCAAATAACTTCTTTATTTCACTTTAATTTTCAACTAATCTAGTGAGATCTGCAAAGCATGCATTTTGGTGCCTGTTGCCCAACTTTCTGTTACTATGATGCAGTTGCAAACTGATGGCTGCAATTCAAAACTATTCGCTTCACTTCAAACAGAAAATTCACTGTTTGCTAGGGGTGAGTGAAAACTGAATTTCTGAATACGAACTGAATAAGAAAATGAAAAAAAAACAAACAATATAACATATTGTCTTTGCAACCACAAAAACAAACCTTGACTGACTCAGCATTATATATATAAAAAACATGATGCAGAAATGTATTCTGTTTGACTAGACAACATAACAGAATGCAACCTGTAAAGTGGTCATGCAAAATGAGTAACAAAATGAAATCAATGAATGACACATGACTGGCAACTGAAAGAAAAAAATGGTGGATTGTAAAACCTAATCAATTCAGACTTCAAGGGACAGGAAGGAATGTACCAATTATCTGAAGGTCGAGGCGAGCACGCAAAACTGGACACAGGAAGGCTTCGTGCTGGGAGGACTACAAAAGGTGATATCACCAGTGCAGCCGACTCACATCATGCTCTCTCCACAGGGGTCCCCTTTGGCCTCCTCCAAGGAGCAGGAATCACCCGCTGCTGCGTCCAAGTCCTCGATGGACTCTCTTCTCTGTAAGCAACATGAGTTCACAACATTAAGCTCTTCTAAACTTGATGGAGCTGTATCACTGCTTACTGTGTCACTGCTTACAGGGCACTAGTACTTTTACACCAACTGCTTCTAACACCTATTCAAGTTTTGAGTGCCAAAATTAATTCAAAACATTGTGTTGAGTGTCAAAACAATAGTGTGGTAATGCAATTTACTCTCCAAAAGCAATGATCTATCTGCCTATCTGGGGAACGCATTCTTAAATCAACATCCGTTTCAAACATCACTGCTAACGCAGTTGCACATCACCAGTACTTTATTCTTAATTAAGCATGGTATCAATACAGATCTGTGCCCTGGTTGCTTGAAATTGCTTACCTTGAAATCCGGAAACCTGCTTTCCAACTCTTGCTGAAGCTCTAGCCTCGTCTGTTCTTTGGCTTTTTGGATTGCTTCTTCGTGGCAGTGTTGTATCCTTCATTCGAAAAAGACAACAAAGACAGCAGTTCAAAAACGACACTTACAGTACACATGCAAACGAACCAACTAACCAACAAGTGTCATCAGTTGACATGGGCAAACCACATGAAGGATGAGGCCCATCTATGATACCAGCACGAATTTAAACACCCATTTTTCTTCTCTATCTCATCTGCCACCATCAAATTCAAGGGCTGTTAGCTGTCAGAAAAATTCAAGAATATGCACAACATGCTCCCTTCTACAGTCATTGCCAGTTTTTCCTGGAAACAAAGAGAGGGCTACAGGGGTGTAGAGTCCTTAACTGTGTCATTCCAACAAATAGCTGGGGCTGTACGACAATGCACCTACCTGGCTGCCTGACACGTTTCTCTCTCCTCCACAGCACGTTCATTCCATCACTAGTGCAGCTAGCACCATCTATGGAGGCTTCTTGTAACTATACATGCCAAGTTAATTTGTTGTAGTAAAGAAAACTGCTCTTTCCTTGACTTCTGACAATGAAAGTTTGAGTTATGCTGCAAATATGCCCTAAACAACGAATATTGACAACGTACTATGTTTCAAGAGGAATCTAATAACTGCAAGCGGGGACTATTCAGCTGTGTACGAAGAGAGGGTGTGTTTCGACTCTGCAGCTTTCGCTCCATCGCCAGAAAAATTTGTTGTGGAGTATAGTGGTGCTCAAGGCGTCACACTGTCCACCATAGCAAAATGCAAAGAGAAAGCAAGGGAGTTCTGTGCACCTAAGGCATGAATGTGGGCATGGTACATTTCTGACAATTGTGTCAACGGCCAACACGTGAGACTAATCATTAGAGTAGAATAAATGTGCAGAGTCACCATGTGACTCGATGTATTCAGGCCTTGCCACAATGGCTATGTTGCACTGCAGCTTTGCATTCTACTTTACACTCGCAACTTTTCTGCAGCTGTGTGTATCTGATTAAAGGACACAAATAGCTGGCCATGAATTGCACAGAGGCTCCGCCTTATTCTTTTCTTATAGCTCAGCTTGAATTTAGCAGATTTGTAAACAGGGTTCAAAAGAAATTGCCCAGCAGAAATCTGTCTGGTTGGGGATGAACTTAATGGAACAAAAAAAGAAACAGCAACCCATTTTAAGGATTCCTGGAAAGCTCCCCAAATATTTCCGAGACAATGGAATGTTCCCAGGGGGAGCCCAATGTTTCAGAGCCAGCACGCCTCTTCCACCTGGGTAGCTGGAGCGGGCAAGGCACAGTTGAGACTGGAAGAGTCCCTCCAAGACTCTTTGGACCTGGCTTGCCTTCGTTTCTTGCGTGCTGTTACGCTCGGGGGCACGGAGCAAGACTATACAGGAGGTGAAGCTCCCGTCTGCACGAGCAAGCGCAGGCGACCAGATAAAGTCGCAATTGTATGCGCCGACGGGGCCGTATGAAGTGGCGGCGCCATGCAGTGCGTCGTAGTAGCCGCAGAGAAAACAAAAAAATGCAGTGCCCGGGCCGGCGGCTCCGACAGCGCGTGCTCAAAGCAAACGACACGGGTGTTTGCTTCAGCGGGCACGCCGTGACGTTGTATTTCTGCGCCCTTAAGTCAAACAGCAACAGTTCTTGTCAATGTCTGTTCGAGGGTCGTAATACTAACAGCGCTGCTACGCACAGTGTGACCTCTTTCAGAATTCGCTAGACTAAGATGGGATGCAGGCCGAACGGGAGCAACATGCTCGCCCGGTTGCCTTGGCAACCGAAACAGCAGTAGTTTCTTTCCAGGCCGCCAGCAGGATAGTGGCGCCGCGGGCTTGTGACCTTTTCTGGTCGCCGCAGACAGCGGAGTTTCCACTCCTATATAGCCTTCCTCCGTGCTCGGGGGTTGCATCCCTCCTACTTCTTCCCCCACACTCACTGGGTGAGCTGCTGGTCGTGCAGGGCGACCAGCTCCTCCCTGAGGGCCTGCTCCCGCTGGGTGCACTCCTGGCGGAAGTGGGCGAGCAGCTCCTCCTTCTCCAGGGCGAAGCGGCTGTGCAGCTGCTCCTCGATGCCCTGCCGCTCCTGGAACAGCATCTGGATCTGCCGGTCCTTCTCACAGATGCACTGCACCAAGGGCGAGAGGGAACACGGAGGACATTCTCTCCCGTCACTGAAGAAGAAGCACCCACTCCTGAATCAAACATCCTGTGCAGAAACTGCTGAAGACACGGCACAAAGTCTGTTAATGGATATCTACACGCCAAGGCAACACTGTGGGTTACGAGACACGCCTTAGTGAAGGATGCTTGCTTACTGTAAAAACCCACATATAATACGAGGTGTAATTTGGAAAACGAAAAAAGAAAATATTGGAGGGGTCACTTAAGCTCCACCTTATGGGATAGCATATAGGGGTTAGTTCCCATATATGCAGAAGGCCCATGTGCTGTGCGACGTCAGTGCACGTGGAAGAACCCCAGGTGGTCGAAATTTCCGGAGCCCTCCACTACGGCGTCCCTCATAGCCCGAGTCGCTTTGGGACGTTAAACCCCCATAAATCATAAACCATTACGCCTTCAAGCTCAGCTTTAAAAAATGTGACATAACTGCCACTCATGGGTTCTTTTCTTCCTCCGTGGTTAGACGCATTCGACTTCATTGCCGGCCTCGTTTTATCATTTTTTACTGTCGCGCTTCGTCATGAGTGAGCTACATTCAAGAGGGCTGTCATTCTTTATGCTGAAGAAATGAACAACTTCGTGCTGGCCCGCAAGTTCGACATTTCGAAACGGGTGATGCAGGTGTGGCTGCTGCAGCGAGGCAAAAATTTTCTGCTGTTCTACTTGATGTCGCGATGCGGTTGTTTTGGGATTTCACTAGCCGACGACATGCTGTGGGACCGCAGCAGCGATGACGACGGCAGCACTAATGAGGCCGCTGGCACAAACAGGACAAGTGGTACAGCGACTAATACATTTTCGTTGTGGAATATGTCCTGGCATGCAATACGGGGAGCGAAGGCGAACGGGGGACAGAGGTGCGTACACTTACATTCGAGTCAACTTCCATTCCTGTACATATGGTACAGGTGAACCTCATAATAATGAAGTTGAAGGGGCCCAGTGATTGCTTCGTTATAGCCCGCGTTGACCGATGTTACCAGGGGAAATTCCTTCATTATATCCATTATTTCGTTACAAACCATTTCATTATAACGAGGTTCGACTGTACTGCACACCACAAAACACTGTTCAATGTGGCTGTCTCAGAGCATGCGGCGCCTCCGTACCTCATTGAGATCCTGCACCTCTTCCTCGTGGCTCCTCTGCAAGGAACGCAGTCGCTCGAGCAGGCCTTCCTGTTCCAGCTCGTGCTCAAGGGTGGCCTTGGCAAGCGCAGCCTCGTGCTCTTGCTGCAAGCTGGTCTTCAGCTGCACATGGCGAGCAGAAATACACACATGTGGTAAGAAAAACTGCATCTGCACGTGTACAGAAATTTTAGGCGTTTTTCAAATACTATTTGTTTACTGACAAGCAAAACCAATATATACGTACACATGCACACACTAAAAGTAAATGAGTTGCCCCTTGAGCTGCTCCCCAGAAAATGTTTGGGCTTCATTTGCGCTTCTGCTCGTTGGAAACGTTGCAATTAGCACACCTCATCCACTGAAACGAGTAGGCTGAGTTTTAGGGAAATCATGGGATAACCAGCAGGGTGGAGATTTCAAACAAGCAAGCAATTGCGATTAACATCCACCCGAGTGCAGCCTTGTAGCTACAAATGAAACTGCCACAGCTTTCTCAAATTTGTGCAGTAATGTTCCCACTTGTTGGGACTTTTCATTTACAGCTGCAGGGCTGTACTGGGCAGGATGTCAATCACAAGGTTTTTCCTATAACACTCTGAGCTAAGCGCAGATGCTTGACACACACTGCTTTGCAGTCTGTTTTACTACTAACCCGTGGTAAAGACCTGGCAGACTGCATTCTGGACCACCACTGGTGTAATGTTATTTGCTTGTCAACTTGTGTTCCCAGCAGTGCCGAACTTTTCCCTCATGTACCGTATAAACATGTGTAAGGGCCCCACTTTGTTTTCCCCTGAAGGAAATATATATAAAAAAAAGATCAGTGTAATAGCCGCACCCACACTTCCCATGACCCATGCGGTAATAATCGTGGCCTCCGTGATCAGTTCCGGCTTCGAGCAACGGTGTGCTTGATCGCGGAGGCCACACATGCGCACAGGAGCTTCCAGGTTCCGCCCACAGATGGCACCTGAGGCCACAGGTCATCATCATTCTCATTGTCAACTTCTTCCTCCGCCGAGTTCTTTCCTTCCTCCATGGTTCGCCGCGAGCTCCCGCTATTCATATCAGCATCAGTATCACCAGCTCCAGCTTTTTGTGGCTGTCAAGTTAAAGGCACAGGAGTTGCGGTAGCGTGTTAGTTCACCGTAGTTGTTGCTTTTGTGTGCTGCCACCGAGCATTGCAGTTTTAGCACGATGGGAAAGCACCTTAATAGATACACGGCTGAGAGTTTGCTCTCGGAACACGGCAAGCATGCGGCAGGCAGGAAATTTGAAGTGCGTCTGATGATGGTGCAGCCAAAAGGATGCATTGAGGAACACAAGCTGCAGAAAAAGTGTGCTTTCCGAGGAAAACCGTGCAAGTTTCCCAAACTGCAAGAGCTGCTCTGCCATGTGATGGAAGTGCGGAAAAACGGCTACGCGTCGACAGCGGACATTCTGCGCGACTCCTTGTGGGATGAGACTCCGCGAATGATGACTGAACGTAGAATAAATGCTGCTCATTCCCCGATTGGTGCTTTTAATTAAATATTTTTTTTTTTCGCACATCACACGTATGAGCTGCACCCCGAAAATTGGTCCTCGAACCTGGAAAAAAAAGAGTGCAGCCCTTACACATGTTTATATGGTACTTTACTATTGGCCCGAATATTCGAAATTATCGAATATTTGCACATGGCTACACAGAAGGCTTGAATTTTTTAAGTACACAATCGGCACATTAAAAATTACGGTACTTTATGTCTAAATTTTGCACTGTGTGTACGACTTCAGAGTTAATGAGGGTTTATTCACTCAGCGCACCATGCAACTCGTTGAAGGAAGATGACACACGCCTCACATGCGAATGTGTGTGGATGATGCAAGGAACCGTGCCCACCCACCGAGCTGAGTGCCAAGGCTGAGTCGTTGCGCAGGCTATCCGCCAGCTGTGTCAGCTGCTGCAGCTGCTGCTGGTACAGGTGCACCTCCCGGTGGGCATCCTCCAGCTTGAGGCACTCCACTTCCAGCCGGTGTCGGTGATCTTCCTCCGCTGACTCGAATTCCCGCCGCACCCGGTCCACCTCAGCCGCCACGGAGGCAGCCTTTGAGAACGCATGTGGCATGCTCAGCAAGCTTAGACCTATTTTCCTTATTTTTAGTCCAATCCTAATGAAACTGTACCAGTACCACGTGGCTCAGTTTTTTATACTAATTTCAAATATGAAATTGCTTTTTTAAGTAATTCATTAGTTCCTAAGATAATTAATGTTAATTAGTCATTTATTAGTACCTCGGTACAAAAATAACGGCTGCAATAAAGAATAATTTTTAACCCATGGCTACATAGTATGGTGAGTAAAGAGTGCAATAATCAAAGCAGTTTTTTCGTTTTACCCTCATTAGTAATTTTACAGCACTTAGAATAGCAGCATTCAAAGTGTGAACATCGTGCATCGATAAACTTTGCAAAACTACAAATTCTTGAAGCGTGATTGAACAATTGTGCTTCGATTATTGCATACATTGTGCCTTCAGCTTCCCTTAGCAAACAATATGACATGTCTATCTGTCCTAGACGTTGAGATATTGACGTACTAAGACAGCCAGGTGTCCAAAATTTTCATGGTGTTAAGTCGCCTGCTCCTGCAAAAATTGAGCCCACACAGTGGTCTGAATTTAATATTATGGTCAAAATACCGATTTCCTGCAGGAGAAAACTGGTATAGTTGAAGAATAATAGCTATAGGCTCCAAAAATGTCATTTTTAAAAAATTGATTTTTGGGTTGTTTTTCGGTAAATGCAAATGTAAGGAGTTCCCAGAAAATCAGCTTTTCGCACAAAAGCCTTGAACCTGCTGGGTGCCTCGGAGCTGACAATTGTCAGTGAACATACCAAGAGGCTTTCAAGCAGAAGGTATAAAGTTTATATTGCAACAGCAAGAGAATGGTTGCAAACAGAGTGTGTAGCTAGGAGCGCACCGGCTGCTTAGTAACGAAGTACAAGTCTGGCACATGTTCAACACGTAAAGTGTTCGCACCTGCCTGCACAGAGGCAGACAAGACAAGAAAGCTAGTTGCGAGACATGAAGTGTTGACTACACAGAAGAATGCATGAACTTTAAAGCAACAGATGCTGCTTGCTGAGGTGTATGCATGTTTGTCACTGTGTAAAACACAGTAGATTCAGGCCTTTGACAAATGTGGCTATCATTTCTACAATGACTTTGCAGTGAACCCACAGTCATCGCTGTCACATAGATTATGCAAACTTTCTTGATCTTTTCAGTTATGGGGAACCCAAACAGCTTTCAAAAAGTGCTGAAGAACCCTGCGTGTCTTTGCCTCTATCGCCCCTTTTCGCAAAAGGGACATAAAGACCTTACCACCACTGGAAAAATGCCCGTGTTCAGTTAACAGCCGGAAGTATGGTGAAACATTCTACCATAAGCAATTGCAGTATGATTAAAACTAAAAAAAGGGGGGAGGAAAGAAAGTTAGGGGTTGAGGTATGCGCGGATTCAGGTGCCTGGGGAAACCAAAAAGCACACCAATGAACTCGAGGGCTCCATGGAACCCAGTACGAGAACCCCTCGAACAGAGCAAACCACAGTCACTCACCTTCTCATTTTCAAGCCTTGCGAGTAGGGCCTGGAGGGCTGTATCCATGGCAGCGCCAATGAACGATGCCTCCTGGCTCAGCATCTGGCGGGCAGCTGCCAGGTCCGAGCGCAGGGACGCGGCATCCGAGCGGGAGCTGGCGCACGCCGCCGCCGCTACCTCACACAGACCGGTCAGGCTGTGCCTCAACTCGAGCCTCTCGGCACGCTCCCTCTCCAGCTCTTTCTGCACACGCATTCGAGAACGGTCATCACAGGAGAAAAAATGCTGCAGCGTCTCGCCACCAAAACAAGGGCAGAAGCCCTAACACTGTCTCTGTTTCAGTGGGACCCTTTGAAAAACCTATAGCATTTAGTAAAACTGCACGGCTAACACTGCAGCCATTACACATCATTCAGTGCTACACCACAGCTACAAGACAACAAAGGACATTTTAAAAACTTTTGTAGCTGTATCACTGCCTGGCCAGACATAACGTTGCTGCCCACTTCAGAATGCCATTGCATTTAAAAATGCCGAACTTCATTGCACTATCGTGTGCCAAAGGGCCAGGACAACAGCTGACCTTTCAAGAATCGCACACCCTGCCTCAGCACTATTTTCACACATCTTCAACAGCCCATATAATGTGACTCAGATTTGCTTGCCCACATCCTAAAACGACTTGGACAAAAGCCCAGATGCTCCACGAAGTTGAACCGAGTCAATAGTGCGGAAACCTAGAGCAGAGTATACCAGATGCAAACTTGTTTATCGCCATTCCTAAGATATCCACGAAGGCATTTGTTCCCCTGACTCCTTTTCCTCCAGTCCAGTTTCCCCCCACCACCTGATACGAGCTTGGAACTGCTTTAATTTGGTGGCCACAGCAGAATGCCATCCAAGTGGCATCAATAGGTCTCTTCGATTTGGCTGCACTTTCTGCACCAGTTCAAGGAGTGCAGCATGAGTTCTTGGCTGGCTTGCGCTCTCTGGCGGGGAAATGCAGCTGTAGTGCAACACTACAGCCATATTGGGTACTGGGCTGTGCTCGTAGTCACAGGAAAAAGTTGACTAATCTCCCCCACGTTCCCCCTACAGCCCAGAAAACCAGTTTTCCCGAGGGTCGTGAGAACGTCTATACAAGCAACGACTTCCTTTTTTTTTCTTTTCTGTGAAACAACAATTTCCTGGGGCTGGTTCATGGAAAAACTTCACTGCGATTTGCTGCTTAAAAATTCTTCACATGGTTCGGAATTTTGGCGCCCACCGATGTCGGCGGCACACAGGTGGTTGCAATTTGGTGGCGACGCCAAGGCTATCGGATAACCAGGCCTGCACTCGACCATTCGTTTTGGAAGCAGCCAGTGCCAAGCTGCACTTGAACTGCCTGAACTGACACTGCACGCCGGCGACACCACTGCGGAACTTGACGGAGCTAATGCAGCGCGTGTAGCCAAATGTGGTGCAAGCATGTGACACAAGTCACTAAGTGTTAAATACAGTTGAACCCTGTTAGCAACCTCACTTTAGATTGACGCTTTAGCCTAACTTGTGCAGGTTCTGCCCACTGCCTAGATGCAGCACCATCACTCGCAAACCGCGGTTACATCTACCGTATTTACACGATTGTAAGTTGACTCGAATGTAAGTCAACCCCCCTTTCCGCACATAAAAAAAAAAAAACTTGGAGGTCGTTTACACTTGGCCTTTATTAATAGAACGCCATAGCACTATCCTGTGGCCTCCGCTTATCGCCAGCCGCTATCGGCTGCTGCGCGCGGGCACGCCCGTGGGCACATTCCACAATGAAAATGCATTAGTCGCTGGACTACTCGTCCACATTTGCGCCATCGTCCTCACTAGCGCTGCCGTCGTGATTGCTGCTGCGGTCCCACAGCTCGTTGTTCTAACATCGTCATGCAGTGAAATCCCGCACTTCGCAAACAGCCACATCCCGACATCACGTGGAACAGCTGAAAATTTTGCCTCGCTGCAGCTGCCACACCTGTATCACCCGATGCGAATGTCGAACTTGCGGCCGGTGCGCAGCTGTTCGTTTCTTCGGCTGGTCACTTACCAGACTCGGAGCACAAATGACGAATGACGAAGCACTACATTAAAAACCTGTGAAACGCGGCCGGCAGTAGTCACATGCGTCAAAGCCAAAGAAAAACTACGCATGAGCGGCGTCGGCTCTTCCGTCGGCTACCGACACTCCCCCGCGCCGCTGCGGTTCCGAGTGGCGGCGCCGCCGCGATTGGAACAGCGGCATAAACTATCGACACTCCCTTGAGCGCCAAGTGCGCGGTTGAAAGTAAAAAAAAAAAAAAACTTGGATGATGCCTATTAAGAGTAGAACACGAATGCGTTATCGGGCCTCCGTCGCTTATCAGCAGCCACAGTCTGCGGCCACGTGTGGGGTGTGGGCTGGTGCCGGTTTGCTGCTTATCGACAGCCACTATTGGCCGCCGCGCGTGAGGTGGGGATGCCGGTTTTGTGCGTTGACATAGCAGCTGCTCAAGGCCAGCACCAAGAGCGATGCGAGGGAGCCGCACAGAAAAAATGCAACCACGCTGTAGCATGCCTGATATCTCGTTTGTCTCGCCTTTATTTATGGTATAATACTTTGGTTTCAATTTTAAGGGGAGATGCGGGTCAAAAAACTCTTTTTTTTTTCGAAACTCATCAATTTTTTGTTTTTGCAAGTTTAGACTCTCTACTTTCATGAAAATAAAAATCAGCACAAAATTCGGACAGGAAAACGGTGAAAACTGCATTTAAAATTGTGTAAATACGGTATGCTCGAGGGGGTCGACAAGATGTGATCGCTCACGTGGTACTCATTACAGCTGTAACTAATAAGAGCGGGCTGGCTAGTGGCAAAACATCTGACGAGCAGTTCCTTAATTGTGAGTGATGTGTAAAGGAAGGCTTCCAACCTACTGGCGGGGGTACGGGCGCGACGCGTCTGTCCTCACCAAGAACGGCAGGAATGCGTGGCGGGCTTCCTGCTCGTGCCGCTCCTACGACCAAGAAGCTCGAAACTCTTAGCCCACAGATCATGCTGTGGAACAACAATGAAGCACCAACTAGCACGCCGCAAAGGCTGGCTCACGCCACTGCCGAGTAATTTGTGCGACACTGACAGGCGTCGCCTCTGCTCCCAACTGCGAGACTTGCCTCAACGGACGCAACCTTGACAAGAGGGCATGTGTGAAGACGCACGCCCCCAAGACCCCCCCTTCCTCCTCAGACAGCAGTGTATGAAGCAGCCGCAGCCACCTTGTCAATCTAACTGCACGCTCAAAAGCACACACACTCATTGGCGGCCACGTTTTGGGTGCTACCGTGGCGCTACGTGGGGCTCCTTACGTTATAATTAGGTTCCCAGTTTAAGTAACGGAGTTTACACGGTGAAGCAACGCCAGGAAGGAAACTCAAAATTTTTAGCATTCACAGTCAGCACACTGAAAATTTCAGTACCTTGCACACCTCCCAAGTTCATTTATCTCAAAACATTTCTTTTGGCGAGTCACAGTCCCCTCACAACTGATGTCAAGAAGGCAAATATGTCACAAGGTAGGATTCGAGCGAAAGACCGGCGCTGGTGGTCGCAGAGGCGTGGGAATGGGAAGTTTTAAAAATTATTTGCAAACTACCGGTCCAATGTTGAAGACTTGCATGAGACATACACGCTCAGAACTTGATACCATTACCCCCACCATTTTCCTTTCCGTATCTGACTGCGCTCTCCACATGACGGTGTTGTTGGCAGTCAAATCTTCACCTGAGCAGCAAGAAGTGCGGCGCTCTTCTCTTCCAGCTGGCGCTGAAGTTCGGCGGCCACGCCACTCTGCTGGCTAGGTGCCACCGCAGTCGACGATGGTACCACGGTGCTGGGCAAAGTGGCCACACCATTGCTGTCCGATATCGACGAGGGCATTGACTCATCTATGTAGAAGTCTGCCGTCTGGAAGTCCTGCGAAGCGTGGCCCTGGGTGAGAAGAAACAGGCAGCAGAAGGAAGAAGAAGCTTTTAGCGAGGACAGATTCTCGGATAAACAGCGGCTTTCCGGCAGGTTCGGACAAATCGGGTAAATACACAAGCCAGAAATTGCTCCCTAATAATCTAGGCTGAAAACTGCAATCTCAGAGGCAAGCAAGATAGGGGAGTGAGAACGGAGAGTGCACGTGCGAAAAAAAATTCATCAGAGGTTGCTGGTGAAAGTAAAAACACTACCTTTCTTCAATACCAGCACTGTAATGAAGCTGTCTGCGATTAAAAGGGCAGAGAATTTTACAACACTCGATTCAGTGTGAAAGCACGGGCTTATTCTTTTGGCAATGACTCTTTTTACCGATTTTAAATGCACAAACGATAAAACTTGAGGCACACGCATGATGACCGATTCAATTTTCTGTCTTTTTTTAGCGGATATGCAAGAGACGATGTTGCTCTGGTCAGAACCACTGGATTAGTGCTGTGTAGAAGGTGATGATAGAGCAGGTAGTGCCGCAGAATGGAGCACTCACACTAGGCAGTGCTGCGTAGAAGACTACAATGAGGAGCGCTTGCACTAGGCACATACACGCAAGAAACATTTTGTTAGGCTCTGAGCGCCCAGATTAGTGCTTTCGCACCCAGGATAAGGACTCTCAATAATCTGTCCTAAAGATGCCAAGGAACCCCATAAGTCTTGGCCTCCATCCTTTCTTGGCCAGCATGAATGCACAAAGAAAGCTTGCGTTTTTTTGTATGTGCGATTGCAAAAGGCGGGAGTGGCGAGAGCACGAATTGTGCGCCGTTTACTTGGCTTGCTCGCACTGGCGGTCCTTTCCCGGAAGAACAGTAGTGCGCGTGCCTGAATCTGAAACCTACCGAACCATTTGCCGTTCAGTTTGCCGCCTTATTGCCGTTATCTCCATTGCCTCCCACTGCTGGCTTCACGATTGTATCGTTGTGTGTTCATTGCTTTGAGCTCCACACGCATAGTCATGCCATCCTGCAGGGAACTACATAATGTGGGGGGGGGGGGGGGGCATGTCTTTTACATTTGGCCAGACCGGGGTACGAGATGGGGGAGAGGTCTATTGCACAGGTGACAATATACAGTATTCTATAGTGCACGTTTTCACTTTTGTAGCGTTTTTTAGGAATTGTTCAGAAAATTTTCGCATAATTTGCACGCTCCCTTTTTGAAGCCTTAATTTAAAGAATAAAAGTGTGCAAATTATGCAAGTAAATACGATATTAACTCCCACCAGAATGTATCACAAGGGCAAAATTATGCGCACATGAAACGGTTCTTTTGGGTGACTTCTTTTTTTGTTCGAAATTACAGGCTGCCAAGTTGGGGTGCACCCTTACGCCTTACACGAGTATATAACGTAGGCACTTAGGACATCTGAGAACGACTCTAAGGAACCGAACGATTCTGCAGAATCCGATTTGAAAACCCCTGACCCAGGGCAATTGAAAGCTGACAATGGCTCCATACCAGGGAGTCTGGAGAGCAGAGGACAGTGTCTTGGGGAGCCGCCAAGCCCAAGATGTCGGCGGTGACCGCTTTGAGGCCGACTGGAGATGACGGGTCATCAGTGACTTCTTCAAATTCATCATCTGACGTAGCCAACTTTGGGGTGCGCTCATGGTCTTCAGCGCTGGCACCGTCGGGGCAGTCTTTTTCAGCAGTACTCTGAAGAAAACAAAAAGAAAAGCAAAAAAGAAAAGAAAAGATGGCTTCGTTTAAAAAAAACTTCTGTACTCAAGTCTTGCCCACAAATAGGAACCCACGAGCAGTCGGTGCACTGACACTGATATTCCCGCACTGTATATTCGGTTTTCTGGCTTGGTGTTCACAGTTCAAATTAAATACGTACCTCCTCACTAAGAACCTAGAACACATTAAACAACCTAGCAGTGCTCAGAGTGCTTGTAAGCTACAAACTGCAGAACCAATGTTAATACCCATGACATGGGCACATTCAAAAGCTATTGAGTTGACAGCCCTCAAGATTCTCTATCACTATTGAACTCAAAGGAGTTGTGCCGCTGCTAAACGACAAACTCGATCACCATTGAGAGATTCTATCACCTCACACCACAGTGTTGTGGCACCACTGTAGCTGCCAGTAATTTTGTAGGCAAGCTAGGTACCAATCAGCCTACAAGTTTAACCTAAAAAGGTTAAAAACAAAATGTTTATTCACTACAGTAATATTAATCACTCTTGGAATTAATTTTATTGCTTCAGACAAGCTGTACAGCATTCCTGCATTCTTGTGAAGGCTGGTGTTGGCCGTTTTTGTATTGCTGGCAACAATGGTATGATGCTTGCGGCAGTGTTTTGTCACCTGAGCTGTCTTTTTTATCAGCAAAATAAGTTCTAAATTTTGAAGTTCCATATTTCTAAGAGATGGTACTGCTACGATTTTATTTCCCAGTGCATTACTGTGAGCGCTCCGTGTCTGAGATAGCATGCAGCGGCTGCTCGAAGGCCCTCAAGATCACGATAGAGCTCCGCTCTATTGTCATTCTGTCAGTGGAAATGGAAAGGTGCCGCTTCCTCACACGCGACTCAGGGGGAGCTTGCAAACTGAAGTAATCTAAAAACGTTGGTCACAACTAGTCACGACCAACTGGTTGTCCACAGACGTGAAAAACGCCATCTTGGACTTAAACGAAATCAGCGGAGGCTGACGGATGCAGTCGGACAGATTGGCTTAGGCTTGGATATTTGCTCATTGAGATGACTTACGAAGAGCGCACAATCATGTTGAAAGCTGCAGCGTTCGCTGCCGCTTGGTTGGACGACGCCACCTGCAGTGCGGGGCAACATATGCGGAGAATGGGGGGTGCATTCGGAGGCGCCTGCTTCCGCTCATGTCTCTCCTTGCGTCTTCACGAGCATCGTGGCCCACAGAAACCGACTGAACTTGCCTCGCACGGCGTGTGCATTCATTCGTGGCATGACCTGCGGCTGCGTCTCACTGTCTGGTATTGTGACAAGAGGTGGCGCAGACATGACGAAAACATAACTCCAGACTCAGATGCAGTCTAATATTATGGCTTGCAAGTGGAACATAGGGAGCAGAATATTTCACGATTTTTAAAGGCGGTTTTGGCATGAAACTCAATTTTCTGAAGGTCATGAATTTTTTTGGACTGTTGAATTATTCAACCGTTTTCCTGGTCCCGCAGCGTCCAAAAAAATCGGTTGGTGACTGTAGTCTACAAAACACAGTTTATTACTATTACTGCTACATGATTCCTCCTCATTTAATGCCTGGCTGCTCATGCAGGTATAGTAAAGAATGTTGATAATAGTTGAAAACAAAACTTGTTTGCAATACCTTGTTTTCTTTCCATAACTGTGTTTTGTAGAAAAGCATTTGTCTTTAGTTTGAAAATAGCTGAAAATTTGCAATTCGATACGCAACCAAAAATTTGATATTTGCTCACCTCTAGTACGCATTAGAGTACTGGCAACTTCTAGGCTCACCTTCTCTTGGAATCCAGTCCGTTACCCCTAACGACCATCGGTTATCTTGCCTTTGCATAACATGCCCTGCCCAAGATCAGTTTTGCTCCTTTATTTCGGCTAAGATGTCATTAAATCGCATTTGCTCCCTGACCCACTCTGCTCTCTTATCTCTTAATGTTACACCTGTCATTTTCCTTTCCATAGCTCGCTATGCTATCGTCAATTAAGCAAATTTAAGCACTGGAACTTTCGTGCACTAGTACTGCACAAATCAAGGATTCTAGACACTAGCAAGTTAGATAACAAAAGCTTTTTTGCACTGCACGCTAATTTCCTAAATGACTGGCGAGACAATGCAGACCTCAGTTGTTTGCACGGGCCCCTCTGCTTGGCACTCAGTAGTTTCTGAAGGCGGCTGCTGTTGCTGCTGCTGCTGCTCACTGCAAGAAGACTGCTGCATACAGGACGATGCCTCGGCTTCCACCTGTGACGACCGGCCGCTACAGTGTTGCGCGCTGCCCGGGCACTGCGGCAAGATGGCCGGCAGCATGAATGGCTCTGGTGTGCGGAGCAGTTCCGACATTTCCGGCAGTGCATTCCGAAGAACTTCCAGGTCTTCGGGGGACAGAGGTGGCAGGTTGTCGTCAAACGACCTGGGATTCCGGGTCTGCAAGGAAAAGGCAGGACACTTACATGCCTGCCCCCAAGTGTATACGAAGCAAACGGAATGCTGCGTGTCATGAAATGCTCCTAGCTCGATAGAACTTAAATGTGCATTCAAGTTAGGTACCCCAAATAAATGTAGCATAAAACAAGTCTGCCGACCAGATGCCATTTCTGTGCGAAATTTGAGCTCGAACAATTCACCACTGCAGCTGAGAGGCATTCTACGGTGCGTGTTTAATTGCATAACAGTCTGTGAGTGAAACAATAATAAGTTGATTTCGTTTTCAGCCGTTGCTTGGTTTCGTTTCCTGCCATAGACTGAAAATGTTGACTGGTTAGTGGAGTAATACAAGGCCACGGGCCATTGTAGCCAACTGCCGTTTTTATAACTTGCACTTAACAATAGCATCCATTGTTGCACATCTTCAACAGCCCCTTACCACATGGCTTAACCTGTCAAAGGAATCTTGGCGACTCCTTACCCTGGTCGTTGAAAAAAAGTTTTATTAATGAAGTCACAATTATGCATTCTTCAGGGAACATGCAATTTTGTCTGCTGATTCTAAATATGCCATTTAATTTCATGTAAAACAAGTCCTTATGCACTTACCGTATTTACTCGCGTATAACCCGCACCCCTAACTTTGAACTCCAGAAAAAAAAAAACCTCGCATATAACCCGCACGTTTACCTGAAAAAAAAAAAAAATGAGTGCTAGAAAGATACAACTGCACACTCAGTGACCATTTCGTTTTCACAACATTTAGTCAAACGACCACCACCACGTCACTGGTTATCCGATTTTCAATCGTCGCCGCTCTCACTGCTCCGAGGCTTCATCGTCACTCTCAAAGACATAGTCGTCCTTGGAACCATGCAAGCTGTTACTGATGGCACATTTTTTAAAGCTTTTACGCACCAAGTCGGCCGGTATCGCTTTCCACGCATCCACGATCCACTGGTGCAGCAATGGAATATCAGGCCTTCGCATGCGTCTCGTCGGTGTGAGGGCGTAAAGGCCGTCGGCCAGCCACTGGGTATACAGCCGCTTCACGTGTGCCTTGAACGGCTTGTTCAGGCACACGTCGAGGGGCTGTAGCATGGACGTCATGCGGCCAGGTATTATAATGAGGTTGGGGCCAGTCTTGGTGAGGCGAGCTTTCACCGCATCAGTGCAGTGGCCTCGGAAGAAATCCAGTACGAGCATCAACTGGCGTGCCAGCAAGACACCTGGTCTTCATTCCCAGATCTCGAAGCCAGTCACCGACTAGGCCACTATTCATCCAGGAATTTTCTTCTGCACGCCAACGATTCCTGGGGGCAGTGGTGTGCTAGGTAGCGGCTTGCGTTTGAAAATCACATACGGGCGCAGTTTCGTGCCGTCAGCCAAAGCACATAACATGACTGTGCAGCGCAGCTTGGCATTTCCGCCGGTCAGCACGCCGACTGATTTGGAACTCTTTTTTTCCATGGTCATGTCCATCGGCATCTCAAAGTACACAGGCGTCTTATCAGCATTTCCCACCTGACACAGCAAATAGCTGTGCTCCTTCCGAAGTGCGATGACATATCGTTGAAAGTTCACATTTTTCCTCGTAGGCATCAGGAAGCTGCTGGCACATGGTTGTTCACTGCCGCATAGAAAATCCATGTCTTCGCATGAAAACGCTGAAGCCATCCACGGCTTGCACGAAACTCGTGTAGAATGTTCATTTCCCGGGCCAACTTCAGGGCATCCATTTGTGCCATCTCAGTAGAAACAGAGCGGCCACAACTTCTCTGCTCTTTCAGTGAACTTGGCAAGCTGCGTCTCAAGGTGGGGGTACGCGCCAGTCTTCGGACCACAAAACGCTCGCCTGTCCCGGTTCGTTGTTTCAGGACTCTTTTTCTCTTCCTCCAATCGTGAATGCACGACTCGTCGACGTCATGCTGTCTCGCAGCAGCTCTGTTGCCGATTTCTTCTGCAGTGGCTCTAATCTTTAGCTTCTCTTTCGCTGTGAAACACTGCCGCCGAGTCACACTCATGACACCAAAACAAAGCAGGCAAACAGTGCAAACTGGGGTGCAGTACACGAAACAGCACCTGACACTAGGCTCAACAATGCTGGCTGAAGAAAACGTGGCCAATAGTGTGGGGAAGAATTAACACAATATGAAATGTGGATTTGGCTATGCCTTTCGTTGGCCCATCGGCTTGACAAGTGTCGATGACGATGGGGATGGCGGACTACACAGGGGAGGCCACCGCGTATTGCCGTGAAGCACGTTACGTCTAGCGACGATGGGCAAGCGGTGCGCAACAATTCGCCATCAGCCGGGATGCCGGTGGAAGCCTGACGCCGGCTAGTCTTGCTTTTACACCACAGGCGAGCAACATGATAACGTTTTATTTATTTTCTCTCCATCTGGCGGACCCGAACACTCAAGCTATGGCTTGGTACAGGCCGCTTTTCCCAAGCATTTCACTCCAAAAAAGCCAAACCCCAGGCCGGGGGAAATCTTGTACCCATTAGAAAACTGGTAGGTACCCGGCAGCACTAGGGATCGAACCCAGCACCTCCCGAATGCGAGCCGGATGCTCTCACAAAAGATCATACTGGTTTGGTTTATGGTTTATGGGGGTTTAACGTCCCAAAGCGACTCAGGCTATGAGGGACGCCGTAGTGAAAGGCTCCGGAAATTTCAACCACCTGGGGTTCTTTAACGTGCACTGACACTGCACAGTACACGGGCCACTAGAATTTCGCCTTCATCGAAATTCAACTGCCGCGGCCAGGATCGAACCCGCGTCTTTTGGGTCAGCAGCCGAGCGCCATAACCACTGAGCCACTTCGGCGGCTGGAGATCATACTTGTGACTTCATTAATAATAACTTTTTTTTTGCAGACCCTCTTTCCCCCTTAATAAAGTTTGCATTGCCGCCTAACCGCAAATGGTGGTGGGAGATCATCCATCCCAGGGAACAGGGCATGCAGGAAGTGCTTGGAGAACTGGCTGTTGAAGTCCCTCCGGGCCTGGACTTCATTCTGGTGAAGCTGCTGGCACTGTGACGACAGGGTGCCTGCCCACTGTACACGTTGAAGAAAAAAGAAAGAAAAAATAAAGGCGGAACATTAGGCACAATCCACGAGAACAGAGTTGGAAGTGTTGAGAATGATTTGCGTTTCATTTCGTCGCAAGATGCTGAAACATTGTGAAAATGCAAAACAGTTCAAACAGGTCAATTTCTTTGGGCCCGGGAATCGCCATAGGTCAAGCCGAATAATAAGCCTCTTGTTGTTACTCGTTTCGCTGCAATGCAACAAACATCAGATGTCAGGATTTAGGAAACAATCTGATCACTGTGCTTTAATTTCCTTAAGAATGGTGCTCAAGGAAGTCATTCCTATTCAGAAATTCTCCTCTTCCTGCACACTCAAAGATCACACAAAGTCCGACCTGTATAGAGTTCCTCATAATTACCTAGAGGTAAAAAAGGCAACAATGACTTCACAAATTCTTAAAAAGTGCTTCGTCCACTCCGGGAATGCAAGGAAGTGAATTCTGCATTTGGTTTGGCTAGTGTAAGGCCAAAGACATGGCTTTGGATGCGGAATCATAACTGCGCTGCGGTCCATTCATTCCGTACTTCCTTGCACAATGAATGCATTTTGCCTCCTGTTAGCTTGTGCTGAGTTACAAAACTTGGCAGAAAAGTTTAATGATGACAAAGCACGAAAACTGACACGAGAGGAACGTCTGCGATCGCAACTAGTGATCGCAGTTGACACGGTGCACCGTGCCCCAGCGGCGTTGGCGCTTCTCCGCTGCTTTCGCATTTGTAACGTCATACTACGTGGCATTACTACATCAGTTCATGCTCAAAAGCAGCGAAAAATAATAGGGCATAGCAAAAAAACAAAAAAATGGAAACAGTGCAAGCAGTGCGTGCCCGTCACCACTGCGTGGTTGCTCACGTGATTCCGGTGCCAATAACTCGCGTGTGACGAGTGGCAACGGCAGAGAGCGCCGGCGAAGCAAGGCAATGAGTCCGTTTCATGAGACAACAGCGGTGGGCAGACTGAGAGAGCGAACATGCAGGAAGAAGCATGTGCCTTCACGGCTGGTCTACGTCGACAGCGTGACTGCACGCACTCTCCTCTATCTCGACTGCAGTGCCCTCGCCTTCACCACCCTCTCCACCTCACTCGTAGCGGTGTTACGCGAGCCATGGTGGAGGTGGTAGCGGTTACTGCCGCAGTTGCACTATCAGCATGATCTTGAAATGTTTCTTAGCGTTTATGGCTTCGAATAACAGGGGTTTTCTCTAAACATTTTCCAGGTGATTTCACCCATGCTGATTTCTCATTTTGGCTTCCGCTCTGCATTGTCCTTTCTCGAGTCTTCTCGCAAAAACTGCATACAGCAAAAACTTGGATGTAATGAAAAATCCCGGACTTTTTTCAATTTCGTTACACCCAGGTTTAACTGCATTACTCCTGTAGCCACAAAACCTCAAAGACATTCGAATGACTGAACGCTACATTTTGGAGGTTTGCTTCAAGAAAAAGACATATTTCTGCATTCGAACCTACCTTGTTATCCAATTACTAGCCAAATAAAAATACAGTAGACTCTCGGTGATACGAATTTCACGGGGTCGCGAAAAAATTCGTATCATCCGAAATTTTCACATTTGACTGCAGTGCCAGTTTTCCCTCCAGGCAAAGGCCTGTTTATACTCCGAAGTTCTCGGAGCACGGGCGAGCGCTGGTTACGGTTAGACACTTGGAGTTGGCGATGCCGCTCCGACACGCCACTGTCAAGAATTCGCAAAGCATCAAGCTGGCCGAGAGGGCAGGAATCTGTTCGGAAGGCCCGGTGGCCAGCATGGAGTTAGCACACATTGTCGGCGCCGGTACAATGAGAATGTGCCTGAAGCAACCGAACATGTTAACACGCAGTCACCGTGCACAGTCAAGCCGTGTGCATGCGCATTATGTCAGAGCAGACCAGGAACAAAAGCGGGTGTCCACTGTTCTAAACCTCCCAGATATATTCCGGAGATGCAGGAAGGGAAATAAGAAGACGTAACGCTGCTTGCCTGCAGGAACTGGCAGGAGAAGTGGCGGCGCCTGATGACTTCGGCAACGGCGCGAAGGTATGTGTGCGGGGCCACATGGATTTGGCGACATATCTCGAGCTGCCTGCGCAGCCGTCGGGTGGACTCCAAGCAAAACACGTGGTGGAGCTGTACCTCGGAGATGGCCTTCTCCACATAGATTATCCACCTGCGTCATGCACACGGGAAAGGGCAATGTGACTGGTATTAATCCACGTCGAACACCTGAGCAGCCACCTGGATAAAAAAAAATGTAATCGGTAATGAAATCAGTATAGGATAATAAGATTGATGTTCTCACTGCTTAACCTGGGCAGGAATGCTAACAAGGTTCACAAGGCAGATGTCATGAGAAGAGGTTTGTCAATCTTTCTAGCCTATACTCCGTTTCATACATCAGGTGCAATGCTGTGAAAGGTATGGAAGTAGTGTTACTCCGTGCTTGTTCCGTGACAGAGCTGTCTAAGGCACGAGAAAGTGACAGCGTATTGTCAGCAATAACAATGCATTTAACCAAGCTCACGACAAATGTGTCGAGTAATTACTGCTTTTCGCTCACCACAAGTAACGCACTACTTTTTGGTCATGGATGCAGGCAGTGCAAACAGCACTAGCTTTGACAGCATGGCACACGATGTACGAGATGGAGCATATAGGAACCCCAAGGGCTTTCAAAAGGTGCAGAGTAGGAGTCTGCGAAAATTCATTTTTTTTCTCCACAGGCTCAGCGTGGTGCAAAGCCAGCTATAAACGCAGAAGACAAGAAGAGAGAATGATGCCGATGATGGTACTGTATAAAGTTCTGGCCTCCTTTTAAGCCCTAACAAACTGTGGCAGTTGCTACCAACGTTACTGTGCAAAGGTTTTGTGCGCCCCCTCATTTTGAAGTTTTCCAGAGCTCCTTACAAGATTCTCAGATAAAGTTGATACGAAGATAAGCGAGGTGCTCCACTGATTCATCATCATATCATCTGCCTCATAGCAAGATTGAAACAGTCGCTCAGCTGCATGGCAGGCCATGCCTCCCAAACGTCCTTGACTGTGCCTTCGTCCGTTCCGCTATCATCTGCATGCTCTGTTGCATTGCGTTTCTTACCACAGTGGTCAAAAACAGCAGCACTGGTGTAGTGGCAGCCATTTTCTTTCTTTGCTAGTGCAGTCACAGCCAGTAATAGAGTACGTCATGGTACGATTTAAGGATGTGTCGAGCAGTGTTTTTGTAAAAATTTATCAAACAAACAGCACAGCCAAAAAACAAGAGCCAATTCTGCACTGCTCCACCTGTAAACTTGTGTCCATGATCTACGCAGACTGTCATCATCAGTGCAGCAATGAAGAAGCTAAGCAGGTGCGCACGAGTAGCCACACTGCTTGAAAAGAACAACAAATGTGCAGTCCGTCCACCAGCCTAATGTCTTACAAATGTCTTCCCATAACCCACAACACGAGAGCTAGAGCTCTTCTGCCTATGTGCTAGACACTTCAGTTTCCACAGCTGCCATTTCTGGAGACCTCCTCACCGCAGCCTGTCCTTGAGGTTCTTGGACAGCTCGTCCTTGGCAGAGACGCAACGGCGCCGAATGTCCCGCAGCCCCTCGTGGTTCTGTAGCATGATCTTGAGCTGCTTCACATGGCTCTCGCTCAGGTCGGGCAGCACACTGGGGTCCTTGAGGCGGGAGAAGCTTGACTGGTTCTGCACAAACGCCTGCAGAAGCAGCCCCACGAGGAAATGTGAGACGCAGAGATGGGGAAACGCCATGCAATTAGCATGTCGGCAAGAGCAAAGGCACTACATCGGCCAGTAGGCTTGAAAGAGTTGTGCACTGCACACATGTATTATCAGAGACAAAAGTCTCCAGCACATGGCAATCACAGCCGAAGCCTATAACTCTGATTGAGGGGCTTGAGATTACACTTGCAGAGATGAAAGTTGAACTTGCACGCTATTATGTGTGCAGTAGCCAAATGAGGTCATTGCTAAAAACCACGGAAACTAAGCACCAGGATCCATCTTTGTGCGTCTTGGAGACTTTTGTCCCCAACAGTATTTCAGCCAGCTTATAGTGAACTCATACGATGTATGCAAGCTATAACTATGACAAATCACTGCAAGAAGTGATTATCTATACATGGCAAGTGGTCCCACAACCGCAAGCAATTGCAAGGTCGCAGCAAGCAGCAAAAGCAAATAGGAGTCGCCACAGGACAGAGAGCGAAAAAGAGACGGTAAAGAAGAAAACTGGACCAATGCTGTTTTCAAGTAGGACAATGTGGATTTGTTTATGCTCTCACCGTTCAGCTCACTTCATGCATCGTGCCATGCATGTTCCATTTGCAATTATCTTCCCACTACAAGGTCAATTTATTCAGTTTTCATGTAACACACATTTGGACATGCACAGTGTGCGTACATATCTTTTTTTAGGGGCACTTCTGTTAAGACGAACAAATTTACTGGTTGCCCCTACAGTTCATTTTACAGGGAGTCTACTCGCGCGCGTGCGTGTGTGTGTGTGTGTGCGTGTGTGCGTGTGTTGTGGCTCCAAAGGGTCGTTGCTTCACCGTGCTTGCAGTGCAAGAGATTTCACCGCAAGCCACGCAAATGCCTTGGCTGTGGGCATTAGGAATGTAACATAGTATTATGGAAGGATAAAAAAAAAGAAGCGTGCTTTCGTCTTGCAACTGTTCGAAGCAGGCCATCAGCCATCTTGTTCGCAGCTTGTGTGATGTGAGAAAAACCCCTCGCAGAATTTGGGATGCAATCGGTCCATGCAATAAACGACTAAGAAAGGGAACAAAACATTTGTATTGTTTTCCTGGGACTTTAAACTTAATCATCAGATAATCTGCCCAGGTATTGTAATTTTGCCACTGTCAAATGTATGAAAGTCAGCACAGTATACGATCACTGGCGAGTATTCGGAAATTTTCGAATATAAGTACAAATCGAATGTCAAACACATTCGATTTGTATTAGAAATTTCAAATATTCCCACAGCCCTAAACATAGGGCATTCGCATTCCTGCATACCACCCCAGATCTTCAAATTGACCGAACTGGCGCAGGCCACCAATTCTAATTACCTATTAAAATTTAGACCAGAAGTTATGGAATTGCAGAAATTGTTCGAAATATCCATGATTTCAAATTATTAAAGTGTTACTGTACCTCCATAAAAGGCGCACAAAAGGACAGGCGCATTTTGTGAAAACAGAGCAAATAGGATTTATACCGTTCCCCAAGTGGGCTTTCACGCATATCACGGCTGACCAAAACAAGATAGCACAGCTCTCTCCAGGAGTCTTGTAGAGGCGACAGGGCGAGCATTATGGCTCTTGGAGGGACGTATGAAACTCAATGTAGAAGAATCATATCGCCTTATGGCTACTTTTAAAGCAGACAGTTCAACATCGCGTTTTTGTCGTGTTACGTGGAAGGGCCCACATGCACAATTCTGCATAAGTTCCATTTCGCAGATCGTGAAAGAGGTTTGTGGTCTGCCGGGTTTACCATCCCAGACCGACACATGGGGCTATTAGAGACGTCGTAGTGGAGGGTTAGTTTAATTTAGACCACCTGGGGTTCTATCACATACCACATGTGTGGGCACTTTCGCTTCCTTCGAAATACAACCACTGCGGCCGAGATTCTATCCTGTGGCCATGTGATCAGTAGCCGAGCGCCAAAGCCATTGAGCAACCTCGCCAGGTTGATCAAGAAGCCCACTGACCTGCATGTGTTCCTGCTGGTCCTGGACTAGCTTGCGTGCTCTGTGCATAAGCTCCTCCAAATTGTACAGCCACTCTTCAACGCCGCGGATCTCCAGCATGTCCTGGTTGTCCACCAGCTCGAGAATCCTCTGCACCTCACTTCGGCACTTCGCCAGGCCTCCTTCTTCAAGCTACACGAAAGAGTCAATGAAAACCATCACTTAAATGCTCGAAAAGAGGCTTTGGTTAGAGCACCAAGCATGGTACTGAACTACGACAAAGAGGTACTAACCAGCTTCAGGCTGTTCTTGCACTGGTCGGCCATTTCCTTCAAGCTGGTTCTGCTCTCCTGCAACAATAGATAGGGAGGAATCGCTAATCAGCATCCACCTGAATGCAGCCGCACAGCTGTGCAGAAAAGCTACAAAGCTTCCCCAGAAACTCTGCATTTAAAAAAAATTAGTCCTGGGCCAGGGTTCAAACCACGGTACACCATGGCCTGCATGGAGCAATTGTTCCACCAACTAAACTAACCAGGAGGGCTAGAAGTTGACAGCGCAAGGCCAAATTATACTCAAGAAATAAGTGGGAATGGTGTTAGTCTAAAGTACTAGGAAGGAATCCCCCCATGTGGTGCATATCACAGTGATGGCAAGTAATCGCTCCCCCAGCTGAAATCCACTACACATTGGGCAATTCTACCACGAAAGTGAGACCGATTCCTGCAACAGTAAATCCAAAATACACGCCACAGTGAGGTTCAACACCCCACTTGTAATCTGCGCTCCCATAGCTGGAGCTTTAGGATTGGCATCTTGAGTTGCATACAAGTGAAATGATCCAGAACACGTCTCATATATGAGAACGAAAAATAACGGGCTACTCTTAGCCGCGCTAAAGAAACCAAGTTTCACACAAGCAGGCAGGATACGCTACATTATATCAGCTTACAAGCGTCGCATACGAAAAAATCCATACAAATTGAAAGCGTGGTTGCGAAGATGAAGCAAAATCTGTCCCCCAGTTCCCCTCACCTTGGAGTTGATCCAGTCCAGCAGCATCATGGTCGACTGCTCATGATGTGGCTCAGCCGACAGAAGTGCCGGAAGAACGGGTATCTTTCCCAAAAGCTTGATGTCTTCGTCCAAGCTGCGCAGCGGTGTGAAAACACACACAATTTCACCATTGCAACAAAAACAGCAGAAAATGAAAGGATAAAAGAAACAAAACTTCACAGCTCAAAAGAGCTATACAGTTACCAATAGATTTTTAGAGCCGAATGGCATGCGAAAAAAGTTGGAACAATCAAGCTGCAGGCAACGATGTCAAAGAGACCACTGGTTAACAAACTAGAACCTCTTCACCAACTGAGCCGTAAACATCAGTCGCTGCGCTCACAGCGCTGAGCTGCAAGTAGTGCAAGCATTCATCGATTCCTTAAGCAAGCTTGCTAGCAGGACAGGAAGGATCAGTGTCAACGGTGATCCCATCAGCTGTGCAGTGTGTGTTCTTTGTAAACCACCAGTTTGCGACCTAGAATGTGGCCAACGCTTCACTTTAACAGGCCATTTCACCGTAGTAACCTTCACATGCCTGCCAGCTTGCCAGTGTCAAAATTCAAGAGATAACGGATGTGGGCATCAGGACTGACTTGTTCACTTCAGAAATTTTCCACAGCACATTTTCTGAAGGCATTCTTAAATGAGGTGGCACTTCCCCAACATAAGTATTGGAGTCTGAATGACCCAGCAGCCTATGGTGCCCATTTATTTTTCTCCCAAGAACCATATCACACGCTGAAATGATAGCAAGCATCTAAAAATAATCTGTTCGCAAGATTAGCAAAAGATTAGCAAGCAAACGCCCTCAGAGTCGAACCCTCTCC
The DNA here is from genome assembly GCA_030143305.2 of Amblyomma americanum. Lineage (NCBI taxonomy): Eukaryota > Metazoa > Arthropoda > Arachnida > Ixodida > Ixodidae > Amblyomma > Amblyomma americanum. The sequence continues at coordinate 235,700 of JARKHS020032514.1, forward strand.
ACCTGACTGTTCCTTTCCAGCAATGCACCCCAAGGATAGCACGGAAAATGGCAAACAGTCTCTTGCATACACTAGAGCACCACACTGACGCACGTACATGTAATATATACATGCGTACACTGCTATCGGCTCCGAAGCCCCGGAAACTCGCCATAAAATCTTACGGAAACGTATTAAACCAAGAGAAAATTAAAAAACATGGTGCTCCCCGCACCATGAGGTCAGTGCCAGATAGACACTGTTCAGTTCGAAAAACAGAATTTTTGGACTTCACTTATTTCGAAAAACTGCTGAGAAACGTGCACAGCTCCTTATAAAAGCTGGCAGCTGGCCACCGAGGTATGGAATAGTTCCAATTTTAAAAGTGCGAAAAAAAGCAGCCGTAGCTGCGGCCGCGCTGGCTTCAGCTGATAACCAGCACGTGGTAGCGATTATAGTTTGCCGTATATCATCCAGCCAGTTTTTTTTTTCTTTTTTTTTCAGAGAAAGTAATTTCGAACACACAGTCAGTGACAATTTTTGGGCAAAATGAGGTAGTGTTCGCACAATCTGAAAGTTCGATCGAAATTCGGGAGACTACCAGGAAAATCTGGACAGTTGGCCGGTATGCCTTCAATACCAGGGCATTGAGAAAAATAAGCAAGAGCTAGGAATCGAATCTGGTCAGGCCTTATCACGTTCTTCGTTGCACAGTCAGTTCATTGTAAAAGTGTTTGCTGCAGAGGCATTTAACTATAAAACATGCAAACGATGAAGAAGCCTGGTATTTCCAGACTACAGTGCAATCCACTTATATATTGATATCAGATATAATGATATATTGCTATAACGATTAAATTCATCAGATTTAAACGATATATGACGATAAAAATATTGGCAAATTAAAGGTAAACGATAGGGTTCTGGCTGTGCGGAAGGTGTTTACTACCAAAATTTGTCTGAAAGTTTGATAAAAAATAAAATACTTTGAAGCAAATGTCGTCCAATCCCCACAAACGAACTGGCGTGGCGTACGGCTAGTACGGCCTTGGGAACGAAGCGCAATCATCGTCGCAATCGTTTCAGGATAAAGGGAAGAGCTTGCTTGGCCTCGCAGTGAAACCTTTTCTCACACAAATGCAGCTTCTACAGTTTCCGGCCGTTTGTGTGCTTGTGAACTGGGTGAAAATGGCGGCAACTAAGCACAAGGCGATATCTCTGAACCTCCCCCTCGACTTTGCTTGTTGAGAATTCCCTTTTTGGTATAAGCGTCAGCTTTTCTTAGCACATTCCTCTGTTTCGCCTGTCCGCAGCATAGACCCTGGCAGCATGCCAAATGCTGTGCGTCCTTGACAGGAACTCCGGTGGCGGTGGCTACATGTATGGGGTGGTTTCTTTTTACCTTTTTTTGCTGGCCCAGATATAACGATAATTGGTTGTAAAGTTTGGAATTTCCAGTTTTCTCAATACTGTTATAAGTGCATTGCACTGTACGCGACTAAGAAGGACCTTAACAATACGGATTAAAAATACAATACGAGAGAAATTTCACCTCTCAAGGAGCTCCAGGTATTGTTTGTGGCCTTGAAGAAACTCCGTTAACTGCTGCTCAAGGCTTGCTGCACTGTTCCTCAATCCACTGAAAAGTGAAAATGACAAGAAGGAAACCGAACTTCATCACAGGTAAAGCAACACTCTGGAACAACATCAACTGCAAACACTCTTCACTGCAACACTCTAAACCTACTGCTAATACCTACTGCTAAAATATTAGTGGTAGTAGTAGTAGTAGTAGTAGTAGTAGTAGTAGTAGTAGTAGTAGTAGTTTGGTTTGGTTTATGGGGGTTTAACGTCCCAAAGCGACTCAGGATATGAGGGATGCCTAAGTGAAGGGCTCCGAAAATTTCGACCACCTGGGGTTCTTTAACGTGCACCGACATCGCACAGTACACGGGCCTCTAGAATTTCACCTCCACCAAATTTGACCGCCGCAGCCGGGATCGAACCCGCGTCTTTCAGGTCAGCAGCCGAGTGCCTTAACAACTGAGCCACCACGGCGGACAGCAGTAGTAGTAGTAGTCACTTTGATTTTATTCGGTTTTATGCGGTTTAACGTGCGGGCATTGAGGATGTCAGTGGTGAATGATTCTAAGTCATGCATAAGACAAGGAAGGCAGCCAGCTAACTCAGGCGGCGCCATGTGATGGTCTCCTAAAATGTTATCAACGTCCTTTGTATGAGCCGAGCCACAATGCTATGATCACATCAAATCAGAAACCACAGGGACTGAGACAAATAAAGTCTCGAGACAAAAGTTGAGTGTCACTGAGGCCTGCACTGATTTAAAACTGAACTAAGTGCCACAAGAATTGGTACCGCACACTGAATTTACTTTCTTTTTTAAACTAAGACAGACATAGCATATTCCCTCTAAAGCTTTCCCCCCAACCTATGAAGGAAATGCTGGCACATTATAGCAACCATGTGAACCTTGCGAGAAACAGAAAAAGAAGAAAGACTCAAAATTTTTCGCCTTGTTGAAGTCACACAGGTTTGCGGACCAAAGACATATTATCCTGGTCAGGCACTTTAGCACTTTAGAAGGAAGCTCAAATGCTTTTTTTTTTTTTTTGAGAATCCGCCTTTTTCATTTTTCTGTGCTGCCACCTCGCGTACAACGCTGGAAGCTCACTGGTAGGGTACTGCGCGCCCAACCCGGCCGGACTGAGTGCCGCTCCGGAGCACGTTTTGTTGGAATCTGTCGACGATGGCGTGTCCTAGGCAGCACCTGGTACCTGGAGGATTACTATTAGGATTGACTGATGGCTGGGTGCAAAGTCCGAGCCAGGCTGCAGTGCCCACCGAAGAGCAAATTCTTCAGTATCTCCGATCATCCGGCATGCGATGCGAACACCAGCTTAGCAAGGGCCGCCGCTTCAGAGATGAAGGCTACATTTGGAACATAATGTTCAATGAAATATCCCCGATCAGTGAGGTTGGCGTTTTCCGCTGTATATGCCTGCCATACATGAAAGGTGGATACTACATCGTGCACGCCGTAGTACAGAAAACGACTGGGGACAACAGTTTCCACAAGCAATCGTTGTGCTCAAGCGCTGTAGAATAGCTACACGAGCTATAAAAGCGCAAGCGTACTCGCAACAAAGCAGCTCTGTTAGCATTTCACTATATTTTCCCACAGCACACCACTGCATAAGTTAAACAAGCATGCGCGTCCATAAAGATGAGCGCGAGAGGCGCACATTGAGTCATTCCGGCGATACCACGCAGCGCTCTTCATCATGGATATGATGCGAACACACGCATAACGCACCTTCTTCTTCTGCCTCTTAATACATGGCACATACCCACACCGGGGGATTGGCCAGGGTGTAGTGGCATAAACAAGGAAATTTCCATAGGAGATTATTTGACAAAATTTTAGCGCCATACGTGAATGCTCTCGTTGCTTCTTTTTCGTTGCCCGCTCCATCGTGTGTTGAAAGCGGCTCACAGCACTTGCCCATTTGGCCTTCTTGCTTGAGAAAGCAAAGAACGTCGGAACGAAGTCTGGGTGCCGCGGTGACATTCGAGGCCTTCCTGGCCATGAATAAAACACTTCGTGATAGACTGCATACGCATTTAAACACCGTTCTTCGTCCGTATCTGTCACAAAGTGATTCCCGCACAACCTTGACGTGCTTGACGGTGCCCAAAGGCGGCCACGATCGTCGAGCTGGCGAACTGCTTTAGTCCACGCTTCGCGTCGAAGGCTGTGCTGGGAAGCGCTCGGAAAGCGAAAAAATCCGAGTTTGCTTCCCTTTACATATTGGGCATTGCAGCCGTATGCAACATATTTCGTAGGTATCGCCAAATGCATCGCGCTGAACGCCCGACGGCTGCATCAACGCACCCTGCGTAGGAAGCCGGTTTATTTACACTTCCACGACCGGTCTCGAGTGGAGCGAGCGACCCTTCCAATATGTTTCGCGACACCGCCGCCAGGGGATGTCGCAAACATTTCTTCATTGGAGAACCACCATACACAATGTCCTCATTGCGTATAAGACTTCGCATTATTTACCTGCAAGGTTAGCGAACACAATATGCACAATCCCAGCTTGTCGAATTCTAAGGTCTCGTCAGCTCCCATTTACAGGTGCAAGTGACGTCTTCAGAAAGACTTACGCGGTTGTGTCCTCAAGGTTAGCCACGACAGCTGCCCAGCCTTGCTGCTGCAGGTGCTGCTCATGAACAAGGACTTCACAGGTCCTCATTTCCTGGCGAGCGCGGTCGTAGAAATCCTGCACAGAAAGGCATTGTATTTAGCTTGCACCTGCAAACCTCCCCTATGAGCGGCCAAATAGAAAACAATAGAGGCCGACAGCCTTCCTTTTTGCATAAAATCAATGTAGCAGAATCTCAATTCAAACCTCATGATGTCATTAAAATATCTGCAATATCTGAAATTTGTGTCATCCAAAGAAAAGAAAATCCATATGCAGAAGCATAGGAAATGCAGTCACACAGACCTCTTTTTGCCTGTGCCTGACAGGATTTATTTATGAACGCGAAACTGGTGACTATGGCGTCAGCGATGCATGGGTAGTACCTTAGTACTCAAGGGTGTGCTGCGCTAGTACTCCCAGCACTCTCCGAGAGTGCACTGCGCCTAGCGGTAATTTCTTTGTACCAAGCAAATTTACTACCTTTCACGTCACAAACAGCACACTTTTTTATGTGAACTAGTGAATACAGAGCTTACAGTGACTACAGTTCATAGTGAATACACTTCACAAAACAGTTGAGCCTAGTAGCATGTCTTTTACAATTTTCGGGCAGAAAAGATTTTTGTAGCTTGTAATAAAATTTTACTGCCTGGGCTTGTAGCGGCACGCGCATGTTCAAAAAGTGGTTCTAAAATCCCTAAGATGTCTGTCTCTCTGAAGTACCTTGGCGCTTTGATGTTACAATTTTTAACTACTGTAAAGCTTTGTAGACAATTGTGTACATGCTGGCAGAAACTAACAGTTGATGCTTTGCATCGCTGAACTAACTGGCTTTCATTTCATGAGGCCTCAATATACTATTACGGCCGAAAAATATCTGTTCCGAATCAAAATAGTGACCTGATGAAAGGGTTAGCTTCTTCCTGTTTTAGAATCAATGCTGGGCTCAACCAGACATCCGACACAGTTACCTTGACACAGGCTAGACCCTTGCATCGCTTTCAGTATCCCACGTAACATTGAGCACCACCACACAAGCCTTTACAGTAAGCCTAGACTAGACATGGCTATTATACAGTAGTACCCTCATTTAACTAGACCTGCGGACCCTCCAGCCTTCACTTCGCTACATGCCAGTGATTGCGGATCACAGTTTGCCCTATGTACACACGCAGAGGGCCGGTGTCCACCATTTCTGTGGAGCGTTTTGACAGTGGAATGCCGCTAGAGTGTCATACACTGGACACTTGGCCAGAGGCTTAGAAAGCTCTCCAGACACTTCAGGCATTCCGTCGTTTCTTGCACATCACAGGCTTCGCAGCTGTGGTCAGGCCCGTTGATCATATGACTGCATATATCATCCGTCATAACTCCCCTTTCTTCTCTGCTCATTCTTCCTCCAGTGCGAGCAGCAAGCTGGAGAAAGCCCATGCCGTCTCTGCCTATCTGTAATAATCAATTACTACCTTCTACTTTGACTCAGCAAAAAACCCAGAGTGCTGCTGAGTACAATAATAAAAAAAAGAGAACCTTTCCTCTGAGTCTGAGGGAAGTGAACGTCTAAATGATGGGAAAAGATATCCGTCATTGCAAGGTGGATTTTTAAACACTTTTAAGTCACATAGTAACCCTCAGCTCCCAACTACCACCTTGTTGCCTTGCAAGTCTGCATTAAACAAGTTTCCCCGCAATGGCTTTGATCGCAATCACAAAGTCACCACTGCAAAGGATGATTTAACACCGCAGAATGCAACGCTCTCTTACCTGGGAAAGCTGTGTCCTTGCAACCACGGTGGTGAACGTAGGTTGCAAGTCAATCACCGCTTCCACTTCACCTGCCATGTCTTGATCTGAAGCACGTAAGAGAACAGAACGTTACCCGCTGCTTTTCGAGAAAAGTTGCAAGTGTCCGATGCAGAGACATACAAGTGAGAAACAAGTATAAGCCATCAACTTCAGCTAGCTGTAGCATTCCAAAACGAATGCGTTAACTACTACATTAACATAAATATGGCTTGCACCCCCTAGGGTCCACTTTATGCCAATGCATTTTGACTTGCGCTCCTGTTACTATGCTTCGCTTGTTTCACCAGGGAAGCACTCAAACTACCCCAATATGGGATCCTGTTATCTCTTTAACGGCACACAGTAAGAATACACCAACATTTGAACGATTTCTTTAGTGTTGTGGACTTCGGTGCAAAAGCGCCACGAATTTGACCACAAAAGTGCTACTCGTTCAAGAAAAGACCCTTGTTTCCCAGCACCAGAACAAAACAAGCACTCATCTGGACGATGAATGACTTCTCAAAACACATCGGCAGCGGCAGCGGCATGATCTAACAGTGATCGGCATGGACAAAGGTTGTGTCAGAGTCCGGTGTGAAAGTACGTAGACTGGCTCGCAGTAGTGCGTGATGCGCATTGAAGTCGCCAAGTGCTTTGCACTAGCATTAGCTGAACCTGGCTAGCGCGGGACTTGTGTTTCCATCTGGTGCATGCTGTGCTGCATTTACTTCTGTTCCGAGAGTACCTTCACAGTGCGATTAAAAATGAAGGATTCCACTGCTTCTGCTATGAATAATCTCTCCCCACTGAATTGATATTCACGGACCGAAGACAGTAGGAACAGGATTCTTATAGTGTGCAACTATGCTATGAGATGCTTGGTCTTGATAACAAATATTCAGCAGGAAAAAGTTTCTAGCTTAAAAACATAAAATAGGAACAATGTAACTCAGAGCTGTGAATGTTCCTTCACCTGACAAAATGCATAAAGTAAGTAAACTGTACCTAAAATTTTAAATAATTAATATATTCTAAGGATAACCCCACACTTTATTCCACTAGTCAGTGCCGTATAGGTTTCTTCTTGAGAAAAGCTGATAAAATCGTTTTTCTAGAAACTGAACGACAGACATAATTTAAAAAACATACGAGGCACTGGCTTGGAAACACCTTTGATGAAAATTCCTGCAAGCAGATACTATTAACAGAGCAAGTGATCACACAGTGATCACTGAAGGAAGCAAATGCCAATACCTCATAGAGTAGAAACTAGTAGAAATAGGTTAGCATGACAAGGATGTGTGCTCAAAGCACTATGCACACTCAATTTCAGTTATCTCAGGACTATTTAGATGTAGAATATCTCACTTGGTCAATACACAAGGCATTAACCAACATTTGTAATATGCTGTTCAGAACTCATTCTTGCACTTTTCTCTTTGGCAAATGACACCATAAATTTTTTTGAGGCCAAGCGGAAGAATCATGAGCTGCCTGTACCACAAACCTGCGGTCAAAAGTAGGCATACTACTTTCCGACAGCAGCAGAGCAGACACATGCTGCAAACACAGTTAGTAACCAGAGTGCTTCGGCTTGCTAGTAATTACAGCCAGTAACGTCAAGAATGAGAACGGCCACGCTGTTCAAGGCTCCCGAGTGAATAGATAGTGCCGTCTTTCCATCATTGCTACTAACAGATCATTAGGCCAGCATTACATGACGTAAGGTTTAATGGTGCACACCATGAATTTGCCTACTTCTGATTTCCTCTTAACTCAGTTTGCTTCGTGACAATGACAGCAGCTACACTGAAGCACATTGACAATAAAATGCTACACAGAGCGCACAAGTAGCTATGAAAACCAACAGCTCATATATGAAGCAGACATCCTAGTTGCATCGAGAAGCATGAATATTCACGGGAACTGGACAGACAAATGTCTGCCTGACACAGCAAGTAAAACGTCCAACACGTTTCCGGCACCTACCACAACCTTTGTTTGCGGGTAAAGGGGCGAAGCTCACCTGACATGACAAGCTCGCCAGATCTGACCAGAGAATCTGACTCAATGGAAGCCTTGTTGAAGAGGAAGATTGGATTGGTGTCAGTGCCTGCGCTATAGCTGCCCACCGAAGCTGCCGGTTGCAGGCTTTCACCTCCGCTGATGAGCAACACTTGTTTTTCAGGCGGCACATTGCACCGCTGAGAAATCACCGTTTTGAGATGTTCCACACTGAAAGACAGTAGATACGAGCATGGTGTCAAGCGACTGTGGGTCTGGTGCCACCTGTTCCAGTGCATGCCTTTGTCACTGTCATGTGGAAGAAGCAATAGCGATGCATTGTCCACTTCCTCCCAAATTGGAATCGCGCTTATGGAGCAATCCCAACAAAGAGTGGTGACGAAGAATTTCTACTGTTCTATAATGACAGATCGTGCACTCCGTGAAGTACACGTACCCATTAGAAAAATATCACAGCTAGCTGATACTTTACTCCCGATTCTTGCGGCGATGTCAGATTTTAACAAGTAACGCCAGCGTGCGTATAAACATGCACTTCACGTGCCATACTGACAAAGCTTGTGTTTGAAACAAAGCGCGGTTGTTAGGAAAAGCCGCGAAGGCTGGTCATGTCATGACGACCAAAATGGTGTGTAAAAAAAAAAGACAAATACGCAGACGCAAAGGCGGAAGTGATCTAATCGCGGTCGGCTACTACAAGGCCAAGCCCATGGGGATACACCTCTTGGAACACGCAGAAACACTAGGTAGCAAGAGATAGCATGTTAACCGCGGGGCTACGAACAAAGGATCCCATTGTGTTGCTATGGTTACGCGCTGCCAAATAACCCTTGACTCACGCATGCTCGTATGCTCACCTTTCGACGGCGTGGTTCATTTCAAAGGTCATCATCTTGCCTGTATCGACGAGGAACACGTACAACATTTTGACACCTTTGTCGATAAACTGCACAATGACCTGCGGACGAAAGGGCAGACGCTGACGGACGGACCACCGTGGTTGAACGGAGGCGCCACGCTCGAGGAAACTTAACGGGACAAAAAGCACGGCAGTATTCGAGTGGCAACACGTTTCCGCATGCTCGCAACAGCCGCCGATCAGGGCAGCTCTCTTGCAGTGCCGAAAATGACACAACAGGCTGCGAGCTTTGCCCTACAAAGCTGCACGGAAATTGAAACGCGTAGCCGCTCGGAGAGGGGAAAAGCGTTGCGTTACCTAAGAAACTTGTCGCAGATTGTTGACCACTTTGTTGGAGTCGGGCGTATAGAGTGCGAAAAACGTTTCTGCGGGAGCCAATAGGGAGGAGATCACCCGAAGTATCGCGTCGAGAGACCGCAGTATCCGTAGTATCATGCTCGCACCAGGCACAAGCGCCGCTGTGGACTGCCAGTCGCAAACGCTCCCGTCGCGCGCGAGGTCTGGCACTTCGGATCGACCGGTCCTTTGAACGACATTTGGCGCGCTCAAATCAGTCTTTCGGTAATTTCTAGGAGTATAAACAAACGCGTTTTCACAGCTCTATTCACCCACTACTCGACGTCCAACAGCTGACCGCCATGTTATTGTTAGTGTTGCCAGCTCGCGATAGTTGCTACTGAGAAACGCTGCCAAGTGCAGCCGTAAAGGCGCACCTACGCGGAGAGGGGATAAAGAACGGAACGAAAGGACATTTTCTGGACACGCCGGGTCTTAAATGCAGATGTCAACCCATGCACCATCACGGCATGTTAGCAAGGCCCTTGGCAAGGCCTTGCAAAGCTTTAGCCAGCGCTGTGCAACGAAGTGAAACGCAGAGAACGCGGTAACCGCGTGATCGGGTCGCTTAGTAACAAGCTGACAGCGGTGGCGGTGTTTCGAAACCATTTCGTCACTCAAGGCCGTTGGAGCCGTCTACTCTTGACGATGCTCGTTTGCACGTGCGTTGCGAGAGACTTTCGCGGGCCTACAACTGCGCAAACGACGAGAGCAGTAGGCCAACTATTCACAGAGCTGCAGATATATAGAGAGGAAAATTAAGATAAAGGAAAGGAAAGAAAGGGCGGAAAAGAGTGCGCAGTGGTGGTGGTGGTTGTTGCTATGAAGGGGGATACTGGCCCCGACGTATGTTGGCCCTTTGGGCATCACTCTTGGGGAGAGCGCAGTTCAACCAACCTTAGTCCGTGCAATCTGTACCCGAGCATAGGTCACAGCAGACTGTCATGCGCGCCTGATTCCTTTCCTTCCCTTTGTCCGCCTGTCAATCCTTCTTTCCCGACTTCCCATCCCTATTGGCCCAAGTTAAGGCGCTCATCTTGCTCGTTTATTTTCATTCTTTCCTCCTCTCTGGAGTCAGCTAGGACATGAGGTCAGTGGCTAATAATGGCTTCCGCGTGTAACTCCTTTGCAGCAAAAAAAAAAAAAATGTTAAACTTATCGCGCACGTCACAGTTTTAACGGAAAATTAGCGTAGGCTGCATATATATCTGTAAACGAAAGTTTATGTTACAGGTGTGACACCAACGAAGGCTGAGCACACCTTGAGAAATTAGTGTTTGATTCCATGCTCAGAAAATCTGGAGCTTTGTTAATCACCCGTCTGGCTGACCGTGTACCTTAGCAGGTCGGTATACATCCCATGATATGTTAGGTGGCACGCTAGGTAAATGCAAACCCATAGTCAAACGCGAAAGGCGGCACTGGACAAGGTGCACTCGTAATCAGAGAGAAAATGAGCGTACCGAACATAAACGATGAGCATCACTGGTGCACAAGCGTTTTAACTTTTTGAGTGCGAAATTTTTTGCACGAAACATTATACGCAACAGCTCAGGCGGAACGAAAGCCAGAAAGCGTTAGCGTCAGAGACATCGACAAGATGGCTCCTGTCAGTTTTTTTTCCTCCATGGCTCCTGTGACATTTTGGTGTTGCGTGCTCGTCGCTTCCTGTTTCCCGACTCTTCATGCCCAAATTGAAACAAACGAAACTAGCATAGACACAGAAGTGACCGATTCGGAAGACCGGCTATCAGAAATTGTCGAGGTCGAAGACCGCCCGCCTGGAAGTGAAACCGTCGATGCTGTAGAAGACGCGGAGCGCGACGCGAAAGTAGTCAACGGCACCGACGACACCACCAACTCCACTCAATCTACCGCCGCTCGTAACGAGTCGGCGACGACAAATCCGATTCGCTGCCTTCCCAGAAACGATTCGACTTCGAGTGACGTACCGAATCGGTTGCATCTGATCAACGGCACGGCTTTGATACAGGAGCTCTCGCCTCCTCCCAACAAAACGAACGCGACCGCCGGCGGGGGCCACTGCGTCGTCGTGACGTTTTATTCGCCTTACTGCAACTTCTGCGCCAGCGCAGCGCCATACGTGAACGCGTTGCCCGCCGGCTTTCCCGACCTTAAATTCTACGCCGTTGACGTCGTCAAGTCGAGCCACATCAACATGCGCTACGGGCTCGTCGCCGTCCCCAGCATACTGCTCTTTCACAATGGCCGCGCAGTGGCCAAGTTCAACGACACCTTTGTCACGATGCAAGGGCTGATTTCGTTCATAGGCAGGCACACGGGCATGACTGCCACGCTGCCGCTGAGTCCCGACTACAGCGGCCCACTGGCCGACATGCCGTTGGAGTACACCGACTGGGTGCTTATTTCGGCGTGGGTCTTTACCATAGTTTGCGTAGTGGGCGCTTTCCTGCGGTCCAGCATTTGCAAGAGGATGGTAGCCAGCGTGCAGAATGCGTGGCGGGAAGCGCAACACCAGCACCAAGACTGAGATAAGCTGCTGAGCAAAAGCAATTTCTACTGTGATGTTTGGGAATGAGCAGTTAAGCGTGGTGGTATGGTGATGGGAGGCCAAAAATGGTTATCAGAAGTTGTGCCCTGCTGGTGGATTCCGGGAGTCGAGTTATGTACGAGGCTATGTGAAACGTCTCTCGAGTCAAAGGAGATCTCGATAATGAGGCGACCATGTTAAATCCCCACATGTTACGGTGAACAACGGACATGTAGGTAGGCTGTTCAAGCCACAGTGAAGGAAGTGTAATGGTGGACCCAAGCGAGGACGGCGTTCCAATTAAACCTTATTGTGAAACGTTATCACAGTGGGTGTTTCATTACGTGCAGGGCACTGACACTGCAGGACACTTGACAGCCTGTGTATGTGTGTGTGAAACAACCACTGCAAGTGCAGTGTTCTTACTGACTTGTTTGAAGATCATTCTGTGCCCAACCAGTAGTGCGTTTTTGTACTGTCACGATCACAATATTGCGGGACGTGGGAGAGCGTGGCAAAACTGCGTTCTGCGCCTTCTAACGGCGCCCGTCCGCTCCAGTTACCCTCGCAGGCTTCTCTGTACCCTTACTCCTACCTTGCGCTCAGCAGACGCAGATCGAAACCGGCGCCAGGTGACGCTTTGATATCTAGCGATAGCATGTGCCCCAGCCGCTGTGATGAGTAAAGCAGATTGCGCGCCGTGTTTCGCGGCGAAACACATCTGGGTGAAGGGGCGTCCAATTATGCTTTGTTTTTATTCCTGTGCTCTTCACAAGCGTTCTCCTCAGGTTTCACCATATGCAAGCAGAACGAATGGAGAACAAAGATTAGAATGTTCACATGAGCAACTGCAGCTCGTCACGATGAACGTTCAAATGCCAAGCCACCTAGGATAAATGTAGTAACACAAAACATGTATGGAAAGGAAACACGAGATTTATTTGCAGCGTGAAAAAAGCAATGTGATGACTATACTTGAGAAAATTTCTTTAGATGTGTTACAGAATTTCTATCGAGGCCAATCGTGGACGAGCCCTCATAATAGAAGTGTGCACAGATATTAAGGCAGGAAAACTCAACTCAGCGGGCTGAGCGCGGTGCAATAATCATGACATTCGGCACTTTCCCCAAAATAAAAGAAATACAACACAAACATGCACACTACTAAACCCATCGAACTCGTGGTGGATGTCCTTTAGTCCTTTCTCACGTTGCTAATGTCGCGTGAAATTTCCATCCACGGCGATGACTTCTTGCAGACGACCTGGCATTGAGCGGTATAGAGCCGCAACCAACTCAGGATCAGCGCGCAGAGACTCCCACTCCTCACTGATGCGGACCCACAGCGCGTCGGCAGTACAGGAGCCTATGTTGCCTGAAGATAGGCGCTTTTTCATTAGGCCCCAAACGTTTTCTATAATGATCAGGTCCGCGCCATTTATGCGGCCATTGCAGGCGGTTCACGCCGCGAGAATTTACCTTTCCACAGTGCGGGCAGTGTGCACAGGGCTGCGGTCATGCTGCAGCCAGTATAGCCCGTCCGGAAATGGGCCACCCAGGATATAAGGCCCTAGGGTGTATTCCAAAATATCCTTGTACGCCTCTGCGTTGAAGCGTCCGTCAATGCGCACCAGGGGCCCAAGTCCGTCCTTTGAGATGGCGCCCCACACAGCGACGGTGCATCGCCCACTTGAAAAGACGCTGTTCGTGTAACTTGGTAGATACCTAAACGGGGGTCGAGTGGGGAGAGAAACAGTAAGGCACATGAGTAACATAGTCGAGCCTGCTTTATCGCACTTCGTTTGTTCTCATGTCAGTGGCGCACATGCATCAGTCACCGCACGCGAAATTGAGTAGAAGAACAAAACAATATGGCCACCTTATAGGGCATTAAACGACTGCTGTAAGCATGGAGAAATTGAAGCAATAAATCACTCCAGGCGTGTTGCCAGATACCTTAAGACAATAAAGGAATACAAGATGGAAGAACCGCGGTAGGAAATACGGTCCATTGCATAAGCAGCACTAAGAAAAACTCAAGCATTCGTGCCTTTTAAAAGCATATACCGAGCGACTATAACAATTTATACTCCTTAATAGGAGCGACTCTTGCCTACCTGCAACTGACGGGCCGCCAAACGCGTCGCTGTTGATCCCATCGGGTACTAAAAGTGGACTCGTGTGTGAAAACAACGCAGGCCCAGTCGTCCAGTGTCCACTGCTCTAGAGCGCGTGCAAACTCCAGCCTCTGTTTGCGCTGCTTCTCAGTCAGATGGGGCTTCTGAGCTGCCACGCAGTTTTGCAGCCCAGCTTCCCGCAGTCGTCTCCTTATGGTGCACAAGGACACCCGAATGTCCATTTCCTGCCGCAATTCTCGAGCAGTCATAAAGGGATCAGCGACTGCTGTAGCAACGATCAGCCTGTCTTCTTCGTCCGGAGCGCTGTGCGTCCGCTATCCTTCCGTTGTCCTCCCAGAAGGCCCGAATAACACGGGTGACCGCAGATTTCGACCGTCCCGTGCGTCGGCATATTTCCCGCTGAGGCACTCCTTCCACATATAGCCGAGTAATATGCCTTCTTTCTTCAGCAGGAACTCTCGGCGGCATTTTTGCAGAATGCAAACACATGGCAGCGCGACCCGTTTATCTACCTTCAACTAAAACTTGCTGGCCAATTGCAAGGCCGCGGGTTGCAAGGCCGCGATCGCCGTCAATGGCAATTTCACAGAACATTAGCAACGTGAGACTGCACTAACAGAACATCCCCAACTTGTTCGTCGGCTTTAGCAGCCTTCATAAGCGCCTGCATTTCTTTTATTTCGGCGACAGTGCCAAATGGAATGCGCGCTCTGCTGTCACAGCCAGATGTGTTTCGCCACGAAACACGGCGCGCAATCTGCTTCACTCGTCACAGCGGCTGGGGCACATGCTATCGCTAGATATCAAAGCGTCACCTGGCGCCGGTTTCGATCTGCGTCTGCTGAGCGCAAGGTAGGAGTAAGGGTACAGAGAAGCCTGCGAGGGTAACTGGAGCGGACGGGCGCCGTTAGAAGGCGCAGAACGCAGTTTTGCCACGCTCTCCCACGTCCCGCAATATTGTGATCGTGACAGTACATGTAGTTTGAGAACACGTGTCTTGTGAATATGTAATCGGCCTTGTTTCTGTCTTGGTCTGCTCGCAAAAAGGAAGCTGTCTGAGCAAGCAAAACACGTGCATTCCATAAAAAAGGAAGTTTGTTTATGCTTCATGACACACGAGGCAAACAAACAGAGGACCGCTGGCCATTCAAGTACACTTATCAAAAGGCAAGCAGCCTTGAAGAGTGCGACTAGATATTAACAGTGGCAGCAACTACGACGACGTAATAAATAAAAAAGCCAGAAATATACAAAAGGTACCCAGACACTCAGGATAATCTCGAGAGCCTTACAACCATCAATTCCCAACAAACATGCAGCAGGAAACTTGTGTGCACTTTCATGATGTGCAATCAAACTCGACCAAACTGAGTCGCACATCTCCAGGCAAGTAACCGACATACACTCAATGCAACAGCAACAGGCAGCTAGGCTTGGTGGCTGCATGTCAAAGGTAGCATGTTGAAAGAATTGCAATCGCATTCGTGGGAAGCATGGCCTCTAAGTCGTCTCTTGGAGGTGAGAATGCATTACACATCGAAAAACCTGCTCTACAGCAATAAGGCCACCCAAAAACGAATCTCCGCGACATTTCTCCTGAAATTACATTATGCTTCTCCACAACAAGTGGTGCCCAACAAAGGCCTGGCTATAAATTTGCTTCACCAAACTCCAGCTCTACATAAGTTAAGCCTGTTAATAAGCACGAGGTAAAATTTCGTTGTAGATTTGCCTTGGATCACCTCTCAGCTTGTTTACATACCACACCTTACAAGGTTGGGCAACCATAGATGCCAAATAAAATTACACCAATATGTAGCACATAGGTCACAGTTATGTCTTAACTGTAGTAGAGCAAATGTCTGCACAAGTTGGTGTGGACTCAAGATGATAACAGGAGCGCACACTTTTGACAGAGCACAAAGAACAAGAAGGGAGACACCACCAGTGCTGACTTGCAACTAAAGTTTAATGAATGTAAATGCACGCCCTGCTTTTCAAGCACTACTGTTCATTTATGCCATCAAGACCAGGTGACCCGTGAGGTCACTGAAACCTTTTTATTAGAAAAAATACTAACTGATGAGTCTGTGACCCTTCCATGGCCCTTTAAGATAGGGAATCCTGCTACTTTGACAACTGGCTGTGCTCTGCTCGTGTTAGTAACATTTTTCAAGCCACATGCTTTAGCTTGTTCCCGTGTGGTTTTGAGGTGGTTACTGTATATATACTTATTAATTTTTTTTTTTTTTCAGTACAGTTCAGTTGTGAGGCAGCGCTGGTGTGTCCCCTGCTTGTTCTTTGTGTTCTGTCAAAGTGTGTGCTGCTTTTGTAGTGTTTTAACACCGCTACAGAAGGAGACCGGAAGTAGCCACTTGGAAGTAGTAATTCATTAACAATCAACCAGTGCTTAAAAACAATGACAGCAATAGCTTCCAAAATGCTTAAGACACTCCTCCACTCAGTGAAGACCAAAGGCTTTGCAGAAAAGGCACAAAAGATAATTCGCTCCGTGCCGCACAAGATTTGTAGTAGCACACCACCACTCCGTAACATTTCCGTGAACAGCACAGTCTTCCGAGGTCCAATGTCTAACAAACATTCAGCAAGATTCAGTGCTGCATGAAACAGCACTTGCAAAAAAGGCAGTCTCGTGGCTGGATTTGCCATAACGGCATTGTCCATTTACTCGGAGATCTTTCACATGGCATCAAAGTGGAACTGGTGAGCCTCTTGGAGCTTCATTCGACGGTCCTCCCGTTTCTCCAGCCAGTGCAGAGTTCCGATGATTAGCACGATGAAGGCGCACGTTCCGACCAGCGCAATACACGTAAGCACCACCTAAAATGAGCGTGAGTGAAGGTGTTATTGAGGCATGCATATTACACCATTTTACCCGCATAAAATTTTATCTTTCACAAGCGGAAAGCAAGCCACAACAGCGAGTAGTTTGACGGGTCAAGTGCTCCGGGCAAGAAAACTAGCTGAACAGCGAAGCAAAACTGTTCAGGAAAGACACGACAAAAAAACGTACACTTGCAGAAGATGCAGAAAAAAAAATGCCGACATTTCAGTGCCCTTACAGGTGCCCTGTTCACGATGCATCAAATGAGCAGGTCTTATGGAGTTAACTTGAATCACAGTTTTGTTATCTGATGTAGGCATTCCATGATCATTATACAATAACATACCTCACAAAATCAAAATTTTTCAATACATTTCATCACCATCTGAAAAATGATTTACCTAATATATTGCAGCATTCACATTAAGCAATGCTCAGCAATGGTGTGTTTTCCTTTATTTTATTCTGCTTTAAGTCCTGACCTGTAACCTTAAAATATTCTATTGTACATCTATACTCCTTAATTACCAGCTCATGTTCTATATATGTTTTGATCACAGAATATGTATCTGTTACCTCTTGAGGTAACTGCATTACTGTATATCTTTTCGGTTTGCTAAGTTTTTGTAATATTACACTAATTTTTGCTCTGCTTGTTGCCCATGAATAAAAACCACTGTTTCTACTCGGTGGTCCACCAAATAGCTACCTAACTTTGAGATCTCCTAAGGTAATACATATCACAGAATAGTAAGCTAACAATTTTGATTAAACTTGAAACCAGCTTCCAATCACTACTGCAACTGTCTCTGACAACAGTAGTGCCATACATGTAAGTTTTTTTCTCGTTCCATCACTGCACATATTTGCACTGTTCCTAACCCCACTATTTCCTGTAACCCTTGAAGCCTACAAAGTAAATAAATAAATCAAAATAAAGAGCCTGCCAAAGGTGCCCTTGAAAACGGGGTGTCTTATGATAGTCAGCTGAGTAGCCTCCACACATCAAAGGCCTTCAAACCAGTCATGTCAAATTCAAAAAGCAAGAGGGAAGACTGGTAGGAAAACTTTCTCATTAAAGAAGACTAAAAAACCAGTCTTGTCGAATTCAAAAAGCATGAGGGAGGAAAACGTCCTCATTAAAGAAGAATGTACACACCTGCCGTCCGGGGGTGACAAACAGCTTGTTGACCCAGCGCGATGGCTCATTGGGCGGGTACGGAATGATCACCATCTGCGAGTTGGGGATGATCTGAGTCCATTGGTGGTGCACGCTGGGATGCTCAATGCTCTCGTTGCTCGCAAAGGCCACGGTGAGTACGTCCACAAAGTTTGGCGACTGACCGAGCCCAAACACCAGGTAAGGCAGCTGCAGTGCATAGTGTGCCGACTGGTACAGCTGGCTGCTACAGCTCTCCTGCAGTGCATAGGAAGGCAAGAAAAGACGCAGGGGTCGATTAAAGGGAAGAAGGGGAACAAAGCACCCTTGCCTACCCTGTGTAGCACTTGTTTGTATTTAGTGTATTTACAGAATACTGAACACCCAAAAATGGGTCCAAGCAGAGCCCAATTACAGGAACCATTTGCCCCTCACCCATTTGCAGGACCCATGTGCCCTTCATCCATTTGCAGGACCCATTTGCCAATTGCTGTCCCTCATAGTTAATACTGTCCACGGACAGTTTTTTCTGTGTTACTGGAAATAAAATGGCACCACTGATTGCTTGCTTCTTCAGATTAGAGAGACTAAACTGTTTCTCAGTGTCTCATCAAAAAAATCCACAGGGACACCTAATTCCACTAGGTGCTGGCAATGCAATAGCATTAGCAGCTGTTGGTGCCTTTACTGCAAGTGACGTCCCTTGCCTCCAGCCAGTGGGAATGCTCCGCTCCGTGGTGAAGTCATTACAAGGTTTGGCCACAACAACAGCAGAACAGAAAGTTGAGGTATAAAGCCAAGTAATGGCCGAGCATCACAGGTGTCGCATATGTTACTCCGAATATTCTCCTGGACGTACCAACATGCTGATTTTTCGGGGAGGATGAGGTCAGTTTCACAGACAAAAAACCTCAGCACCTAGCCTGTAAGTGCATGAGAATATACGAGAACAGCACACATTTCAACAGTGCAAAAAACAGAGACAAAAGAAAATGAGGCAAGATATTGTGTTCAGGGCCAGAGGCACGTGTAAGCTTGTCACTCCGGTATCGGTAGAAACTTTCTACATTTTTTTTTAACTTCTGGGAGTGTTAGGCGATTGTTCTCATTCCCCTTCCCCCAGCCTACAAATGTTGTTTACTGTTAATAAAGCATTCAGTTGTTAGCCAGAGCCGTGCTTGTCTCGCCTCGTTTTCTTTTGTCTCTGCTTTTCGTGCTTTTGGAATATGGAATCAAATCAACTCGGTCAACTTTTTGTCCTCCACACTTGAGGAAGCTGTCAGCCTGCATTCGCAGCTTCCACTGCACTAGTAAGAAATTGCGGGACACAGTGCAAACAGCTTACTGCTGCCCGTGTGGTCAAACCTCAGTAGAAACTCTGCATGCTTCGCCATCATGAAGTCCATGCAGCTTGTATAAACCATGTGTACACATTATAATAGCCATTGATACTGACTGAGGTTGTTTAGGATGGTTCACGCTACTCGGTAGAGATTCCTGCGGTGCTTGGTCATGAATCTAGTGAAAATGACAAGACACCTGCTGGTGCGATTCTCTCTGTTACTGTGTGAATCAGGCAAGGTAGCGTTCGTGGCATTCAAACACCACTTTCAAACAGCACACCATCCAAACAGCACACTTCGCAGTATGAGTATTAAGCAAAAAATGGCTGTTTGCTGGCACGTTTGAATACCGAACAAGGCTACACACCTGCGGGTAGCCACTGGATGTTATGATGCGGTACCGCACCAGAGGTCCCGGCTGGTTCGTGCCGTAGGCAAGATGCCCTTGCGGGCAGTCTGTGTAGCAAAGGCCGCTCACAGCGAGAACCTTGATGAAGCAAGCGTCATCGCTGAACTGGTTACGCAGCGCGTACGTGTGGAAGCCGTTCTGCAAGGTTCCATTGGTTAGCAAGATGTCCATGTGGCCGTCCTCGTCGATGTCGAAGAACGCAGCCAACTTGGCAGCGTCAAAGTTCGCCAGGGCCCCGTAATTCCAGTAAGGGACCAAGTTTCGGCCGAACGGGCAGCCCGCGCAGCGGACGTTCAGGAACAGCGTAGCCCGGGTCACCATCTTCTTCTGCCCGGGCGGCTTGCCGTCCAGTATCGCCAGGAAGTCAGGGTAGCCGTCCATGTCGACGTCAGCGGTTCGCAACGCCACTGGCATCGCGACGTCCGGCTGGCCCTCTTCGTAGTGGAACCTCCAGGTGTAGTTGACGGCGTCCTGGAACGACTCGTACCAGGGGACCCACTGGCTGCCATTCAGCACCATAATGGCGGAGTGCTTGCAATCAGTACTGCCGAGGCACACCGGCATGACGTGTTCCATGTCACCGTCCGCGTCGACGTCGACGAAGAGGGACTGACCCTTGACTGCGGCGTCTTGCGGGTAGTCGCGCTTGAGCGGGCCGTTGAACTTACCGTCGCCGCTCCAGTACCAGATCTCCATGGACGACTGCGCGGTGAGCATGAGGTCGGCCGTCATGTCGTCGTTGAGGTCCACGTACGAGTTGGAATGCGGCTTCGAGAGCGGGCTCGCGCCGCGGCCGAGAGTCACGGGTGTCGGAATCCGACTCGGGCCGAAGGTCCACACCGTTCTCGTGTTCGCGTCGTCCGCTTTAGCGGACAGAATGTCGATGACGCGGTCGTTATTGTAGTCGAACAGCAACGGCTGCCAGCCGGCGGTGATATGCGTGCTGTTGTCGCAGTCCACGCCCATTCGAAGGCGCCCCCAGAAGATCTGTATGTCGACGTCGGACTTGCCGCCGCTCTCCTTGGATGTAACCAGCACGTCCATGATGGAGTCACCGTCGAAGTCGCCCGGCATGATGCTCGTGATGACGCCCGGCACGCTGCATTGCACGTCGGACTTCTCGAACGACGGCTTGGCACCCGTCGCGATCCATACCTCCACTTTGTGGAAGTCGCTCGAGGCAAGGAAGAGATCGGTCAGCTTGTCAGAGTTGAAGTCCCCGAAAGCGCCGAGGACGCTCGGTTGGGCGCTGCCGAAAACGTCCGCCGTTATGTCTCGGAAGCACGACGCCCCATCGAGAAATACGGCTGCAAGCACGAAGGCGATCACGCGAATGCTAATCATGATCACTGCCTCACGACACTTGATTGTTCGCTTCAAACGAAATCATTTCACACCTCGCGCCGAACAAAACGGCGAATAATAACGCGTCTGTCAACGTGATTAGCCGGACTGAGTGTATTCTCCACAAGTGTTTCCGCGGTGATAATGACTAGAAGCATTAGCTTAGCGTTACATGATTCACCAACGCACGGAAACTAAAGAGCTGCTGAAAATGCTGCTGTACTGCCTGTACTCCGCTTGTATGCACAGCATATCCTTCTGATTGCCTAGCACGGGACGATAAGTAAAATTTGAAACGCAGTGTAGAGGGCGTGAGCATCCTATCATCAAACAGCTGCCAGAAAAAAAAAAAGGGCGGGGGGTGATTGTCGTAGCTGCTTCAAAAAAAAAAAAACCGCTTAAAAGTTTACCTCTTTACAGTGCGCCTTGAAAAATTGCGTGACATTATATGTGGCTACCTGCGGCTTAACCAGAACCGCCAGAACTGCCAGAACCTTTCAAATTTCTGGTCATGGCGCGGTTCGGGTGTCCGCCGCGGTTTGAGACAATTACTGAGACATTTCCGTTCCTCAAATACCAAACATGGCTCTGAAACCCTGCTGGAACCTGTGGTTGTTTCTAACATTTCTAATATGGTGGTGCAAAGTACGAGCTGACATTCGCCATGCTCGCAATTTTTGGCACACCGAACACCTTAATGCGAATTTTGGCTCAATTTGAGCTCAAGTTTTGGGGCACTTGGACGTAACGATATTTTCTGGACAGAAGCACGCCCCCCCCCCCCCCCCCCCCCCCCATGAGTGCGATGGCTGAAAGCGCATGATGAGTGGGCAGCTTTGTGACCTTGGCATATGGGTTCTGGAGCCCGAATCTATCACACAACTGACTACAAACGCATGCGGAAGGGCGAGAATATTTTGCAACTTCATATGATGTTCAGTCTTTCCGTAAAATATGATTCCATTGCATCATGGCACAAGTAGGGACCTTCATATTTTTTTTCCCTGTCTCTTCAGTGTACTACTTGTCTGGTGCGCACGTCGAACATTGTTGTTTTCGTCACATTCGCTTTCTGTTTGATATGTATGGGGTGAGAACGAAAAGCAACAGGAGCAATGATTCTGCTTCACATTTGGCAGTATCAAAAAAAGAAGACGTCTGTTGCGCTGCATTAAAAATATGGCGCCGCGACTAGAGCGCAAGTATCCAAAGCGCTACAGATAAAGCACGAGAGAGAGTACGAAGCATAGGGGGAGGGGTGACTTTTGATTGCTTTAACTGCTTTAACCCTTTAGCGCCTAGCGCCCCCGAAGCAATGGTGACAAATTTTGGGGAGGGACGGAGAGGCAGAGCAGCGAACCGAAACCGGCCATCTCGGACCGGCGCCATCCGGACAACCTCTCGCCACTTCCTCCTCTTTCATCTTCTCTCTGTCACTTCGCTTGCTGCTCTCTCTCATTTCTGCCACTCCTGTCTGCTACCCCTCAGCTGTTGGAACTACTTTTTCGAGTTGTCGGAGCCAGTCGCAGCCGCTTCTCGCACTTGCCTGGGCGGCAGTGTTCGTTGCATAGCGCGGGAACGGCAGCCGCAGAAGCGTTTCACTCCTGCTCGGCTGACGGTACACTTGGCTTCTTGTTTCTGCCGCCGGGTGAGTGTTTGCTCCCGCTTTTAAATCGCTGTCTAAACTTCCAAAAGTTGAAGCTTTTGTTCCGCCTGGCAACAGCAGTGCGCCAAAGTCCGTTATTTGTTCTGTTATATCCGCCCCAGTAAAAAAAGAAAAGAAAGTTGTCTGGTACAAAACGGTTTATCGTTTGTCAGCTTCATGTTCATATCTTAATAAACCCCGGTGTGTTCTGGGCCATTGTCTAGTTGGATTCTTGGCTCTTTCTCTGACTGCTTAGCCCTGGAACCCCCCCCCCCCCCCCCCCCCCCTCCCGCGCTCTGACGACGTTGTTGAGGTACAACAAAGCCGTCTCCGCGGCCTTCCCAAGCCGGCGCTGTGTCGGCTGTGTATTCTCGGTGAGATCGCCGCGGCGGCCACAGGCGGGGTCGCGCCATCCCTGCGACTCTTGGTCTCGAGATAGCAACGAAGATTGCCTTCTCTCCCAAGCCGGAGCTTTCGACGTAGACGGTGGTCTCTGGTTTGTTCACGTTGCTTTTTGTACGGCTGTGCACTAGTGATACTCCTCCAATAATTTGTGTTCGCCGCGATCAAGGCAGTGCTCGCGGCTGTGTAGTCTGCCCGCTGCGTTGTTTCAATCGTACTCTGCGGTATAGAGAGCGGGTAAGTACCATGCATCTAGCGTGAAGAAAAAAGAGTCCTTATACACTTTTGTTGAACTGGCAGCTGCTAATGGTGATCGGGATCAATGGCCTTAATTTGAAGCGCTTAGTCATATTACTAGAGTGAACCGACCGACTTACACTCAAGTGTAAAAATGGATGACAGATTTGGGACAATTGTGAGATACAGCGCGGCCAGTAGCTGCAAAATGCGAGCGCAAAAGGCGAAGCGAGTCTTTAGATAAAGACGAAAACGAGCAAGCCGCGATAACAGCCGACCGCGGCGTTCTTTAGCAGCCCACAGCCTCTAGACGATTTCCTGCGTGTGTAGTTATAAACTCCCTGCTTCCTTCTGTGTTATCGCAATGCCTAAGGGGAAGTTCATACGCTGCGGCCAAGAGGCGGGGCTTCGTTATCGTGCAACCGAAACAACAAACTGAAGATAAAGAAAATGCAGTGGTCATTATTGCGATGATTAAACTGATAAGTGCAACTCAACTTAGACAAAAAAAAAGCGACCAGCTGGCTGCCGTATATACATATACATAAGTATACATACAGATATACATATAGCACCTGTAATACATATAGCGCCTGTATAGATGCTGTCTGTGCCAAAAGTAACCAGCCTGCCCGATTTGCTTCTCAGTTGTATAGCGGAACACTTATCGAACCCATCAAACTCTAAATCACTGTGAGGTAAGCAGAACCCTTTTCCTCAGCTTCCAATACTTTGTGGTTTTTAGGGAAGCCGCAGGGGCTCCGCTATATGAGCGAGAAGCAGAGTATGCAGCCTCCCAAGCAACACAGGTAATCGCCACAATATTGGAGATGTATTGGCAAATGCTGGTAATGCCAACATTTTCCAATATTGGGCCGATTACCTGTGTTGCTTGGGCAGCTGGTTACTTTTGGCAAAGACTGCACATATAGCACCACCACCACCATTTTCCAATATTGGGCCGATTACCTGTGTTGCTTGGGCAGCTGGTTACTTTTGGCAAAGACTGCACATATAGCGCCTGTTCTCTTTTACACGCTTACAAGGTATACTGCCGCTGTTTTGCAATTGAGGAGTAAATCCTTCCTCACACAGCCGAGAGAGGCAATATTTTTGTGCTGACTTGTGCGGCCATGAAGCGACAAAGCACAAAACGATGCTCGCTGAATGAGACACAATGAAACCACGAAACAATAAGAAACAAAACTGTGAGTTGGGAGGCTTTTAGCCTGTGTCGCGCGCTGGGAGCAGTGAATAACTGCGTATGCACTTGACGTCGACCTGAACTCAGCCGTCTGGTTACAAAGGAAAATTATAAAACTCTGCGAAAACTTCGTGTGCACAAACAAAGGGCGAAAAAAAAAAAGCAAGTCGCCTGCTTTCTTTGCTACAAAAACGCGACACCGAACCAGACCTCCATAACGATCGTTCACGTAACAGCAATGTATAGAGCATGTCACATAGTATAAGGGCTAGCTTTTTGCCTGTCAGTTTGAATACATACGCCAAGAACAAATGCCGGAACGGACGGCTCGGTTTGATTTCCAAGCGCTTAATCCAAATGAATTATGCACGACATCCGGCCGAAGTTCGGAACTTTTATATACCGCCCAAATACACATAGTTTCGAAATGGGATGAAGTGAACAGATTTATTTATTTATTTATTTGTGATACCCTCAAGGTACAAAGTACATTTCAGAGGGGAAGGGCAGTTGTTAACAAGAAAAATAAACAAAGCACAATTCATACAAAACTATAGAACAACGGAGGCAGGATAAAAAGAAGTGAGCAAAATGAACACGGAACAGATTAATAAAATAGTTTAAGAACAATACTAATACGTGGAGAACACAACACTCCAATAAAATATAAAAGCGATCATTATGTAATCAGAGTAGTAAGTATTCTTCTAAATTGAGTTGAATCAGTGATGCTAGTTAATGATGCGGGTAGGGAATTCCATTCTTTAGAAGTTAGCGGAAAATATGATTGCGCACATGCCACTGTGTTACAATGAGGCACTGTGACCTTGTGTTGATGATCCACGACGGTGAGAAATGAACGGTGCTGGTTGAATCCATCGAGAGCGAAGTTGAAAATTGGAGTAGAAAATCTTATGGAATAGGCAGATGCGGAAGTGCTTACGGCGGGTAGCTAGGGGCAGGAGGTTTAAAGACTTTTTCATTTGGGGTGACGCTAGATGTACGATGGTAATTGCCTAAAATGAATCTAGTTGCACGATTCTGGACAGTTTCCAGAACCTGTGTCAGTGAGACCTGTCCAGGGTCCCATATAGATGAAGCGTATTCCATTAGCGGTCGTACGTAGGTCATGTATAATAATGATTTTAATGAAGATGGAGCAAGTGTAAAATTTCTTCGAAGATAACCAAGCGTTTTGTTTGCTTTAGATGCTATATGTTCTATATGAAGTTTCCAGGACAGGGTGTTAGTTATATGTATGCCAAGATACCGGTACGATCTTACGCTTTCAAGGGGATGACTGTGAAGAAAATAAGGAGGACAAGTAGTATTTGAACGTGAAACTCTCATAGATTTGCATTTTTAATATTTAGTTCCATTTTCCAATTATGACACCAGTCTAGTATGTTATTAAGATCGACCTGGAGAGAGCGAATATCGGAATCGTTAGTTATTTTACGGTAAATCACGCAGTCGTCGGCAAACAAACAAGATTGGAACAGAAATGAACCTGGCTTCTCTACCGTATTTCAATAGGCTGTGTACTCCTGAAAATGACAGAAGTATGTGCACTAATATTTCAGATTTTATGTTCATTTCTGACCCGGCCTTACTTGACTACATGGTCTTCGCTCGCGTGATGTATTCTGCTATGATAACGTCTCGCTCTGCATGATTTGACGGCACTGCGAATTTAAGCGCGCAACTACGCCTTAGAAATCTGCTGCCGATAATTTAAGGCTTCGATCGTGTTCAGAAACTTGGAAAATGTTCTTTAAGACCAATATATTAACACCTAACCAAAACAAAAAGTAACATTGTTGTAGCGCTTCGATGCTAGTTATAGGAAATTCCCCAAAAGGAGAATGGAGAAAGGAAGACAGGAACTACATCACGGGGGCAGAAATCTAATCTGTTGATTAGTGGGAAATGAAATCACAATACGTGAAGAGAAAAACAATACAAAAATGACCTAATTTCCCGCATATTTTGCCAGTAACTGTCGCTTCGTACGCATAAACAGTTGCAAGTCTGCACCCGCGCATCTTTTCTGCGCACCTTATACTTTGTCCCGTCTTTTGCGCAACTCGCTTTCCTTGAGTCTTCGATTCGTTCTTATCTGACGGCTTCATTTCCGAATGGGAAAACAAGTGGTATCCAAATCACTTCTGCGCTCGCTTTCTGCAGCTTTAGCAGTAAGTCCTCTTGCCATTTGCAAAACTTGCCTGTATTAGACGCCCAAACTTTTTTGCCTCCAGTCATGCGCGTTTCTCGCGATGGCTCTGCACATCTGGGAGCGACGTTCTTTTCCATCCATTTCCGATGTGCGACACGAGCGAATTGTCACAGGGTGTTTCGATTTATCGCTGATATCGAGCACTTTAGGGTGGTTGAAGGAGTGCTCTGAAGCGGCGGACTTGCTCAGAGGCCTCCGTATTTGCCTATATCGCCTCGCGAACTATGTATCGGTGCTCATCTGGAGAGCCCCCACTTCAAGAATCGGTCGCTGAATGTTCGATAAGATGCCAGTTCCGCAGACCCGAATGACCACAGACACGAGTCAAAATAATAATAATAATAATAATAATAATAATAATAATAATAATAATAATAATAATTGGTTTTTGTGGAAAGGATATGGCGCAGTATCTGTCTCATACATCTTTGGACACCTGAACCGCGCCGTAAGGGAAGGGATAAAGGAGGGAGTGAAAGAAGAAAGGAAGAATAGGTGCGCCGTAGTGGAGGGCTCCGGAGTAATTTCGACCACCTGGGGATGGGGATCTTTAACGTGCACTCACATCGCACAGCACACGGGCGCCTTAGCGTTTTTCCTCCATAAAAACGCAGCCGCCGCGGTCGGGTTCGAACCCGGGAACTCCGGATCAGTAGTCGGGCGCCCTAACCACTGAGCCACCGCGGCGGGGCATACGAGTCATGCGGCTGCTGCTGTCGCGAAGCCGTGCAGGTCAGACCTTAAGGGCTGCTCAGTATGTTCTATGCTATATGGGGCATATCGTACGCTGGAGATGCATACATTTTACCCGCTGTCACTGCACGACAGCAGATTCAAACGCAGCTTTCTTGATCCCCAGCTAGCGCCGTCTGTCTGTCGGCCTATAGCAGAAAACTTGTTATTTTGAGAAAACTACGCAGTAAGACGAGACGCTGCGTGGGCACGTTGATTGTGATGGTCTAGTCTCCGTGCATCAAAAATCTGCGGACACCTTGATTGTAATTTGCCTACTTTTCCTTCACATCACAATGTTCTGACTTATAAAATGGTTACTCCGCGCAATGACTATTTCCGACGGTCATTCAAAACCAATGGGATATATAGGGAACATTCAAAATTCCCGCGGTAGATTTGAACGTTCTCGGGGCCATGCCAAGAGAGAGAGGGTTTATTGATAAGAAAGGCAGAGAGGTTGGCCTGAAAAATAAATATCTGGCCTATATGGTGGCGGCAGGCGCGCAATAGAAACACTTGTCCAGATATTTTCTCTGGAGGGGGGGGGGGGGGGGGGGTATAAGTGGTTTTTAATCGACATCGTGTCTACAAGGTCAACAACAACAAAAAAGGAAAAGCTGCCAATATATATCGCACATATACATGTATATTTGGCCCTCTCCTAAAATGTTTCGTAGGCTTCTAGGCTCTTCGCTTCTGGCGTCTTCTGAGTCAGCTTCTCCCTTGCTTCCTTGGAATGCTTCCAAGAGTTTCAGTTCAGTGGGGTCGTATAGCATTGAGCGCAACACTCTCCTTGCCAACTTGTGTGATAGTTATAGCTTAGATGCAGTCCGATAACGAGCTCCACATTATCGTCTGTCCCGCAGTGTGCGGCCGCGACCAACACACATTTGTTCACCATTACCAACACGCATGCAGTGGCGCAGATGGGCTCAAGGAGGAATAAATATCTCATACCCTCGTTGCTTGCTGTATCACTATGAAGTGACGGGTTCGGACGTTAAAACTCAAGTGACGTGGCCGGAAGGCGAATTGTTTTTTTTTTTACAATCGCGAATTCAAGGTGTAAAAAAAAAACGTAAGTGTAGTAGGTTTATTTTGCTCTTCTGCAACTCTTGCAACAGAGGTAGGAGAGACAGCTCATTAGTATATATTTAGAAGAGTACGCAGTTCCCGACAGTGCATAATCATTTGTGTTTACACTGTGAGATGGGGCCATGTCGTCGCATGTCGCGCTTAATTCTCGCATTATTAGGTGTTGCACGCAGTATACGGTTGTTTGGATCAAAGGGGCTTTACTGCACGAAACTACAGACACTGAGTTTCTCACCGTACCGACCGTGCTACAGAGAGGACCGCTTCTGTAGTTTCGGTTTGCTGTCACCGGACGCGCCTTGCATATGGCGATATAGGCACCACCCATGGGTGCACGAATGCGATTAGCGCGATGTGTGTCGCATGGCCTTCGCAGGGAGCAGGGGCTCGCAGACGCCAGAACGCTTAACAATGCGATCCCAGCGCAACGCAGCGAGCGCGGTGATTCAACTCTATAGTTTCGGTTTCGGCCTGTACCAAGAATGCGGCGCTCACCGAGCTGCTCTTGGCGGCCGTCCAGGGCCGTGCATAGTTTCATTTTTCTTGTCCTTTACCAGCTGTGACGTCCGGTCTTGTCGAGGTCACCGTTCCTGCTTGCTCAGAAGAGAGCTGCACGGCAGGAAAGAAGGGGGTGGAGCGAGTGAATTCCGGTTTTTTTTTTTTTAGTGCGGAACCTCAAAGTTTCGCTTTGGATACTTCAGGAAGGTGTAGACGACAACTGCGCTGGAGGCCTCAAAACGACGTACTTTCGGTTTTTCCTGATGCAGCAGAGAGACATATAATTCGATTGGAGGCCTCAACAAGGCGAACAACACCCAGAGCTCGGCAAAAAAAAAAAAAAAAAAAATACGTGCGTTTTTTTTTTTCTTATTACAGCCCTCGTCGCGCCTGCGCGGTTTTGTCAGAACCGCCCACAAGGTAGAGCTCATGAACTAGGAGCGATGTACTGCATCTACGCGGCGTCTGGCTTTAGTGGGCATGACTACACGTACAGAGCAGCTGTGCGTCGTGCGCAGTTTCAGTTTTCTGCGCTTTACTTTAGCGCTGTTGGCAGAAAGCGGACACTGCTTTTCTTTATTTTGCTTTTTTTTTGCTGTGCTCGCTCATATTTTAAACTTACGTGCGCACAGATCGCTGAGTGAGATGACGTATGAATTTTTTTGTTCCTTGCTTTAGTCAAGGATGGAGAAAACGAAAACGCTGAGCGGAGCGCAGTGCATCTCTCACTGCCGCGGTCTGGCGGTGCTTTAGTTTTTGCGCCGCGTTACTCGACGCACTCAGCTGGCAGGCTTCCGGGAATATACTGTCGCCGTCCAGCAAGGCTGCTGCTATTTGCGTCGGCCACAGCTTCCCGAAACCGAAACTATGCTACTTCATCATGAAGTAATCACTCGCGCATCTTGTACACATTTGTTATTGTGTAAATAGTTTGTATATATTACTTCTCCCCCTATCCTCTCTTCCTGTCCCCTCACCTCTTTCATTTCACTTCTCCATTCTGCCTGCCATCCTTTATTTCCGCTGCCCCAGCTCAGGTGCTTCAGTATCGATGGCAGATGCCGGGGCTAGCAAAAATCTTTTCCTTCCTTTTCGTTATTATTTTAATAAACCACTTACTACTACTTTAGACTGGTAGCTTTCGCGACCTATCCCCTATTTTTCATGGCATGGTATGTTTATATATACTGCTTTATATAGTATATATCTTTAGGCGATAGATTAATCTATAGTATTATTATCCCACTGATTAGCACTACACATATATATATAAAAGCAAAAATGCAAGTGGAACTGCGCCCATCTCGTGACCGTGTTACGTCATATATATATATATATATATATATATATATATATATATATATATATATATATATTATATATATATATATATGCTTGAGAACTGTCACGTAGTTAATGCTTGCTGCTGGCTATGCCTTCTCAAGTGGCTAAATATCGTGCTTGCGTGCTTTCTTGCAGACTAATCTTCGCTTCCTACCAATGGAGAACGCCGACGGCTTTGTCGACATGGCGGATATTTTGGATGAACTCGAAGGCTTCAAGGAAGCTCCTAAGAAGGTGATCGCTATCTTCGTAAAACAAGCATGCCTTCCTGGCTTGCTTTCTCTTCACATTTAATTCCTCTCTCTCGTGAGTATATACCAGGCTTGATTCAAACGGGAGCGCTCGCGTGTGTTTTCCTTTTAGACATCAGCGTAATATGATTGCTTAGCAGGTTGGTGAATATACACTGCTCGAAAACCGGACGTGTGAAGGCCATCACATAGAAATATGAATCAGGCTCGTTGCTCACTCAAACTGAATGCAACAAAGCAAAAATTTTGTGTTATGTCTTCACGCAGTGTTTAGTGTTCGACGCTGGCCTGATAGTGCGCGCAGGTCCCCTTTCTTATTCTCCCTAGAATCTCAGAAAACTTGGCCTAATTTGTCTAGCTTGACTGATACGATCGCGCACCGGCTGTGAAATCGAGGCGCATTTACCTGCCTTGAATGCCCGTCCCAAGCGGCAAAGGCAATCGGCCCAATTATGGAGGTGGATGGTTTTACTATGGTCCTTCCTTGGCAGGGCCAGCCTTTGCCAACACATTTCCAACATTGGACCGATTACCTGTGCTGCTTGGGGTGTGTTTTTTGGAACTACACAGAAGCCAGCGTCCACTACTTTTGGCGGGTGTGGTTTTGCTTTACGTTTCTCCAGAATCCGACCCTTGTATACATTACGTTAAAGGGACTATGCAATAAATTAATTGAGATTACGTAAAGCAGACGAGAGATAGGCATTTCATCACTCGTCACCGCAACGCAAGGATTTTTAAGCTAGCATCAATAACAACGAAGATATAGACGATTATAAATTACGCTCCTCCTCTCCCCCCTCAACTCGTACACGCGGGGCACCAGACAAAAATAAAGAAAACAGCTCCGGGACTGGGCCCCGCCCATGAATACGTCATCCGCTGACGTTCCTTTTGCAACTTCTGGTTGTCGCTCTCTAGCACCCCAGCAGCAGCGTCGGCGGCGTGATTGCGGCGCGCGTCGAGTTTCTTTGCTTGTCGTCTGTTGTAGTTAGCAGTAATGGACCCGGACCTCGAGGCGCGACTGCTCGCTCTTACGGCCGCGATGGGCATCGAGCCCTGTGCGTTCACGCCGTACCGGCTGAACGCCAGTGACGACAGTAGCGACTCGGCGAGCCACTGCGAGTGGCTCCGGAACTCCCGACAGAAGGAGGCGGCAGAGGAAAATTGAAACCATATGCGCGAAGGCAATGCCCTGGCTCGCGCTTGCCCGAGATGGTCGCGCAGCGGCACGAGCAGACGATTTTCACGGCTACCGGAAGTGTGCCCGTGACGTCGTGGCTGCCGTGGCTCCAGCGAATGAGAGCGTGTGGTGGCCTGGCGACGTCATGGGTACAGTGACGTCTTTTTTCACGATTTTAGTTGCAAAATCGGTCACTACGAGCACACCAATCGGCCCGCGAATTTAAAAAAAACACAGTTTTTAAAAATTCATAATAAATTGTCGGCTCAGTTCCGAAGACTCATACTTGGTGTGAATGCTTCTTAGCATCATTTCTAAGCATTGAAAACATTTACAAGTGACTTTTTATTCATTGCATAGTCCCGTTAATTAAGTGGGTGGAGGGTTCTCATCTCATCACACGCTGCTTTATTTTATATACGCGGCTAACTGGGCCCCTTTTATGCAATGCCCCCTTTGCGTTCTGAAGTGATAGTGTTGTGGGAAATTAGTTCATAATAAAATATTTCGCTAGGTGATCTAACAGCCTTTCAGTTGTAGTTTACACCATGTGAGGTCAGGAGATTTCTGTCGCTGATGACGTGCACTTTTGTATCTACAGGTCCAGAGTACGCCTTTAAAGGAAGCACCGAAGACACCCGCAAAGACATCTCAGCCGAACGGTAAGCGTAAAAAGATTTGCAGACTTTCTGCTGTAACCGAAACGTCGCAGTAGCAGTGAAAGTTGCATTGGGTGCCTCAAGAAAGAGCTGAATATGCAACCGGCGTGGATCAGATGGTAATAGCCTGCATATTTTCGAGAGCATTTCATACTAGCTTAAAAAAATTTCGTGATTCCTTTGTGTGAAAGGAAAGGAGCAAGAACATCGGGTTACGCATTCGTAAAAGGTAATGACTCAAGTGCCTGGTTGCATAGCTCACGTAATGATGGGTTATGCCCGTAAGCATCCCATGATATGGCTTAATACGTACTTCACACACTTAACATATATCGGAGCTAAGCAAATAATGAAAAAAATTAATAGTAATAGTAGCGAGTAATGGCGTTTCAGTCGATGTTCCCCAGAATCAAAGTATAGTGGTAGTGAAACTTCCACTGCATATAGCTACCCTAGTAGCGTTGTTATGTGCTAGCAAGAGCTGCTTTCAGCGAATAGGTAGCACTGCTAATCGAAAGTTCTAGGTTGTTCCACTTGTGTCTTGTACAGAAGAGACTTATGCAAATAACGTTCTGTATTCTAGTTATGCCACAGAAAGTATTAAGAGAACCCACTGTGGCTCCTTATAAAACATACTATATAATATGGCATTGATGCCGCGGATTTATTTTTCGTCCTGTAGAACACGCAAACGTAAGGAAAACGGCATTGAACTTGTGTTTAAGTTTGCTTTTATTCAGGGCAAAGTGTTAATATGTTGTACTGCACGATTGTATTCCACTCTGTGCTTACCTGTACTGGACTGAAGCTTCCTTTTTTCATGGCAGTCCTAGCACAGTGCTCTGCTTTGAATGCAGGGACACCTTTGGCAAGATGGCAGCTTGCTACCATCAATAAATGCTTGCGTTTCGAGTCGTGGAAAATTCTGCCCCTATCTAGAGCTTTAGGGAAGTTCACGGCCAGCAGGAACAAGGTCCAAAGGACCTTAGTTTACTTTCTGTATCTTATTTCTTCTTAAAAGTAATGACAGAGCACAAAGAGGATGAGTTTGTCATGTACAGGGCAGTTTCTAAGCCTCACTGTGTATGCATTCTTTTTACATTTTTGTCGCAGATGCTGCAGGCGAAACTCACCCCCACTTTGTGTTGAAGCCAGAGCTGGTGGTAAAACTGCAGATGGACTACCCAGAGAAGTTCGTCAAGGAACGTTTGGGCGGTTACGAGTTCCAGACAAAGAGTTGAGGCATCTTCTCTTCTGTGTCTTAACGTACTTTTAATGGTTGTGACCAAATACTTTTGGCCCGCTGTTCGGAACCCCCTCCCCCCCCCCTCCCCATTTTTTAAGGTAGTTGTTTTAGACCTATATCTCACCACCCTTCGTAGACAGAGTTGATGCTTAAGGCAGTAGGTATGTGTTTCGATGTTTTTAAATCGAAAGCTTTACTACTCCAGCCAGCGAGCCATATCGGCTCGTCGCGCACTTCAGCCACATGCGCGTGGCCTGACCTTGAGCCGCCATTGCTTAACAATGCCGCAGCCGCGCTCCAACAGATGGCGCCGCCGTCGCCGCTCGCTCCACCAGATGGGCTCCGCTGGGCTAGAGGTAGAGGTGGTGTCGCCTCGCGTGGTTCGCCTCGGGTTCGCCTCGAGGAAGTGACAACGCGCTCAAGAGATGCCAGAAGAACGCGCCGCACAACTCGAGAAGCGTCGTAACGAAGATGCGGCTAGAAGAAGTCGTGCCACGTCCCGGAGTGACTCTTCAACTGCGGCAGAGACCGGTTTGAGTTCTCGAGAGCGTCGGAATGAAACGCTGCGTAGACGACCTGCCGAGGAAATGAAGCTTTCGCAATTCAACTAGGGTTAACCAGAGCTAACCCACAGCCAATTTTGTCTCTTTAGTACTGTTCTCGTACTTGTTTCTATACTGTCGTATTAATGCTGAAGGAATACAGAACGAATTCAGGTGCGCGCGTGAGAGAGAGAGTGTGAGAGAGAGAGAGAAGCAAATTTCTTTTCGAACTTTGGTCCGGTTCGCCGTCTCGAGTCGACCGTCTCAGCCCATATCGCCCAGCACGTGGGTGATATGGGCAACGAGCAGTGGCCACAGTATCGGGCAGAGTGCAACAGAAGGAAGGGCCCAGCTCTCACCAGAATAGGGTTCCTGGATGGGTAGGAATCTGCGTTGTAGGTAGTTGTGTGACTGTGTGGCACGTAGTTGTGTTATCAAGGTAGGTTTAACATACCTGAGAGCGGGGGTGGCCAGAGCTATTGGGTATGTGGTGGTTGTACAGGTCACATGGTGGATAATTAATGCATATGCGCTGTGGCATAGCATCTCTGGCGCTGGCTTTTAGTTGCCTGCTTTAACAGAAGTCGTCAGTAAAGGCGCGACCGGAAGCGGAAAGCGTCGATCTTGAGAAGACTACCAGGACTTCCTTACCTGCAGAGTGATGACAGTCTTTCTCACTGCCATGCAGGCACGCTGCTTCGGGCTTTGCTGCATCGCACCTACAAGCAGAGCAAGCGGCCCAACAACAAGACCTTCTGTGACCCCCTGGACTACGTGGGCGACTACGTGCTCAAGTTCATCATCTCGCAGTACCTTCTCGAGCACTGCGCCGTCAAGACCAAGGAGCAGCTGGCGCAGAGGCGTGCACTGGTCGAGTGCCAGGAGGCCTATGCACTGCTGGCTGTCCGCAACGGCTTCCACGAGGCCGTCTTCATCGACGACCGTCGCGACTGGGAGCACCTCAACGAGTACATACGCAACGTCAAGGACGTGCAGGTATAGTACACGTCCCCTCATGCCTTCTGGAGCACTGAGGTTTTAGGGCATGACTGAGAGGCTGAGCAGTGTAATGCCTACCAGAAAATTTTAAAGGAAATCAGGATAGTTCGGAGTAGTTGGATTAAAATTACCTTTGAATAGTAGTTGGTTATGGCAGAAGGAAAGGTTGCAGCTGCTGTCTTACTTCTCGGTGGACACCTCAACTGCGCTGTGGGAAAGGTGATGAAGAAAGTGGTTAAAAGAGTGGAGGATATGGTCGCCGTTGTGCAAGGCATAGCCCATTTAAAGTTACTTGACATGCAATGACACCTTTTGCATTACGCCTCCATCAAAACGCACTTTTCAGCAGGTGAGCGCCGCCACCTGAGCCACCGAGCCACCGCGGCAGGTACCACGAATTCCGGCGTTTTATCGATGGAAACGTTCGATTAGAGAATTTATACATGCGTACCTCTTGGACACGTAGTACGTTTGATTTTCAAATTAAAACCCGAACATTATGTTAAAAAATGTATCCAGTATCTATGTTCTCAATTTCTTGTGTTGTAATGCATATATCCCGCGAAACTGCAGCTGTCAAAACAAGATTTCACAAAAGGCGTTGCTAGTGTGTCTGGTATGCGTAAGTGTAATGGGATCACGTGATGGAGAACAGAAGTTCATGTTATCGCTCGTGATAATGCTGTGCTGTTTTTCAAGCATGCTCTTTTCTCTTTTTCTTTACACTACCGTACCGTACCGTCCTTGTTAATGTATTATCAGTTCATTTTAATGTAGAGGCTTTGGCTGGAGGCATCCCTGCATTCAGCTTAGTTTGAACCTTGTGCGAGGAGTCTGTATTTTTTTTAATTATAAAGCCTTCTCTTTGTCCCTTTCTTGCGCGAGAAAACATTCATAATTTTTAAACTTTTGATAACCAGTGTCACAATCATTCGTTAGTTTCTAGTCCCATTTCCTACCTACATGTAAAATTATGACGCCAGGCTAAAGGGGCTCTGAATCACCTTCTCAGGAGAGCACAGAAAACTCGCTCAATTACTGCATTGTGTTGACATGAAAACCTGAGCCAAATAATTCACTTCTACACGCAGCAGAGAATCCACAGTCACGCACGAAAGTTGTCGAGCCCTTCCCGGCGACTTTTTCATGCTCGCACCCTCCTCCATCGCTCGCACCTGCGTATACAAGTTGAGAGGTGGCTATTGGTTAGATTCTTTCAGACGACCATGGACGCGGCCAATAAGCCGCGTAGCTCCGGTGGGTCAGGAAGCTCCGCCCCCTGAGGTGGGGCAGGCAGAGGAGCGCCAACTTTCCAGCTTGTAAACAGTGACGAGCAGAGAGGGAAAGGCGCGAAGACGTGGAATTCAAATTTTGACTGCAAATAGCTTTTATAAAGCACATTAAAAAAATCTTGTTAGACAATATTTGTGAAGCGGCGTGCTTTAACATCCCAGGCATACCGCAACTTCATTAGAGCCTCTTTCAGAGCCTCTTTAAACTTGCCTTTAAACTTGCCACTTTGATTTTGCTATGGCACAAACGAACTACCGGTAGGTTCTCCAGTGCTTCTGCATTTGGTGTGTAACGTCCATTTCGCCCTCTTTCTCTGCCGCTCTCACATGCGACCTGCAGACCCTGAAGGATCTCGGGGGCGTGGAGAAGCGGCGCTGCTTCATCCAGAACTTCTTTCAGTCCGTGGCCGGCGCCGTGTACGTGGACAGCGGCTACGACCTGCGCGCCGTCGAGCGCGTCTACCTTCCCATGCTCAAACCATTCCTCGACGAAGTGGTCGAAATGAACTTGAGCGACTAGTCACTTCCTCGCTCACCGCGTGGCGCCACTTTCGCGTGTATACTGCACAGAGAAAATGTGCGCGTTCACAGCAGGCGTCTTTCTGTGCAATATATTTGCTCGCGGCTGTAATAGGCTTTTTATTGATCCCGCGCCCGTTCTATTACAAAAAGTGCAAAAAAAATATCCTAATCGGGTTCAGCGGTGATTAGCATTTATTGTGTGGTGAAACTGCGGTGAGACGGCTGTGGCGCCGTGGTTAGCCTCCTATCAGTCGTGAAACGACTTGTAATCAACCGCTCCGTGCACCGTACTAGTCGCCCTACGGTCAAACATGTCGTTCCAACGTTCCGCCGCGCGCTGATTGGCTCTCGAGGTGTCACGTGACCGGCAACGAGACGTTAACGAAGTCGCTTTGCGTGGAGCCGGAGAAGTTGGGCGAGGCACGGAGCGGAATGTTTCCTGTGATTTTTTTTGTAAGCTTTTTATACGTGCATTTGTCTTTTCAGCTGTATCCAAATAAACGAGCTATACATTCGAACAGCGAGCTATGTTATTCATATGCATTATGCGTCTGTTCTCTGTGATTAAAGTGAACTGATAGCTCTGCACTGCCGTCAGATACAAGGTAAGACAGGCTTGACTTCCTCCTTTCGCAGCATAGGCTTGTGCTCGTGTGTGGCACAGGGACGAATGGCAGACAAAAGACACACGCACACACAGAAATTCCTGTATCCAAGGAGTTGGTTATAAGTACATATAAACTATGTTTAAAAAAAAGAATCGCCGGAGTTTTAATTCAGAGTGGCTATAAGATCCCGTAGTCTCATCAGGCCAAGCGTACAAGTCTCTTCGATATGAAAGGGAACAAAGTTTTGATAATTCATTGAATGATTACTGCCTACCTAAGCATTGCAAGTATGCTTTTTTGTTTTCTGCCTAGTTATCCCCTTAGCATATAGTGTTTACCGTGTCCATGAACAGGTGCCTTGGTTATGGTACACAATACACTAAGCTACAAAGAGAACTTGAATGCATCAAGACTGAATGCAAGCGCCTTATTTGTGGCAAAGATATAAAGAGAACTTGAGTGCATCTGGAATGGGTGCAAAAATGTCAACATTACCATCATCGTGGTCAGGCAAACTGTTACAGGAAAATCGGGCACGTACAGAAGGCAAAACTCGTGTCTAGAACACGCTCTGGGTGTGTCTCGTGCTGAACACGCGATATCTATAGTAATATTCTAATCCGTTCAAGAGGCGCCAAGTTGAGTTGGTTCCGAAACGTTGGGTTTAAAAGCAAATTAGCGGTTGGTGCCAGCATTTCTCGACTTTTGTTTCAAAATCCAACCAGGCGGATTTCCCTCGAAGATGTTCTCGTTCAATTGAAAAAAAGAAAAAAATCTTTCGGTGTGTTCCGGAATAGTTCGAGGTTCTGTGGAATTTGGTAGACTGGGTGAGTGCTTCGATAGGCGCATGATATCAGCTTGGGTTTGTCACGTTGCAGCGATTTGTAGATAAGGGTGCAGACTAGTTAGCTATCCATGATAAACAGTCTACACCCGAGAAAGCTGCAGGGGAGGATACAAAGGGAGCTTAGACACACGCCGGCACTTCGCCGGTTTCAAATCTGTGTTTTGGGTCGCCTAGCGTTTTGCGCTGTAACGAACATTAAGGTACGTATACGTGAAGACAGCCGATCGGAGGAAACGCATTTTTACTCGTAACGATCTATTCCTCGGCGGCTTTCCTCTGCTCTTGACGTTCTGTTAACGAAACTTCGCGTGCGGGTAGTAGAACAGCTTTGACCTAAAAATTCTGAATGTTAGCTTTAACAGTGATGATATAGTGGGAAGTCATGTCGAGCCTTATGTTAGCACCCCCCCCCCCCCCCTTTCTCCTTAATCGAACATCATGTCCGGAGTTTGGAGTGGACTTCATTCATTTACAAACTCAAGTGCTCCGCATTATGCCGCGTTCCCTACGGCGGTCGTGTGGCTCTTCCTCTTTTCCTTCTCTTTCTTGATCAAGTGCGCTTTAGACAAGTTGCACACTAAGGTGTGTCACTGCTGTACCACACATCGAGACCAGCTCTTTTGCATAAATGCTCTAAAGTTTTGTAGCGAAAGCTACATCGGCCACGAACTCGCGGTTTCGCCGCGCTCGCAGTCCCACCGTGGTCGTACCGCACCACGTGACCAAACACGTGACTGGTCACTTGACTAACCACGTGACGAACCACGTGAC
The DNA here is from genome assembly GCA_030143305.2 of Amblyomma americanum. NCBI lineage: Eukaryota > Metazoa > Arthropoda > Arachnida > Ixodida > Ixodidae > Amblyomma > Amblyomma americanum. The sequence goes on from JARKHS020032514.1 coordinate 275,042, forward strand.
AACAACTAGCCTCACACCCAGACTAACCTGGACTTGCAATCACCAAGCTGTGCCTTAGCTTTCGCTACGCATATCCGAGCTAAAAAGCCACTGCCAATTTTTATACTCTTGAAGTATAACGGTGAACCTGAACATGAAGCACCATACAATCAATTTTTATTGTTTTGTTTCTTCTCAGCAGCGTTAGCTCCGTGCGGGAGCCGGAACCCCCACTGCTGGCCCATGGCTGGTCCAGAGCGGGAAGGCCTCCCTAGTGCGTTTTGAACTTTGAGCGTGGCGCCCGCTGAGCGAAGTTTTCCGAAGACCGTGGAGGAAAGCGAGCACACGGCAGGGGAGGGTGCCGGTTCCTCCCAGCGCCGTACTGCAGATCTGCGCATGCCACCGTCGATATCTTTATCAAGCCCCCCGTCCGGGGCTACTTCCGGTCTCTCCAGCAAGGCCTTGCTCGAAGGAGCTTTGCCATCGCGGGAGAGTCCGGCCTCAGAGAAGTCGCTGTAGTCGACGACGGTAGCGTACATGGTGCTGTCGTCTCTGTCCTGAGCCCGCCTTAGTGTGACCTCTCGGTCGTCGGGTTGAGAACCTTGAACGAGAAGCGCGTTCCAGCAGCCACCCCTGGAAAGTTGAGCGGGCCCAGCGCTGAATGACTCTGACGGCGTCCAGCCTCCTCTTCTCTTTGGCTGCGAGGGAGAGGAGGTAAGGGCATCGTTCAGCACACTCGCGAGCCTGGGATTTTATCTCAGAACACCTACGAACGTCGAACATTTCCCCTGGTGATGTCCGGGACAACCGACGACACAGATACCGTTACTTGCAGGATGATGCACTCATCACTTACGACAGCTGCGCTTCTCCCAAGAACGGCAGCAGAATCAAACTTATTTCTCTCAACACTACACTAAAACGACTTACTTCCACGAATTATAACCCTTTTACACGTCCCTCCTTTTCACAAGCCGGCCGTGGGCCATCTTTTTAGATAAAATGTTTATCCTGTCTGGTCAGATCATTTTGGCGGTGGCCAGTCGGCTCTTTATGAGACGGACAGCAGCTTCCTCGGCTGTGTGAAAGGCAATGTCAAAGGTTCATTCAGTGCACTGTCTAGCACCCCTCCTCTGGGAAGGTAAAGATAATGCAAGCACAGATTGGTATGTGCATGCATAGCAAGGAGTTGTAGCACACGTACGGCTTTGTGGTCGAGTATCGACACGCCTTTCTGTAGATTGGTATCCTAAACGAGAAGAAGCTTTGCTGGAGCGTTTATTCCAGGGTGGTATTTTCGAGCCCCAGAATATTGTTCTTCGCCAAGGAAGCAGCTTATGTGCCCTTCATTGAATGTTCAGAGTGTTTGACGTCTTTGCAGGACCGCCAGAAGTCAATTCCCAAAAAGGCTTTAGGAGCGTTGCAGGCTCTGTTTCCGGGGTGTACTTTAATCCGATTATTTTGCAATAGTTCTCCAATAGCTGCGCGATGGGGCAGCAAAATAGCGTCTTTATTCTGATTCCCACCTGCAGCTTGGAGTTCATCCAGCAGTCCCGCTGTGGCAAATGGCGGGGAATCGGCGTGAACTGCGCTTGCCACGGTACCAGTGCGAGGTGAGTGTGGTGCTGCGCATTGTTAAGAAATTGAAAGCAAAATAAAGACAAGAATAAATGAGACTGCGCCACGAAGCTCTTGTGCCATGTGCACGTCACCCATGTGAAACCTGGTTGCAAGTCCACATCAGGACAGGCTTCTCGCAGGGATTAGACAATACAGCTGCCTTGCGCCATCTGTTGACAACCCACTTCAGCAATCTTGCCAACTGAATACCTAGGCCAGCCTCTGCCGCCTACGTGCTTGTTTCCTTCTTTTCATTCTGACACAATGAATTGCTGCTGGTTACATGCTGTGCACATTACGTGCCCGGCCGAAGTCTATTCCGTCACTATAATTTGCGGCTCCAGGATATGTCATCAACTGACCTATTCCCCAGTTCGGGCTACTGTCTTCATGTTTCTTGGCGCACGGTACTCAATGTTTTCCGTCCCGTTAATGGGTGCTGTGTCCTCAGCCTCTATTTTAACTCCTGTGGTAAGCTGCTTTTCATCAATATGCAGTGTTCACGAAATGCACTCCCACTTATTCTCGTTCCCTTCCTGAATTCATCTTTTTTCGTATTTTCTTTTTTGATGCTGCAAATTGAACCATGATATTATGTTACGCGCTTTAATGTACCCTTTACTTTACTGTACCTCTGGTATGTACTATCCTGAGCAAAAGTAAGAGAGCCCCCCCCCCCCCCCCTTCCTTCTAAGTTCCGACCCGTGCCACTCTGCCTAGGGGCGCCACCTGTCAAGGCACTTCTGGGTCCGTATTCCATAAGCTGTTCATTTTATAATGACCATTTCATGTCCGTCTGCTCCTCTGTCATTGGTCACTCAGATATACTCGCGGCTTTCAAGCGCCTGTGGAATGCGACCCTGCCATTCGGTAGTCGGTGACCGGACCTTATCATTGGCTTGAATTGACTGCGATATGCAGCCAATGGTGAGCCGTATCGCAGTGCTCTGTCAACAGCAGGCGACCGGACCTGACAACTGGCAGCTATTGGCTGCGATATGCAGCCAACGGTGAAGACCGGTCGCCTTCCGCCCGATGGCCAGGTCGCTTTCCACGGGCACCTGAAAGCCGCTGGTATATCTAGTGACCAATTACTGAGACCAGAAAGACGCGAAATGGCCCTTTTAAAACAGAGAACTTGTAGAATACGGCTCCTGGTGCTGAGACGGGCCCAGAACGTCAGTCTCGACACCAGAAGTGCTTTGTCAGCTAGCGCTCCACGCAGAGTGGCACGGGTCGGAACTTGAAGGGAGAGAGTGCTTACTTTCGCCCACTATGGTGCCTTTTACTTAAGGTACGCCCTTTGTCAGAAGTAGAGTCGAAAGGATTTAATAATAATTGTTTTTTTTTGTGAAAGGGAATGGCGCAGTATCTGTCTCATATATCGTTGGACACCTGCACCGCGCCGTAAGGGAAAGGATAAAGAAGGGAGTGAAAGAAGAAAGGAAGAGAGAGGTGCCGTAGTGGAGGGCTACGGAATAATTTCGACCACCTGGGGATATTTAACGTGCACTGACATCGCACAGCACACGGGCGCCTTAGCGTTTTTCCTCCATAAAAATGCAGCCGCCGCGGTCGGGTTCGAACCCGGGAACTCAGGATCAGTAGTCGAGCGCCCTAACCACTGAGCCACCGCGGCGGGTTGATTTCGTTTCCTGGCAACATTTTCAGCACTTCCGATGAATCGAGGCAAGCTACAAGTATCTTACTCTAGCGTGCATGAGTGCACATCAAAACCAGAGATCTTTCCCCAGGCGGTCGAAATTATTCCGGAGCCCTCCACTACGGCACCTCTTTCTTCTTTCACTCCCATCTTCCTCCATTCCCTTACTGCGCGGTTCGGGTGTCCACCGAGATGTGAGACACTGTGCCATTTCCTTTCCTCAAAAACCATTTATTTTTTTGCATCTATGAGTTGTGAAATGCCCTCAAGCCGTGGATCGGAACGTGGTACATTGACTGGGCCAAAACTACAAGGTTAGCAGACTGTCACGCCACCTGTGGCATTGAGACGACAGTATAACGCTGCTCAAACCACGAAGGTAATACAGAAACGAAGTTGAAGGACATTTCAGATAGCTGGTAGCCCAGCTGTCTGTTTTGCTCCGCTAAGTGGTCAAAGGCAACAGCTAGGCTCGGAAACGGAGTTCGGTAGCCGGTGTGATTCAATTAAGAGCTGTGCTTAAAACGGTCTTACGGCTTAGAGAACAGTGGTCGTCGTCGTGCCGGCGTCCGTACGTGATTGGTCGGCGGTGGCGGGCAAGTGCGAAGCGTGGCTCTCTATCGGCGGCAGTAGTGTGGCGAGACAGGCAGCGTGGTGGTGAGTTGGCAACCCTGGTGCCGTTCTCCCGCTGGCCACGTTGGCCGGAGCCACCGCAGCGCCACCTGCCAACGAGGTTGTGATGAAACCGAGTTTGTAAAGGGCGCAAAGTTGGAATAAAGCTGCATGCAGTTAAGTGGCGCTGTGATTGCTCACCCACCACGAGAACATCGCTAAGCGCTAACCCCGTACAGTGAAACATCGCTATATAGAAACGATTTATATCGAAATAATGTGTATAATGAAGGAATGACCTTTTTTTTCTTTCTGGAAGCGCTCATAGAAAATTACCGCACAACTCGCTCTATCGAGGAGTACACACAACGCGCAGAGGGCTTTTATCGCCTCTAGCGGGGCCCGCGTGGTTCATTTCTCCGGATAATTTGGTGGCTTTAGTGCAAGAAAGTTCGACACCTGCGTATCCACCTTCGCCGAAACTCGGATACACCGGGTACATTGGCCGCTGATCAACGTCATGCAAAGCGGTACGCGAGGCCGGCTTCGCTGCTTCCCTTGTCTCCAACCTTCTCGATGTACACGGGCGGCTGCAAGCGCGCTGTGATTGTCAAGCGCAGTGTGCAGTACAGTGTACGTTGTCGCACTGGGCTCGCATGTTTGACCATTTGGCAGTGTACGTTTGGTGTGCTTGAGGGTATCGACGTTTCTGCGCTGGCTTCACAGGTACAAAGTGAACCGAAAGCGCAAGACAGTTTCCGGTGACCAGAAGGCGGCCGTAATCAAAGCAGGCGCATCGAGTGCAAATTAACATCAAATAGTGAAAGACTCCGACGTAGCTTTGAGCACACTGTGTACCTTTCTCGGCGGCGTGAAAGAAATTAAAAAGAAGCTAAGATACCTTGTTTTAGAATCACCTGAGAGCCATTTTCAAATGATTTTTTTTTGTTAGTATTAAGTCTGGCGTACTGATTCTCCACACGATATTTCTGTCGTGCAGTGAAGTGTTATGGCAAGCGGGACACTGCGGAGAAGTCATCCGAAAGGGGAATTCGCGCCGAAATCGCCTCCGCTTGACCTGTTTCACAACAGCCCATATCGGCTTGGGCACGTAAAGAATAGGCCTAAATATTCTGAATAGGTCTCCCCTGTAGACACCAGTCCTCCAATAGCTGTTCTATAGGCGTGGAAAGAACAGGCGTGCGTTGGCGGGACATACATTCTGTTTGTGTACATATATCAGTCCGCGTCGGAGGCGCTCGGTGCGAACGTTGAAGCAACCATGAACTAAATATCGGCGCTATACTAAGTGCTAGCTAGGTTGCCCACAGTCTAGATGGCAGGCAAGCCTATTAGTATGACAATTTCAGTAAAGGTCACCTACGTGCACCTTTTTACTTTGCTATAACTAGGCTCAACTGTTTTTGGCTAGCCTAGTGCTGGACTGCTGTAACGCCCTCCTGCTGTAACGCCTTAGGGCAATGCGGGGTAATTATTGAATAAAGAATAAAACTGATAGAGTGGATTCATTTGACGAAACATGGCTCCTTCTAGGCAGGCTGCAAAAATTCTTTAGTGAATTCAGAATGCGCGAAATACCAAACAATGGCATGGTATTTTTAAAGTAAATAAATGTGTCGTTTTGCAGAAGAATGTAGCCTGCTCAGAGTATAGCGAGCGCAGCTCCTTGTTTTATTTCTGTCGAATTCAGAAACGTGCACAGAGTTTCTTAACTTGGCACTGTAAGAATATTATTGATGTGTTGCAACGAATACTTTTCAAAATACAGAGGGACCTGAAGTACTGCGCAGCTTCTTTTTTGATGACAGGTACACGTCTTCGGCCTATCACATTTCAAGAAAGATACAAAGTTTGGTCTATCTGGTGCCTGCGCATGCACGCACGCACGCACACCTGAACTCACGTGCTGTGGCTTATTAGTGCGTAAGCACTAATTTGATGGGCATGCACTCTGTGCTTTGACTGTCTACCTGTGACTGTGACTTTGTGCTGTGTCTTTCTTTAGTTTCCTATTGATTTTAGTTTTGTTTTTGTTTTTTACTACATTTCTTTTCCATTTAAATGATTTTTTTTTCTTTTGGACATTTAGCTCCTTTTCATTTATCTTGAAGTGGCGTTGAGCCTGGCAAAGCATTGCTGGTTCAGGCTCCTTCTCTCTTTCTGCTATGTTGTTTTTATATTATCTGGAGAGGACCAATAAAAGGATAAAAAAGGTTAGTAACCCCGAACAAAATCGCCCATTGTCTGTTCTGTTGTTTGCTCGCAGCTGGATTAGCGCACGGGCTCCATCCGGCGACACTGCCCGCTCATTGTCTTCTGCGCAGTACAAATCCATGCTTTCGTACAAATTCGAATGTAGTAAACCTTATCTGTAGTTTTTATTGAGAAGTGAAGCATCGTCGTTGTTCAATAACCTTTCACTCATGGTTGAACTCTGCAGCTTCAGTTCGCAGACGACGATCATGTGTTCCGTCTGGTTCGCGCTTTTTTCACCATGAAGGAACATCTGCAGATCCCGAGAGCCATTTGCATCGCACTGCTAAACGCCGTCAGCGATATGTCTCCGAAAAACTATGTACTGCACCGTGGGCCGGTTGTTTGACATCTTATGCGGGAGGTGCGAGATTCGGTCCCCGGTCCCGCCAGGTACCCATCGGTTTTTCTATTCTGGACTTCACTGAGGGGAAATGCTCGGAAAAAGGAGTGTGACCTTGCTAGGTGGATACCGAACTACCTATCGATGGTGCTTTTTGGCGAAGCTGGCCAAAAAATCTAATCAAATCATAATCACCACCTTACAAGAACAATGGTCAGAACCGGACTTAAAATAGCCGCGTTTACATGAATGCGACAGAATTCGGCTAACGGCAAAGACGTCTAAGAAGACAGTGGAGGACGAGTCAAAATCTTCGCCTTAACTTCTCAAAATCCGCTCTTTCTCTAAAAAAAAAAATGGGGACTGGACTCGACTTCTGCCGCATTCACGTAACTGCGGCTAATGGATCGACGAGGGCACTGATCACTGTCCCGTCTTGAGAGCAACTTCTAAGATGTGAAAAGCGTCAGTGTATTGCAGGGTCGCTCGACACCTTCCCAGGTCTCTGCTCAAACCTCCTTACCTTCTAAAGATTAGGCTGAGCAGCATCGGCACGAGCAGCAGGCAGATCTGAGAAGAGCAAGCTTCCTGGACCCAATCAGTGGACTGTAGATCACGCGCGTATTCTTCCAACCAATGCTGCGGGTCAATGGTGGCCAGGGCATGCACCACTCGGCTCTGCAGTGTCGCTAATCGGACCTGTATCCTCTCTGGCAAAGCGAGGAGAAAGGAAGCATGAGATAAGGGTAACCTGAGCGTTTCTGATTACTTCCACGCAAATTTGTATGTTCGAGATAAACACCGAACGTCCCTTCGCTATAAAACATGAAATATATTTTAAAACAGATTTCGGGGTGCTCGGAGTTTCAAATTTGGCGGTGCCCTACGATCGGTGCACTGGTGGTCACGAGGTGTGGATGACGTCAAGACCCTCTCAATTTGCATTCATAGATTGCTACGAGTCCCTATACCACTTCTGGTGCAGCGGTGGAGCGGTTAAGTGATGCGGCACTGCCCTGACAGGTGGCTGTTTCAAGCACAGCCACCGATGGGAATTGTGAGACACAGGTTGCTATTCCCTAGTTCCCGTGAGCTCACGTGGAGCGTCACAGTGGGCCGTGGCAACTGCATTGAATTAGGCAACGACGGACAGTTTGCTCACAATCCTGTGGATAGATTGTGACGAAGACACAAGATCATGTGACCTCTCTCGACCAATCCGGGAATTTGGTTACAGAGAAGCCTGAAGTTCTTGGGAGACAACCTAAATGTCATCGTATTAGTGCATTCAGCAGATGAGATTAACACGGTGTGCATGATTACTCTAATGCTTTGACGAAGCTGGATCCAGTGTTAGTAGTCGATTGGACAGAATGATCTTCACTGCATGCCGAAGCCCAAGAAACTGTGAGGGAGCACGCATTTCTATACTTGTGGAGCTTACGCAGAAGGCTCGTGTTGCCCACGACGGGGACCTCGCAGTGCGCACTGTCACCGCTGTTACTGCAGGTCGCCAGAGAGGGTGGCTGTGTCCCGTTGCTGAAGCCAATACGAAGGAGCGTGGCCGCTGCTTTGTCCCTGTAGTACCACGTTATGAGTACAAGGCCCATTACTCCGGCGATGCGAGCCAGGCGGAGCAGCATCCTCAGCTGTCATCAAGTTGTTTTCTTCTCTTTCTTCATCTCACCTAAAACTATGGGGCTTGTTGCGTTAACGCAGACCAATAATTATTATTATATTAATACTATTATTATCGCATGCCTTCCTTGGGCACCACACGTGTGCGCAAAGATATTGGTAGCTCGTGCTCTCTAAACACGAAAAATCCTACATGGGAGTACAAAAGTGAAAAAAGCTGTTCTCCAGCTCACTCCCGTTTACGGGCTCGGCATGCTGGCCCAAGTCGCAAAGTAGATTTCGTTCACTAAATAAACGGAATGCTTACTCTTGGAAACGGAGGCGTTATTCCCACTGGAAAGCATAGTAACTTAACAGTTAGCAATGGGAGGAGATGTTTAAACTTGGCAGCTTAGATCTCGAGATTAGGAAATAGACAAGACAATGTTTTTAAGAGGGAATTCATTTCCGTTTCCAACAATAAGAATATTTCGAATGTTTAAGGATTGATATAGAGGTATACCCCATGGCTTGGGAAGTATACTCTGCCAATAAAATAAAGGAGAGCGCCAGATGACAGCTTACTTCTTTTTTACTGCTTTACAGTATCGTACGTGCTGATGAGGAACAATTTGGAAAATTTCTCTGCTCAACCGCTGGATCCTTTGCTGTAAAACTGCGGAGAGAGCTTGAATACTGCAGTATTTTTTTTTGTATCGTAGCAAGTTTGACAACGTTACTTATATGGTTCAGCCGCGCATGATGTACACCCGTAGTCGTCTGCGCCGAGGTGGAGGAAACGTAAGCCACCAACGTCGGATTTTTGCCTAACTACAGCGGTGGCGCCATCTAATGTCTACAGAAAAAAGCGCCATGATGCGAAGGGCGCCGTGCCGAGCCTTGCAAAGTGCGCGGATCCTATGATGGGCCACCACCCTCTTCGGCGGCAACCCGACGCTGGTGGATTTCAGTTCATCTAATTTGGCGCAGACGATTACTGAATTTCATCATTCGCGGCTGAATCAAGTAAGCATCGTTCTCAAACTTCAAGCGCGACGAAAGTTGTAGTAATACCCAAGCTCTGTGCTCAGTTTCGCCGCAAATGAGCCAGTGGTTGAGGCGGGAAAAATTTTAAAAATCTTCGTGTTAAAGATGCGCAATACTGTATAGGGTAATTCGTGTTTAGAGTGGAGGCTATATGACTGTTCCTTTGTTGCGCTTTGGACTTTTCGCTTTGAGCTGTGCGCATTGAGTTGTGCGTTTTGTGCAGTGCTTGCTTGCTTTTATCTGGATGGCCTCTGGATGGCGACGTCGTGTGTTCTTTGTACGGAGAGGCCTTTGACGTCGACGGCTGCACAACAGTACTCTTGCATTCCAAGACGGCAAGGATGATGAAGGTTGTTGCTTAATTCCCAAAGAGTGCAGAGAATACACGTGCTTGCATTGTGTAGTACATCCGCGAGTTGGCGCGAACGTAACGCGATTATGCACTCTGAATACATGCGAAATAATGTAAAATTATCAGTTATTCTGGCCGCTCGGCGGCCTTTACGCCACTCACAGCAGATTAGGAGTTAACTTCCTCTCCAGTAGTAGTAGTAGTAGTAGTAGTAGTAGTAGTAGTAGTAGTAGTAGTAGTAGTAGTAAAAACATTTGTTTGGAAAGATGAAAGTTAGGACATAGGGGTGGGGAAGGATAGACTTGGAGTTTCAGTGGTTGGTCTTCCGTATTCCAGGATCCTGTTGGTCTCCGCCGTCGCCTTGGCCCTCGTCGCCAGCATAAGCTGTGTGCTGGGGTCGGAGTCAATCAGGAGGACCGCCCACTGCTCTAGACTAGGGCTAGTTATCTTGTGTAGTAAAGGGCTTTTTTCACAGCCCCAGGTGACGCGGTACGTCGTGACGTAGCCCCACACCACGCGCACACTTTCATGTATCTATTCACCCAAGTCGGGTGTACAAGAGGTTTGGGAGACTCGCTCAGTTAATGTCTCGCTATATCTTAGCCAGCAGTCATTCTGTGCGGTGCGCGTTCCACCTACGCCGTGTCGTTGTTGGCGACGCTACAGCGGGTCACGATAGAGCCATATAGCTAGGACATCCGAAACATTTGTTACAGCTACTAAGCTCACGGTCAAGCTCTGAGGGCAGCGTTCAACAGCATACAGGTGTATAAACACTCGTTGTCACTGTTGCGACATAAACTAGACGCAAGAAAGCACGAATACGTTCGCCGTGCCGCCACTCAACGTTACAGTTTCAACAGTGTGTGAAAGTGAACATGGACTGTTAGAGATCAGGATAGAGCGCGCAACTATCTCTTCACTGTAGCGGCATTTGTCGCCCACACTTTCTCATCAGAGGCTGCAAGAGATCGTGGAGACACGCGTTGCTGTTCGCATCCACTGTATAGGTTTCGCATACGTCTGGGCAGCTGCGCTGGTTGCCCAGGCACAAAATCCATTAAAAACTCAATTCAGATTAAGGTTGGCTAAATCAATAGTTCCTGGCATAGATCCCTGTGGCGTCATGACTCGACTGCTGCTTTTGGTCACGATGGCCGTACACTTGCCGTGCTGCAGTGATACTGCAAAAGTCTGCCTAATTTGCCATCTGAAGATGGTAATAATTATAATTGGTTTTTGGGGAAAGCAAGTGGTGCAGTATCTGTCTCATATATCGTTGGACACCTGAACCGCGCCGTAAGGGAAGGGATAAAGGAGGGAGTGAAAGAAGGAAGGAAGAAAGAGGTGCCGTAGTGGAGGGCTCCAGAATAATTTCGACCACCTGGGGATCTTTAACGTGCACTGACATCGCACAGCACACGTGCGCCTTAGCATCTCGCCTCCATCGAAACGCAGGCGCCGCGGTCGGGTTCGAAGCCGGGAACTCCGGATCAGTAGTCGAGCGCCCTAACCACTGAGCCACCGCGGCGGGTGTAGATGCGATAAAAGTATTTTAGATTTCACGCTATGATGTGCCATGAAGCAGCCGTATCATATCGAATTTCCGCGGTCCGCTTCAGATAGCTTGCCCTGAAAGACGTGACAGGCATGGGGGCTTGGCAGAAGCATGCCTGAAAACTAAGTAAACTCTGTAAATTAAAACTGTGCTCTTTAGGTAAACTCTGTAAATTAAAACTGTGCTCTTTAAGCGCGTCACCCGCCGCGGTGGCGCAGTGGTAAGGGCGCTCGGCTACTGATCCGGAGTTCCCGGGTTCGAACCCGACCGCGGCGGCTGCGTTTTTATGGAGGAAAAACGCTAAGGCGCCCGTGTGCTGTGTGATGTCAGTGCACGTTAACGATCCCCAGGTGGTCGAAATTATTCCGGAGCCCTCCACTACGGCACCTCTTTCTTCTTGCCTTCTTTCACTCCCTCCTTTATTCCCTCCCTTACGGCGCGGTTAAGGTGTCCAACGATATATGAGACAGATACTGCGCCATTTCCTTTCCCCCAAAAACCAATTATTATTATTATCTTTAAGCGCCAAGAAGTAGAATTTAAAAGGGCGGTTTGTTTTGGGGGTCGCCAAACTCGCACAGGTTGCACGTAAAGAAGACAAAGACACGAGATGCGATCGTCCAATGTCCTGCCTTGTGTACACGTGAAATTCACAAAAACTTCGAGGATGCGCGTATAGTCTAGCACCATTTTCTACTCGCGTGTAGGGTTGGATAACGTCCTTTCAGTGCAGAGCACATCGCTTTTGAAGCCAAAGCGCCTGACCGAGCAGATGGACTGTTCAATGCTACGCCCTGGATGCATTCACGTACGCGCTTCCAAAACAATCTTAAAATAACTTGCAGTTTGCTTTGTTGCTTTTGTGTTTTACGCGATAGCGTGTACAGCTCGTTTGGTCGAAAAGCCGTTGGCGTAGTAGTAGTCGGCACCGCGTGCCGGAAATAACCGGAGGCTGCGTAAAAAAAATCGTGTCATAGTAATTTGTGATTTTTTTGCCATGGCTACTGATCCGGAGTACCCGGGTTCGAACCCGACCGCGGCGGCCGCGTTTCGATGGAGGCGAAACGCAAAAGCGCCCGTGTGCTGTGCGATGTCAGTGCACGTTAAAGATCCCCAGGTGGTCGAAATTATTCCGGAGCCCTCCACTACGGACACCTCTTTCTTCCTTTTTTCACTCCCTCCTTTATTCCTTCCCTTATGGCGCGGTTCAGGTGTCCAACGATATAGGAGACAGATACTGCGCCATTTCCTTTCCCCCCCCAAAAAACCACTATTATTATTGGAGCATTCGTTTTTTTATTTGTTAGTGTGGGACGCAAGGCACGAGGTATGTGCGTGGGGACTGGTCACTTGGTTACATCACCACAGGGCAACCTAACCCAAGGTGCGGGGTGCCTCTGCCTGCCCTCTTGACCATTCTCGCACACGCTCGCTCAACATGCTGTCAGAGCAAAAGCGCAGCATGGACATAGTGCTTCGAAACGAAGGCTTTGGGCAACGGAGCTCGCATCTTGTCATTTAACCGATCGCAGGGTTTCATTTACGTACTTCAAAGACTGAACAAGAAAGTAGTGCCACAGGGATAGATGAGACGACAGCCTGATAAGAGTCCAAAAAGAGATGCATCAGTGCCTTGTGGGCAGGTTCGTGCTCAGGAAAGCACATATATGAACTATTGCGGACTTAACTGTGCATGTTAATTGCAATCACGCCTGCGCTCCGACATTATCATTATTGGCCCATATAAAAGCACACCAGGTGTACTACCAGGCTGTAGTACCACAGCTGCCAGTTAAAATAAGGCAAAGCATCAGAAATGTTATTAGACATGATCGTGATCCGTTTATATTTCCTGCACTAATGCGTAAGGCGTAAGGTTATATTAGAAAACTGAAGTTCATTCAGATTCGCGTTATGGTTCACAATGTCGAACCTTAAAGATGTTCTTTCAAAAGCTGGTTCAGTTGGGTTTCATGAGTTGCGCATGTAATAAATGGCGTCGCTTGGCGTGGCAGTGTCACGAAATTTATCCTAACCTCTTAAAATACATCAACTACATATGTATATTCAGCAACAGATATGAGAACGTGTAATAGCAGTAGTGGTTGTAAGAGACTTTATTTAAGCACAATATTTAGGCGCCGAAGACGTCGATGGCCTGCTGCACGAGCAGGCGCTGCTCTTCTTCACCATCAGTCCCAAGCCAGTCCAGCCAGGTCCCTGCAGTACGGGAGGGGGTGGGGAAAAAAAAACAGATTGCAGAGAAACCGCACAGGAGAATAAACAGTGTGAAAGGTTGGCACAAGGGGCAGGAGAGTTGGGATATGAAGGGCAGCAACGAAATTTGTACAGATAAAGCCGAACAGGTGTGACAGTGTGTCGAGTTGTATCTGTCGAAGCATGAGCCTCCCGCACAGAAAGACTAGGGTGAGGAGGGTCGGGGTAGAACTTACGGTCGAGGCGGAGAGCGTCGTAATACTCTTTGATGGTGGCGCGAAGGAACAGTCTCGACCCGCCCTCTGAGGGCGTTGGCCAGGGGATCAATGGTGACCGAATAAGCTTTATGGGCGAGTTTATAGGCACTGGTGGAGTGGCGTGAATGATGCAGAGGACGGGACGGGCCGGGTGTAGGATGTGAGTAGCAGGGGTAAAAAGACGAGAATGAAGGAGGTCTTTGCTACCGGAGCCGCAAGGTGCCACGTAAGAGGAGTGAGTGAGTGTTGAAGGGGGACTATGATGAGAGGAAGCAGCATGTCGGCGGCCAGCATGCAGGACTGGTGACATATTGGAGGATAGGGGAGGTATACGGAGGTTGGATGCCTCAGGAGGGGAGGGAACAGGAAGAGGGGCCGTATGGGTGGGGGAAATAGTTGAGAAGCCAGCGCGCGAACAGGATGTAAGAGACCAGTGGCATAAAGTGTATTGGTGGAGGTGGTTATGGGGATGCGGAGAGCCAGCGCACGAGCCAGTCGACATGCATGCGCTTCCCGCAGGCCGGAAGATCGCCTCACAGCTCGGGGAAGTAGGTGAGTGACACAGTGACAGGTACAAGCAGCGGTACAAACAGCCTGCACGTTCTTGGCTTCATGCAGAGGCATGCCAAGAAGGCGGCACTGAGACACTTTGGAGACTGGGGAGCCGGCCAGGGTAAGAGAGATCAGTTGAGTTGTGAGCTCGTTGGTAGGCAGAATAGCTTCAAACAAGTAGGTCGGACTTGTCGGGAGCGGGTGAAAGGTCCGCCTGGATAATGCGCAGTTAATTTCAGTAATATGATATGCCGTCGCGTAGAAGTTAGGTCAGATACACGGAAACTTGCCTTGCGGTTAGAAAGGAAACCGCGAACGTAGTTATACATGCGGGAGCCACAGTTCGTGTAAGAGAGGAACGAAAGAATGTGATCATGAGAGACACAGTCGAATGCCTCGCGGACATTGACTGTGACTACAACACCAGCAGTTGCAGTGCAGACCAATTTTGTAAAATTCGATTACCCATGCGCTCTCTGCTGCTTTCTAGAAGGTTTGACCTGTTTGTACACGACCCGGGGTTCGGAATCCCATTTTCTATCTCTACATGTTCGGCACATTCAATATCTCTGAGCAATGCCGAAAATTTTGTAATCAAGTGTAGAGATTTTTCTCAGATATAAAATATAATGCGCAGTTAATTTCAGTAATATGATATGCCGTCGCGTGATGTTCGAATTTTAGTTAATAAAAACAGAAGCGACAAGGGAGCATTTGGGTATTTTTCAAAAACGAGCCTTACTGAGCAGCACATTTGGGTCCGGCTTCAGGATGATCTAGAGAGGAGTGAATGATGTGCAGCACGCCAGGAGTACAGCCAGGAAGTTCAAGGTCCTGGCCATCCTGCGCAGCTTGGCATTCATCTCCTCTCTGCAGCAGAAGAAATAGAACACAGACTAACACTTCGCAGTCTGCAGGCTGACGGGATAGATGTGGTCTAAGGTAACTTTTAGCATTCCCACATTTTATAATGACTGTCTCCTCCGGTGAGGAGCCCTGGACAGTAAAAAAAAATAACAACAACAATGGAGCTGCAGCAATTTTCAGGAGCGTGGGAAAGCGGCTAGAGCAAAGTGCAGTTATTGTACGGCGCTAGTGGCGGAAATGGCAGCATTTTTTTCTGTGAAGCCGTGGTGACTAAAGCCTGCACCCCCCAAAAGCGCAACCCATGGACCGGGCACATCTACACAGCACCCATTTCCTAAGGGGGCAGCACATCTGCCACCGCCAACCCCGCTGCGTTCTACCTCGCTCTTTACCCTCCTGAAGCGCAACACGACAACCTTCACCCTCCATAAGGCCTTCACGCAACAGCTGTTGCAAACAAATTTACGAGCGATCATGAAGGCTAATGCCAGAAAGCTGCGATATCATGCATTTTTTAGCCTCAATCTTTGCTTTGATATTTTTCTTCAACAAATACGTTTGTCAAAGCGGAGGCTCCACACTACAAAAGATCTTCTGCCCACCTTTCGCTACTGTCCAGTGTTGCCCGCCATCAAAAAGCAAGAGAATCAAAGCGACTTTACATTGGCAAAGAGTAACCGGGTAACCCTTTAGCACTGCTATTGACATCTTGGCTAAATTTGTCCTGAAGTGTCAGCTTGAACCTTCGCTGTTTAGTTGAGAGCTGTGAAGATTTGAGGAGCATAATGTGCATAGGAGGGTGCAGTGAAGATTAGCACCGTGGAAAGGATGAAAGTGACAAGGAGGAGGGCACAGAGCGGAAGCCAGAGTGTGCATGCATACCTGTAAAACAGACAAGACTGAGTAATGCGAAAGAAGGCGGCAAGTTAACCTCTCCGCAAAGTGAGCGAGCTCCGCGAAATGTCACTGCTGTCTCGTAATACGTTTTATCACCTCGCCAAATACAGCCTGAGGTCTCCCCGTACTTTCGACGCCACACTCGTAACGTGTCCGCACATAGCCAGGCCTTGACGATGCCTATTCAATAAAACGCTATCGAGCACTACGCGCAATCGCCTTCGCTCGTTGTGCGCGGCGCTGTCCCCGTTTGAAGTCTCCACTCCGTCGTCTCCCGGAGGCCCTCATAACCATGGCTGAATTCACTTCATGGACACAGACCGGTCCTACAAATCAAATCCGAATATTAACATATCCCACTCTGCAACAGTCACATTGATCCTTTTTGTTTTGTTCCGGGTAACCTTGGGCGGTAGCGAGAGGTGCACAGAAGATGGCGCTGAGTGGGTGGCCACCGCGACCATTTTCATAGTCGGGTGGCGGCAGCCACCTAGCTAGCCATTGATTTCGGTCTTGCTGTCTATTTTTGGTACGGCTGCTGCACGTGACCTCAGCCCGAAGGAAGCCCAGCGCACCCGCCGCGGTGTTTTAGTGGTTATGTCCTGTGCGCGTCCTACGGCCGGTCAGTGACGTCACAAGATTTTTCTTGTCATCGCCAAGTATTTCTGTACCATCTAACAGTAGATACACTAACACGCTGACGTCAGTGTGCTGTGCCTAGACTCGATGCTTCACTCCCTGCCTCTCTAGGGAAATGCACCATGCAGAGAATGCCTAAGGGATGCTTCAAATGCTCTTTAGTTCATCAAGTAGCATCTTCGGGCACTAACCACATAAACGAGGCCTCCTCAGTCTTCTGCAGCAACGCAGTGCGACACAGTTTAAGCAAAACCATAACAGAAGGTCGATGAAACGTTGTATCAAGAAGACTGTGCACCTCAATTTTTCGGCCCCAGTTGCCCCAACATCGACCGTTTCACGTCGCATTACTTGTCTCTGCCAGACCTCGAAAATGTACGCCTTGTCTTTTCCCGGCGACTGAACTGGCTGTGCGAAAACAAACCAGGGAGAGGTTACTGATAGTTCATTATGCAGATAAAATTCGTTCATGAACTCGCCACGGGCAATCTTATGGCAGCACGGCGCGTCACCCAAAGAGTATTTTGCTCAGCTCTGTTCATGACGCTTATCAAGGCACATACTGCACTTCACTTCAACGCTCACCGGGCATAAAGACGCGCTGCCACAAAGCTTCTCGGCTCTGTTGTGAAGCTAAAAACCGTTGAGATGAAATCTACGACGACGGCCGTACATCTGTAACTGTGGTTAAGGAGCAATTAACCGCTATCGAACTGCGCTTCATTGAAGTAAATAAGGTTCCCGGGGCTGCCCATAGATCTGTACACAGGACAGCAATCATAAGCCAGTCAACATGTCTTACAAAAATTAGGTATCTAAAACAAACAGCTAATCCTTACACGCATCTATCTACACACTACTGTCCGAATCATCTGTCTCTGTAGTGTTAACATCTATGACTCGTGGACAACCTCTGACACCATTTGCATTCACGAAAAGCACAGCTGTATTGGAATGCACGTTTTTCTTCGGAACCCAAAAGACTCGACACCCTCCCGCCAAGTTATATTATTCAACAATCAGAAAAATATAACGGTCCGTAACGGTCTTGCTGCGGGCTCCGCGACACCAGCGGGAACCGCAACACTCACCTCCGACTGGTGCGCCCTGATGGAAGCCTTGAAGTTCACCAGGACTGGACCTGCGTGGCACACGTTGAATATAATTTGTGTCGATACGCCTCGTTAAGTGATCGCGCCGCAAGCAACGCGTGTCACAAAGTGCATGCAATGCCGCCTGAATTCACTGCAACATATTTCAGCAAGTATGCAAGTTTTGTAGCAAGTTGGGTTTTTTGGACCCCAAGATTCTTACGCTACCGCCCGCTTAACGCAGGGTTAGACGAGTCTCTTGCGCTACCGGGCTTCAAGGTTTGAAACAGTTCTAGTTTATGCAAAACCTCTTTTAACGACCTGTCGCACAGGATGCGCATTATATTGATTCATTCTCGCTTTGAAGCTAACCATTCTATCTGCAGGGTTTGTTTATATGATGCTCAAAATAATAACTCCGATATTTATTTCACTTTTAGGTCCTCACCTTCTCCACGCACTTATCTTTTTCTCTGTCGTCATAGGCCCAACAGCGCAGTGGTGGGGAAGATATATCTGGTGTATTCCCCTCGCCTTTCTGCGCCTTCCTTTAAGCATGACGCCTCAGTAATGAAGTGTCGTGCGCTGAGCAGAATGCCATCGTGGATGATAAATTTCTTAGTCTGCAAACGAGCTGCATGAAACTTTGCATGCACGCCGGCAAGTTACGCTTGTAAGCGAGCTGCAGTTGGTCCTTTTTCATCGACTGCCTATCTTTAGTTCGCAAGCCAGCCAGCAGACAAAGGTTTGTGGAGATTGCGAATACAAGCGTAGTCAGGGGTTGGAAAGCGCGAATCTATCTATGCTCTCCTGTACCCGACTCATCCATGGAACTGCCAAACATGCAACAACTAAAGGCAGTCTCTATGTGACCGCGAACGGCCGATGTGTCCAGCCGCAATAAAAAACAGTAATTATACGATAGTGCGAAGATATTCACATTCTGCAGAAAGACAAGCCAGTTCACAGGTTTGGGTGCTGTAATTCGTGCTTTTACAAGACCGATATGAAAACCCTGGAAGTATAATGCCGGCTTAAAATCACAAACACGCATCTGGTGGCAGGAATCAGAAGTATATTGTCTTTCACAGTCATAATCTCTTGGCAGCCTAAAATGATAACACACACAATTGTTTCACGAACGCCGAAACGCAGGTCAAACGTTTTCCTGCCTTTGTCACGCCGATATAAGGACTCAAATATTGCTTCGAAATTAAGTGAAATTATCGTTTTACAGACGAACTAAACATTCTCCCCAATGTGAACCGAAATTCTTAATGTAAACGAGCAAACAAACCACGAAGCTGACGAAGCTGACTTACCTGGCGCCTACAGTCCGGATGGTCCCGCTGACGAGAGGAAGAATATAATTAGTGGCAGTACATATGTTTCTTATATTTATAAATCTCTGTATGTTATATACGCATTTAGTCATGGTGAAGATTCAGCAGCTCCTTTGTAGAATGCAAGGTAAAGCTCTCCGTTAACAACAATCGCGCACTTGAAGTTTAGGACAAACGCGGTTAACACTCTAGCGGAACGCATCAGCGGTTTGAACCTTAGTTACCAATTCATTTGCCTTGGGCATTCAGCATACGTCAACGACATATGTGGGTCAAAGTGTTTGTGATAGTTTTGCTGCAGCTCAATACATCCTGGCCAGCAAAGCTCCCAGCTGTCGGCTGCATATTGTGGTGTAAACTCCCCTGTCAATGAGACACGCACACCAGCACCCAACTATGGTCACAGTGAAGCGTTAATGATTTCGTTATTCACTGAACAAAGCCACGCTAAATATTGACCAGTCTACAACTTGTCTACAAACACGCGCCGTCTTCTGCAAACTAATAGGACTATTATATTTTTGTTGCATTGTACCATTTATTAAGAAGTTGACGCTAACGGCGGACTGACGATGGCTGATTTTTCTCTTTGTTGTTAAAACCCCAACAGTTTCTGCTTACCGTCCGGATCAGGGCCGATCGGCCAGTCTCCTACAAAGAAGAAAACGGTGAATAATGAGCTCAGTCGTTGAGAAAAATTGCAGCACAAGATCTGACACAGAACAATGACAATGAACAATGAGCCGCATAAACGAGGCCTTCAGTCTTCTGCGGGAACTCAGTGCGACACAGTTTCGGCAAACGCATAACGGGACGTCTATGAAGTGTTGTATCAAGAGGACTGTGCACCTCACTTTTGCGGTCCCGGTTACCCCAACAACGGCCGTACCATGTCGAATTAATTGTCCCTACCGGACCTCGGAAATGTACGCTTTATATTTTCCCCGCGACTCAACTGGCTATGGAAAACCAGGGAGAGGTTATTGATAGTTTATTATGCAGATAAGGTTCGTTCACGAACTCGCAGAGGACAACCTTATGGCGGCACGGCTTGTGACCCAAAGAGTCTCTTTTGCATAGCTCTATCCACGACACTTATCAAGACACACCCTGCACTGATTTTCAACGCTCTATGGGCAGAACGATGTGCTAGCACAAAGCCTCTCGGCTCTGCTCTGAAGCTAAAAAACCGATGACATGAAATCTGCGACGAAGGCCTTACATCTTTAACTGTGGTTCAGGAGCAATTAACCGCCATGGAACTGCGCTCCATTGAAGTAAGTAAAATTCCTGGGGCTGCCCACAGATCTGTACACAGGACAGCATTCATAAGACAGTCAACATGTCATTATTAAATTAGGCATTTAAAACAAACAGCTAATCCTTACACGCTTCCATCTACAGACTACTGTCAGATTCATCTGTCTTTGCAGCGTTAACATCCAAGTCTCGTGGACAACCTCTGACACTGTTTGCTTTCGCGAAAAGCAGTGCTGTATTGAATACAAGTTTGTGTTCTGAGCCCAGTAGACTCGACAGCCTACCGAGAAGTTATATTATTCAGCAATCAGAAAAAGATGAGATCAAGGTTATGTGCGAAATTCGCCGTAACGGTCTTGCCGCGGGCTCCGCGGCACCAGCGGGAACCGATACACTCACCTCCAAATGGAGCCGGCTGTGTAATGGATGCCTTGAAGTTCACCAGGTAGGGACCTGCGTGGCACACGTACATAACTTGTGTCGATGCGCCTCGTTAACTGATGGCGCCGCAAGCAACGCGTGCCACAAAGTGCATGTAATGTCGCCGAAATTGCCTGCAACATCTTTCAGCAAGTATGCAGGTTTTGTGGTGTGTTGGGTTTTTTGGACCCTAACATACTAAGATTCTTACTCTACCACGCGATTAACACAGGGTTACACGAGTCTCTTGCACTAAAGGGCTTCAAGGTTTGAAACAGTTCTAGTTTATACAAAACACTTCCTTTTAATGACCTGTCGCCCAGGATGTGCAATATACCACTTAATTCTCGCTTTGAAGGTAACCATTCTGTCTGCAGGGATCGTTTACATTAATGCTCAAGATAAAAACTCCGTTAATGATTTGACTTTTAGGTCCTCATCTTCTCCACGTACTTATATTTTTCTCTGTCGTCATAGGCCCAAAGCACAGTGGTGGGCAGGATATATCTGGTGTATACATCTTGCCTTTCTGCGCTGTCCTTGAAGCATGACGCTTCAGAAATGCAGTGTCCTGCTCTGAGCAGAATGCCTTAGTGGATGATAAAGTTCTTATCGACAAACGAGCTGCATGAGACTTTGCATGCGTGCCTGCAAATGACGCTTGTAAGCGAGCTGCAGTTCGTCCTTTTTCATCCACTGCTTATCTTTAGTTCGCAAGCCAGCCAGCAGACAAGGATTTGTGAAGATTGCGAATATGACCGATGTCTGGTGTTGGAAAACGCGAATCTATGCACTGCTGTACCCGACACATCCGTAGGAGTGCCAAACATGCAACAACTGAAGGCAGTCTCTATGTGACCGCGAACGGCTGATGTGTTCAGCCGCAATTAAAAACAGTAATTATACGATAGTGCCATGATATTCACTTCCTGCAGAAATACAAGCCTGCTCACAGGTTTGGGTGCTTGAATTCGTGCTTTTACAAGACCGATATGAAAACTCTGGAAGTATAATGCCGGCTTAAAATCACAAACACGCATCTGGTGGCAGGAAGCGACGTACATTTTTTTAGCAGTCATCATCTCTTGGCAGCCTAAAATAAAAAACACACACAATGGTTTCACGAACACCGAAACTCTGGTCAAACGTCTTCCTGCCTTTGTCACGCCGATATAAAGGACTCAAATATCGTAAGTAAACTGATTGTTTTACAGACAAACTAAACATTCTCTGCAATGTGAAGCGAAATTCTTAATGTAAACGAGCAAACAAACCGGGCATGCCTTAAACGTTCCCTGCTAGCTTTAGACTTTGTGTTAGTGCTTAAAAGATCCCACGTTTAGTATAAAAAAAGCTGAATTACCTGGCGCCTGCAGTCCGGATGGTCCCGCTGGCGAGAGGAAGAATATAATTAGTGGCAGTACATATGTTTATTATATTTATAAATCTCTGTATATTATATACACATTTAGTCATGGTGAAGATTCAGCAGCTCCTTTGTAGAATGGAAGAAAAAACTGTGCGTTACCGACAATCCCGCACTTGAAGTTTGGGACAAACGGGGATAATCTAGCGGAACGCATCAGCGTTTTGAACCTTAGTTACAGATTCATTTGCCTTGGGCATTCAGCACACGTCAACGACATGTGTGGGTCAAAGTGTTTGTGATAGTTTTTCTGCAGCTCAATACATCTTGGCCAGCAAAGCTCCCAGCTGTATATTGTGGTGTAAACTCCCCTGGCAATGAGACACGCACACCAGCACCCAACTATGGTCACAGTGAAGCGTTAATGGTTCCGTTATTCATTGAACAAAGTCACAGTAAATATTGGCCAGTCTACAACTTGTCTACAAACACGCGCCGTCTTCTGCAAACTTCTGCGACCTTTGGTCTTAACTCTCCCCGTCATCCTCAAAGCACGCCCGAGAGCGGCAGGCTATCGAGCCGTACGACCACCCAATGCTTTTCGGCGGCGCCAATAGGGCGAAAGTTCACGGGCGGTTTTCGGGATCATAGTGGTCAAAGATCTCGGGCGTGCTGGAACCACTTTATTCACTTGAGGGCACATTTAACCTTTTACGGGGTTTCAAAGACGTTCATTCCAACCCGAGCACTGCCCTCGTACCTCTGCTGAACTCGAAGTTGAGAAATATTGAACTTTTCTGCTGTTTTTCCTTCTCGCCTTGTACTCATGGTGAACTAAAGCATGAATCCGATAAGCAGTTGGCTAACAAACATTATAGCTCGGAGCTATGAGTGAGGTCACTTTAACCAAGGAATGTAAAATAAAACTTACGCTGCGGCTCGGTTTCTTCCAGGTAGGTGTAAGTGCAGATCGCTACAGCCCGCCCGTATCTCCCGCGTACGGTTGACAAATTGTGGATCCAATCCGCGCTGTGAAGGTGGTTGCACAGTGAAGCTGTAAAACACCCAATTACCGATTGTGACGTTACTTTGAAAATTCACACACGTGGCTCTACAAAGAATGAATCCAGATACAAGTGAAATGTACTTGATCTGTATGCCTGATTTCAAAGCAGATACGCTGTTTGCATTCAATTTTTAGCCTTTTTTTGCTTACGACAACGGCACGAAAACGCAACCGTAATCTTTAGCGGGAAACACACGCGGGAAGAAGGAACGTGATTCGCATTGTTTGCAGGTGCCGTTATGACACATTAGGCGGTTTGCACTTCAAACACGGGCTTGGAATGACGTCAACCCCTTTCGAAGCAGCTGCAAACCTAATGTTTGCCGGAATGCGTCTGACGGTGCTCCTA
This sequence comes from Amblyomma americanum, assembly GCA_030143305.2. Taxonomy (NCBI): domain Eukaryota; kingdom Metazoa; phylum Arthropoda; class Arachnida; order Ixodida; family Ixodidae; genus Amblyomma; species Amblyomma americanum. The sequence goes on from JARKHS020032514.1 coordinate 298,431, forward strand.
TTGTTCGCACGCGTCATATCGTCCATTTATTTTTTGATTTTATACTTTGTTTTGTTAAAGTTTAACAATTTTTAATTTCGTTTGTGCCGTTGCCTTTTTCCTTTCTTTTCTTACTTTTTTTTACACGACTGCTTTATGATCAGTATGATAAACGATTTCTATGCTCTGAGTACCATCCAATTTTTAGCCTGGCGTTTTTTAAGGCGAAAGCCTTTAATGGCTCATACTCGCGGCCACGACAATGTCCGTCCGATGTCACGCCCTTCAGCAACTCGATAGGGAAAAATAAATCTTCGTGCACGATGAGAATCGAACCACCACCCTTCCGCTCCGCAGCCGAGCGTGCTAACGACTACGCTGCGTCCTGCCTTGTCTAGGACGCTGGAGAGTGCGGAAATGCGGCGAATCAGACGGATGCCTCCGGAACGCCGTCCAGTGTGTCCAGTATTTATGATTCACAAACAATTGTGTACTTTACATCTTAACCACACATCACTGACACAAGCAGCAAACACAGCGCTGAAAGCATTTCGCCTCACCGCATGCACTTTAGGTCAGCAAAGTGACAGAGGTATACAGGCTGCGTTGATGGGGAAAAGATCGCGGTCACCCAAGTCCACAATGCGACAACGACCCTGGCGTTTATGGCCATCGGCGCGTTGTTGGCTCTCGAGGAGTGCAGACGAATGCTACGAAATTCTCACAAGCATGGGAGAGCCAGTCATGCTCTAACGTACAATTTCATCTCCACATCTGAGTGAAAAAGATGCGCGCATTCCTCATCGAATGGCGCATTGTGCCGTAGATTATCCCGTGCTTCACCACGATCGGACATGATCATTGCGGCTTCACGTTTCTGAAGAATCAGAGTACAATAAAACTAGGAAGCGCACTCCAGCCATTCACACACAGTGATGAGCAGCCCTGTCTAGAGCGCGCCGAAGGCGCTCTGCGGAGCAAGTCAGCGCCATCTAACGTTAGGCTCTGGGTTTGAGTCATGCGTCCCGCGCGCATGCGCGGCCAAAATAAAGCGACGCCTGCTCGTGGGTTATCGGCCTCATTTCCTTTCAGTGCTTGCGCTTCCGCTCCGCAGCCGAGCGTGCTAACGACTACATTATACTTCTCCCGGGTTCGAACCCGACCGCGGCGGCTGCGTTTTTATGGAGGCAAAAACGCTACGGCGCCCGTGTGCTGAGCGATGTCAGTGCACGTTAAAGATCCCCAGGTGGTCGAAATTATTCCGGATACCACGGCTACGGCACCTCTTTCTTCTTTCACTCCATCCTTTATCCCTTACAGCGTGGTTCAGGTGTCCGCCGATATATGAGATATACTGTGCCATTTCGTTTCCTCAAAAACCAATTATTATTATTACTTTCGTTTCACGCCGTCTCGGCAGCGTTGAATATTATGTAATAGCGGCCAGAAAACCAGCGCGTTTCGCGCGAATCGCAAGGCGCCTAGGCAAGCAAGTGCAAGTGATACCGGGTGATCGCGCGCTTCAAAAGGAAATGAGAGCGGATGATAGCGCGTTTCATGCACACACCAGCCTGAGAGTGCGAGAATGGGGCTCAGTTAGCACCACGCACCATGCGCTGCAGGAGTATTGTTTGATGGCCTGTCTTTGCGCCGTGTTATCAGCTACAAGGGACACCGAATTTGGCATCCGTACAGATCTATAAACTTGGATGCATAAACGCGCGATCATCCGCTATCACTCGCCCTTTCCTTCCTGGCCGTCTCGTTACACTCGTTACAACGTCGCCAAGAAAGCTTTCTTGACGACGCCCTGGCCACCGTCACAGCGTCCTTCAGGCAGCGCCTCCCTGGCGGCACAAACCACCTCGCAAGGTGGGGGCTGGACAAGGAAGCGATGAGCAGGCATCCCTCTTTTTGCTGCGCATGCGCACGGTACGCATAACTCAAACCCAGAGCCTAAGGTTAGATGGCGCTGAGGCTCCACAGAGCACCGTCCGCCCGCTCAAGACAGGGCTGCTCACCACTGTACATCAGCGGGTTCAACGTTCTTCTCGTGCAAGCGAGTTTGCTGTTGACACCAACTTAGCTCCATATCGCATCTGTATGCTAAAGCTTCGGAGTTGAGAACGACCACCACCGGAATTAAAGGCGCTGAGATTAGGCCTTGCGTGCTGGCTGCTCACGTCCCACACGCGTGGTGACCCGGGCCGGGCACTTTTTTTTTCTTTTATTTGAGAAATGAGCGGTGGTGATGCAAGGATATGGTACTCCTCAGATAATTTTCACCGTACCCAGAAGCATATCCGCCTTTACAATGCGCATAAAATACGGAAGACCACGCACCCGCATTGTGCTCCCCATGCTGAAATTGGCGATGCACGGGCCAAGCAGCAGGATCTTCCGCTAAAAATAAGCAAGACACAAGTATTAGGAGAGTGACCGTACGGGATCTAAAATATGCTAAGGTCACCTGGCGGCTTCGTGAATCGTTTCAGGGAAGCTCGCAACGCCCGAAGTTTGCTAGTAGCCGCTGAATCTGACGGTTGAAGTGAGAATTAAACCACTTCGCTGGTCGCTTACCAAGCACAACAGAGCATTAATGCTTCGCGCTGTGCAGCGTACAACGGCCACACGCAGTTTGAGCGCAGATTGAAAGGCTAAATTACCGCGCGGTTTGCGCCGAGCCTTTCTCTCCATGGACTCTTTTGCGCGGCATTAATTACGACACTTCTCAAGCTACGCTCCCCGCTCTGTTTTTCAAGCGTTTCGGCGCTAACTTCCCGCGTCTAAGTGGTGGCGCCGACTCTCCTGTGGTTTTGAAGCAATTTTCTGCCCTATAAAACATTTCTTGCCGGTGAGAAAGTCATTCGCTATCACGTGACGCTCACCTTTTATTTTAGCCTCACTTAAGTCTACCCCTTCAGTACCCCTGTTTGTATAGCTTTCGTTCAGTGACTCTGTTATATGCTACCTTGTGTGCAGTCTTCCGTATCAGCCACTTAGGGTGAATTTGGAATCGCCACCACACGATGGAATCTGTCGGTATTAATGAGCTGAGCAGTATGGTATGGTTGCAGTATTATTTCAATGTCACTCGCCTTTTACAATTATTAGGAGAGTGACCGTTCGGGATCTAAAATGTGCTAAGGTCTAGTAGCGGCTTCGGGACTCGTTGCAGTAGCACATATTCAAAGAAACGGATATGAGTCACCTGTGGTCACGTGATGCAGAATCCACGAGGCCACATCGCGGTTTGGCCACATCGTGATGTAGCAAAAACGACCATTGTAAGCCACGGACTTAGAGCAATATAAGCTTTGCTGTACTTACCGATGTCGCTCATCTCGATAAGCTGTAGCAAAATACACAAAAATGGTAAGAAATCAAGTTAATATTGGTTCTGCGCGGTATGCTCCACATGTGTCAAGGAGAGCGCTAAACCCTAAAGGCTTTTAAAAGAATTTGGTAAAGCTGGAGGTAATTTTGGGCCTCGACATATAAAGGCGGTAACCCATGCATAGTGTCAAATTCATTTCTCAAAGGATACACTCCTTGTAAAAAATACGAAAGCAAATAGCAAATGAACGAACAATGCTACCGATAACTTTCTACAGTTGCTTCTAATTATTGAAAATGTTATTAATTGGTTCTTTGGGGAAAGGAAATGGCGCAGTATCTGTCTCATATATCGTTGTACACCTGAACCGCGCCGTAAGGAAGGGATAAAGGAGGGAGTGAAAGAAGAAAGGAAGAATAAGGTCCCGTAGTGGAGGGCTCCGGAATAATTTCGACCACCTGGGGATCTTTAACGTGCACTGACATCGCGCAGAACACGGGCGCCTTAGCGTTTTTCCTCCATAAAAACGCAGCCGCAGCGGTCGGGTTCGAACCCGGCCGCGGCGGCTGCGTTGAAAATGGACAAAATTAGCTTTTGTGTTCATCTGTATCTCATTCCGAACGTTTTGTCATGAACTATTTCAGTACATACAGGGCGTTTCACCTTAAACCCAACAAGTTTTGGCCTTCTTGACGAGTTACGTGCACTGGAGAGGTTGATTTGCCTGCAAGCTTCTCGAAAGCGCATGCATTTTGGCGCGATGCAGCCAAAATTTATTGGGCGACAGCGCCAAGAGTTCTCGAAATTCTAAAAACTGATTTTGTTACTTACGGTAGGTTAAATGAATCTCAATAACTTATACAATATTAGTCACCCACCCTGCTAACTAGCACATCTTAGCTGTATTTTAATGCACTAAAACGCTGAGAATGCTATGCCGAAAGGAGTGCTGTTCTAACTTAAGGAGCCTATTTTTTTATTGTGTAAAATCTTATACGAAACACGTATGTTGTGGCAATGGCAAGCGCCATCTCCATCCCGAAGATGAAAGATGGAAGATAGGTCAGCTAATGTCACACAGCCGCCACCTCTGCATATGAAGTCGTCGCACTACCGGCTTAGACCCAAATGAAGCTGTCAAACTAGTATACCCTTGGAAAACAGGCTACGTCAGAGACATTGAAGAGTGCAGCTCGAAGCAGCCCCAAGCCTGCCCTTTCAATCCGGGCGGGGTACTGCGTCGCAAGGGGTCACTGCGCGTATGCATACTCGGAGTCTTCAGGTCATATCAGAGAAAAGTTAGCTCAAGCAGCACTGTGACACCATGCAGCTACGCGCTCGGCGGTGGTCGCGTCAACTAATGGTGAATTCCAATCGCAGGCCCGGAGCGGTCTGCACGCTCTGTGATAGAGCGCCTGAATCCGGCGCAGAGCGCGCGACCTGAAATTGCGATTGGAGTACACTTGCTCTGGCCAGAGCATGCAGGCCAGAGCGTGTAGGGCGCCGCTATCGCCGCTGAAAAAGAACGTCACGCAAACTTCCGGTCGGATCCGCCGATTTCGGCGGAGCAGTCCCGACTGCTCCACGGAGCAATCTCGGCTCGGCAACCGCTCCCTGTCTACCATTGGAAGACGCGATCCGTGCCTCAGATCTGCGTTTGGAATACAGTTGCTCCGAAGAGAGCAGGAAACGTTGCTCCAGAAGTGCTCCAACTCTGCGATTGGAAGTCACCATATGATCGAAACAAGAACAAGGTAACCATGTGGGCTAGTTGGTGTATTCCAGACATATCTTAAACAGCGAAAGTACGAGACACCGGGAGAACACGGGATGCTGGACTGTGTTGTTCTCCTCGCCGAAACAAGAACACGCTTGCTGGTAACAGCGCCAGAAACAGGTTTCACAAACATTGCATATAACCCTCAAGCCGACCACTATAATTTGCACGTAGTCAGAAAATGTCTACGGTGCCTCTGAGACCTTAATTGACAACAATCGGTAGCTTTGGTTAATTGGCTTGATCATAGAAGGACAACGCAGCGAGCCATGGAAAGAAAAATGATAGGCGTGACGTTAAGAGATCGGAAGCGGGCAGAGTGGGTGAGGGAACAAACGCTGGTTAATGACATCCTAGTCGAAATCAAGAGAAAGAAATGGGCTTGGGCAGGGCATGTAATGCGAAGGCAAGATAACCGCTGGTCCTTAAGGGTAACGGAGTGGATTCCAAGAGAAAGTAAGCGGAGCAGGGGGCGGCAGAAGGTTAGGTGGGCGGATGAGATTAAGAAGTTTGCAGGCAAAGGGTGGATGCAGCTGGCAAAGGATAGGGTTAATTGGAGAGACATGGGAGAGGCCTTTGCCCTGCAGTGGGTGTAGTAAGGCTGATGATGATGATGATGATGATGATGATGATGATGCTGGTAGCTTTGGGGGCCAGCTGCGGGCTGAACTTCCGCTTCTTATCTAAATAATAGCAATGCCCAGCCTGTTCTTTTCCGAGAACGTAGTGCAGCACTGAAAGTATGCTGAAGCCACAAGCCTGAGTCCAAAAGTGACAAACTTATTGCTCACAGGCAGAAGTCGGTTTAAGATCTACGCTTTTGTTGGCTCGATGTCTAACAATACTTTTCCAGGGCAGAAAACCCGAACAGCAGCCGCGGCGACTCAGTGGTTAAGGCCTTAGGCTACTGATCCGGAGTTCCCGAGTTCGAACTCGACAGCGGCGGCTGCGTTTCGAATGAGGCGAAAACGCTAAGGCGCCCGTGTGCAGTGCGGTGTCAGGTGGTCGGAATTATTCCGGAGCCCTCCACTACGGCGCCTTTTTCTTTCCTTCTTTCACTCCCTCCTTCATCCCTTCCCTTACGGCGCGGTTCAGGTGTCCGCCGATATGTGAGCCAGATACTGTGTCATTTCCTTTCCCCAAAAACCAAATTTCTACTTTTCAGTGTTCAACATAGAAGAAATTTGAACTTGCACCAAGAAAAACTTACCTCCTCCTACGGCCGCACTCGCAGGCGCCGGCTGTTTGCGCGGCAGGTGAAAAGAAAAGAGAAGAAAATAAACGTTAAGGTAGTTCAATAAAATTGTTTGACCAATGGCGAGCGCCATCTCTATCGCCAAGATGAAAGACGGAAGACGGGTCACCTAACTTCACATAGGCGCCACCTCTGCATATGGAGTTTCGAACTACCGGCTTAGAACCAAATGAGCCTGTTAAACTAGCGGACACTTGGAACACAGGCATCGTAGGCGCCACAAAAGATGGCAGTGCAGAGTTTCCTCAAACCTGTCCCCTCATTGCCCATCTGAAGCAGAGTTGTCCAGCTCGGCATCCGCACTAAAACAACAAACTAAAAACTTTGGCGCCGCATTTTTACGAGTTACTCTTGTGGCGAGGTGGGTCTTCATGTTATACCAACGGTCTCGCCTCAAAGAGACAGCGTAGTCCTTGAGATTGTCTTCGCACGCCTGGACAGCACGTCTGGTTAAGCGCGGCGACCCTACAAAGCCCACTTACGGAGATATTACAAGAGCTTGTCGCCTTTCATCTAATGCTTTGACAAAGGGCAGTTGAAGTTGAGAAACGTAGTACAGCACTGAAAGTATGCTGAAATGACGAGCCTGAGAAAATTTTTTGAGGAATATATGCTTAGGCGATGAGGTGCATTGGCCTTCAAACCGAAAAATGAAGGGGGCTCCGACATGATTGAACATTCACAGGAACCAGGTCAGTAGAGATTGTATTTTAGCTGGGCGCTTGCTACCCGCCGCGGTAGCTCAGTGGTTAGGGCGCTCGGCTACTGATCCGTAGTTCCCGGGTTCGAACACGACCGCGGCGGCTGCGTTTTTATGGAGGCAGAAAGCTAAGTCGCCCGTGGGCTGTGCGATGTCAGTGCACGTCAAGGATCCCCAGGTGGCCGAAATTATTCCGGAGCCCTCCACTACGGAACCTATCCCTTCTTTCACTCCCTCCTTTATCCCTTCCCGTACGGCGCGGTTCAGGTGTCCAACGATATATGAGACACTGCGCCATTTCCTTTCCCAAAAACCAATTATTATTATTATTATTATTATTATTATTATTATTATTATTATTATTATTATTATTATTATTATTATTATTATTATTCATATGGGTGCTTGCTCGGTATCTTACGCTAGCCGTAAAAATATGCGATCTCACTAATTTATGATAAGCAGTTGCAACCTTTCAGCCGGCATGCCCAGCGTGCAAGAGCCCGAATTGTAGCGAATGAAGAAACGGCGGTCATCACTCCCTCCTTTATCCCTTCCCTTACGGCGCGGTTCAGGTGTCCAACGATATATGAGACAGATAGTGCGCCATTTCCTTTCCCCCAAGAACCAATTATATATATATATATATATATATATATATATATATATAATATATATATATATATATATATATATATATATATATATATATATATATATATATATATATACCGCCGTTTTTACGCCTTACGTGATGTCGATGCGCAGCCTGTGCCAGATGTTCAGCGGCTCTGTGCTGGCGCTGAAAAAAAAATTGCATAAGAAATTTGTTAATGACTATCTGGTGGTGGGCGGACAGTCGGAAGACGTGATCCATTTATGCTATATTCTCACACACCATTACAAGGAACAAGGAAGGGCCCGCACTAAACGCGGCCGCCAAGGCCAAAAATTACAGCTGTATCCTTCAAGAAAAGGGTCATATAGTAAACACGGTTGCCACGGCCGAAATTGGAGCAGCCTCCTTACGACTAGCACCTCAGTGTCCTAAACACTCGGATGTTGTGCCCGGAGGCACCGAGGAAAGGGTCTCAATTAGCATATGCCATTAGCGGTCCGCTGCTTGGCAGGTACACGTGTTCCCTAAACTACGTACCATAAGGAAGGAAGGACAGCTATTCAACCATGACGACGCGACTTGGTAATGTTGCGTTTGGAATTACCCATGCCATCATTTTCCACGATGTCGCTCATGTTAAGTTAACAAATTATATGGCTACATACCGCCGTTTTTACGCCTTACGTGATGTCGATGCGCAGCCTGTGCCAGATGTTCAGCGGCTCTGTGCTGGCGCTGAAAAAAAAATTGCATAAGAAATTTGTTAATGACTATCTGGTGGTGGGCGGACAGTCGGAAGACGTGATCCATTTATGCTATATTCTCACACACCATTACAAGGAACAAGGAAGGGCCCGCACTAAACGCGGCCGCCAAGGCCAAAAATTACAGCTGTATCCTTCAAGAAAAGGGTCATATAGTAAACACGGTTGCCACGGCCGAAATTGGAGCAGCCTCCTTACGACTAGCACCTCAGTGTCCTAAACACTCGGATGTTGTGCCCGGAGGCACCGAGGACAGGGTCTCAGATTAGCATATGCCATTAGCGGTCCGCTGCTTGGCAGGTACACGTGTTCCTTAAACTACGTACCATAAGGAAGGAAGGACAGCTATTCAAACATGACGACGCGACTTGGTAATGTTGCGTTTGAAATTACCCATGCCATCATTTTCCACGATGTCGCTCATGTTAAGTTAACAAATTATATGGCGCTAGCGCTCGCACGCAAGTGATCGCGCCTCAATTAAATTTTTATGCCCTGATGTGCGAAGTCTACACCGTAAACGTAACAAACGAATTTGTTTCTCACCATCGTGTAGAGAATCGCACTCGACGCAGTGGCATCTAGAAAAGAATGAAAACAATGTAAGATTTATGTGACTTAAGGGGTCAAAGCATGAAAACCGGCCAGTGAGAGCGCCCCATTGAGACTCGAGAGACGGAATTTGCAGAGATCTTTTCGCAAAGCAGTGTACAACGCATGTCATGCAAGATATGAGGGTTCTAGGCAAAAAAAAAAAGAAGAAGAAATCACGAAACAATCGGCTGTAAACCACTTGCACCGTGCAGAGACGCAGTTGCGGTGCACGGCGGTGTGGCGGCAGTGCTCTCGCTGATGGGCAAAGGCCACTATGATCGCAATGTTAACAGTGCCCATCACATACGCTGCATCCTAACCTTAATGAGTTTCGTAGTTCGAAACATTCCTTACTACCGCGAAGACTGACGGGTTTGTATTGCTATTTTAATTATGCTCTATTCCCATCAAGCAAACTCCGAAAAATTGTGCAGGTAAGGAGAAAAAGCCGTCCATGTCAAACAATCTTAGACAAACATTTGAAAATTAGAAATTTATATGATACTGTCATGGAAATGTAATGGTCCATTCTTATACGTAGTGATACCTTTCTTTTAAAGTGTTTCCATCGAACAGCTCAGACTGCCATAGAAAACCAAAGGGGAACGCTTTTGACAATAGCAAAAAAAAAAAATTCAAGATTGCCGTCGGGTGATGCACGGATATATTTATTTTTACAGTCAAATCTTGGATCACATAAAAAATCGCTTTTATAAACTCTTTCCTGCTCAAAGGTGCATTTGTACAAAATTGTTGAGCATGTCAGGGAATCTTGAGAAAACCACTGCCGCACGGGAGCGTTTCACACCAAACCGGTAAATAAAAAACAAACCCTGTGCATTGAAGCAACCTAAGACAGCAGTATTGTCCGCACCTTTCAGAGAATTTAAATTTCGCAACGTGCTAAAATCTGGCAATACAAGGCAAGAAGCACGCCACCCAAAGAACTGAAAAAGAAAATACACCAGGTACTGAAGACAGTGATTATTTGGTTGAACAAAAGCCATAAATTCTTTTAGGCCGAGGAGTCCTCGACGAAAATTCTATCAAACTGACTTTTTTCCACTAATCCTTACCCTTCAATGTTCGGTGGAGAGATAGAAAAGATGATAGATGGGAAGCCTCAATCTGTCGGCCAATGTGTCTCCAAGATGATTTTTCTTCGTCTTTGCCAAGTACATACTGAGGCTTCCCGCCTCCCGTCCCTTGATCAGCTTGTGTTTTATTGGAAAAACCGTTAAAACACTTTATAGCGAAAGAGCAATGAACACATCTTACACATGCGCTTCGCACCACAAGAGAGTTTTGTACAGAGATCTAGCACAACGATAAGCACGCGTTGTGGATTATTTTACCCAACACTGCCCTGCAGTCTGCAAACACTGTTTGCCGACTGTGCTGTGAAACAGGGCTCAGGAGAGACGATGCGAGCTGTGATGCAGACTGCTACATCAAAGTGAACATATTTTGGGTTTGAAAGACATCAATCAACTGTGCAACGATAACCCTCTTTGAAGCAGAGGTGCGTTAAATATGCAGGAATACAGATCCGGAAAGTTCATGGGAAAACATGAGGAAATAAAAGTTGTGGAAGCTATCTTTTCAAGCTCGTGCAGATACCGGATTAGCCTTTGTAGGCAGGGCGCCGCGTACCATAGGCGTGTTGAATGTTTTCTGCGTATGCTGCCGAAGATCCTATCAGGACACTGCGTTATAAGTGACAATTTTTCATAAGCTATCAAATCATTACGACAGAAGTCGTCATTGCACCAATAGAGCACCTCGTGGTAGGAGGCTGATCACTAATTTTGAACAGAAGATAATTCTAACAGAAGGCATGATATCAGTGTATGACAATTGCAAACGAGCCAAATTCACGAAGTGATAGCTATCTGTGCACAAACCCAATAAAGGTGCAAGCAAAGTGCACAGCAGAAAAAAAAATAACAGCACAGCGGATGTTGCAGGGGCTTCAGATAGGAACTGCAGACACATAGCGCAACGGAAGCGCAAATTCCGCTGTACCCTTAAGTTTTGTCCAGGTGTCCAGGCGCAATGGAAGGGATAAAGGGGAGAGTGAAAGAAGAAACGAAGAAACAAGTGCCGTAGTGGAGGTCTCGGTATAGTTTCGACCACCTGGGGATCTTTAACGTGCACTAACGTCGTACAGCACATGGGCGCCTTTGGCGTTTCGACTCCATCGAAACGCGGCCACCGCAGCCCGGTTCGAACCCGGGTAACTCCGGCTCAGTAGACGAGCACCTTAACCGCTGTGTCAAAGAGGCTATAATAATAATAATAATAATAATAATAATAATAATAATAATAATAATAATAATAATAATAATAATAATAATAATAATAATAATAATAATTGGTTTTGAGGGAAAGGAAATGGCGCAGTGTCTGTCTGATATATCGGCGGACACCTGAACCGCACAGTAAGGGAAGGGATAAAGGAGGGCGTGAAAGAAGAAAGGAAGAAAGAGGTGCTGTAGCGGAAGGTTCCGGAATAATTTCGACCCCCTGGGGATCTTTAACGTGCACTGACATCGCACAGCACACGGGCGCCTTAGCGTTTTGCCTCCAAAAAAATGCAGCCGCCGCGGTCGGGTTCTAACGCAAAATGCGTATTTCTCTTCAGTGATGTCAGCTCTTGAACACTGGTTTCAAAGCAAAAGCCTTACTAGCTCCATTACCAGAAAAGCCGGCGGCGTGCGTCTACTCACAGAAGGTATATAAATTCCCAGCGATAACAAGAATAGGGTGACGTCATCAAACGTCCATAGGATGCACACTGAAAAGTCGAGCGCAGCGCCGCATCTTCTGTATCCTAGAAGTGTGTGATGAGAGGCTAGTTGGTAAGACATTCTGAAGACATAAAACTACGCAGGAGACAGGACAAAGAAAAGATGCAGACTCCTCACTCCTCATCCCTCACTGGCTAACCTCAATGTCGTAGCTGAATGGTGTTGGGGTTCGGCTCCTGACCCAAAACAACAGGGTTTGACCCCGCGGCGGCGGTCGCATCACAGCACACGGGCGCCTTAGCGTTTTTCCTCCATAAAAACGCTAAGGCGTCCGTGTGCTGTGCGATGTCAGAGCACGTTAAAGATCCCCAGGTGGTCGAAATTATTCCGGAGCCCTCCACTACGGCACTTCTCTCTTCCTTTCTTCTTTCACTCCCTCCTTTATCCCTTCCCTCACGACGCGGTTCAGGTGTCCAACGGTATCTGAGACAAATACTGCGCCATTTCCTTTCCCCAAAAACCAATTATTATTGTTATTAAAATCCTAAAGGTCCATGGTATTGTGCAATGTCAGAGCACATTAAATAATACCTAGGTTCAGCAGCCCTCCACTACAGTGTACCTCATAGAAAATAATTGAATATTGGTTTTTGAGGAAAGGAAATGGCGTAGTATGTCTCACATTTCGGCGGACACTTGAACCGCGCCGTAAGGGAATGGAGAAAGAAAGAAGGATGAAAAGAAAGAAAGAAAGAAAGAAAGGAAGGAAAGAAAGAAAGAAAGAAAGAAAGAAAGAAAGAAAGAAAGAAAGAAAGAAAGAAAGAAAGAAAGAAAGAAAGAAAGAAAGAAAGAAAGAGGGGAAGTAGTGGAGGTCTCTGGAATAATTTCGACACCCTGGGGATCTTTGTGCACTGACATGGCACAGCACACCGGTGACTTAGCGTATCGCCTCCATCGAAACGCAGCCGTCGCAGTCGGTGTCCAGGCGCAAAGGAAAGGATAAAGGAGAGAGTGAAAGGAGAAACGAAGAAATAAGTGCTGTAGTGGAGGTCTCGGTATGGTTTCGACCACCTGGGGATCTTTAACGTGCACTAACGTCGTACAGCACACAAGCGCCTTTAGCGTTTCGTCTCCATCAAAACGCGGCCACCGCAGCCTGGTTCGAAACCGGGTACTCAACTCAGTAGACAAGCACCTTAACCACTGATTCACCGCTGAGGTCATGCCTTATTTGCTTCCTGCAAGCGGTCCCTGATGGCCACCGCTCACCTGCCCGAAAATGATAAGGAGCCGGCAACTCCGGTTATCTGTTGCTAAGATCAGTGAAAAATAATCTGAATGGTAGCAAAGCAGCAATGTGGGCTAGTTGGTTGCACATTTGATGCGAATAACGCGCTACGAAGGGAAAAACGACAACTGAAACGACGGACACAGGACAAGCGCGCCTGTGTCATTCATCAAATTTGAATGGTATTTCATGAAAATATTAGGGACAGTGAATGAGAAAACGGCTTTTGTTTTGTATCTGGCGTTCGGGTGCTAAGCGTAGTTCACGGGTTCGAATCTCGGTAGCTTTGAAATTCAAGACACCCACGTGCTGCGCGATTCCAGCCTATGATGGAGAATCCCAGGTGGCATAAATTAGCCCGATATCTCCACTGAGCGGCCACTCATATAATACATCAGCATATAATCAAAATGTGGCTCCGGCGTCTGCTCGAATCCCAGGGCTCGATATTACATACACGTACTCAGTCGGCCGACAGCTCCCGAATGTGGCTTGCGAGGTTGCACAAGCTGCAGGGAGACTCATCTTCACTACTATTCATGCAGTACAGAAAATGGGTAGGACTCGTTAAGGCGCGTTTGAGGACATCTTGACGCTCAATAGCTTGAAACCGCAAGAAAAAAGCCAACACAACCACTTGCACTTTCCCAATGCGTTTTAGACCAGGCCCTGCGCTCAGAATGCAGGAAAGGAAAGATGTAGTTGGACAGTACATATCTGCTTCTCATTTTCTCCATATAAACGCGGCCTAAATACATTGGCCTCAATAGGCGCGGTTCATTTTCGCCCTGACGAATGTCCAGACAGCGAGTTTTCATATTAACAAGGCTTAAATACAATGAAGTTTGATCCATTTAAGAGCTGCTTCGAGTCGTCCATTTTAACGCGGGCTGTACTAATGAGGCACGACTGTACATCCTTTGACCTAAGGCCATTAGCACTAAGGGCCTAAATCCTAAACACAGTGACCTAAACGCATTAGACTGAAAGGCCTTTACAATAAAGGCATTTGCCCTAAAGTCATTATCCCTAAAAGCTCTTAACCTGTAGGCATTTACTATGAAGGTCTTCACCCTAAAGGCTTTTGCCCTAAAGGCCTTTACCATAGATTCTTGGCCTAAAGTCCTTTAACCTAAATGCATTTATCTTGAACGTGTTTACTTACGTATACCCTTCACCTAGGCCTTCATAAGGGCTTTCGAAGTGTACACAATTGCCAGGCTGCCAACAACCCGGTGGGCACGTGGGTCGCTTCCCACAAAGCAGGGTTCGGGGGCGCACGGTACTATACTTACGTGCGCCCGAAAATAGAATACGCGCCGAGTAATGCTACTGCACTAGTAATGATTTCTGCTTTATTTCCAACATCTAACAACGACAACCCAGTAGTCAACCATTTCGATGAACACGTGAGGCGCAAACTACGGGCGCCCCCGGGATCAGCAACTAAGCCCACTCATGGGAACGTGCGAACGCTACATCAACGCGCGTTCAATATCGGGTCATCAGCACACGAGCTGCGAGGTCTCCGCGAAAGCTGCGTGGGGCCCGCAGCCCAAAGCCCAATGGCAATGTCACTACCAGGACTAATGCGAACCAACGCGTGAAGCGATCTGGGGCGGTAGAATCTACCGACCATGTTCTATGCGGTGCCGCTTTCCCTAAGCAATGCCGATTTCCCGCGTACCCGGCAGTGCCAGGCTTCCAACGGAAGCTATCAGAATGCGCCTCAGCCACTGTGCCACAGGGACGTGTGGCTATGAGTGGTCCTGTCTCGGGTGCCTGGAAATCATTGACAAAATTAAAGGTAGAAGTAGGGCATCATTTCTGCCAGAAGATTTCCGGCATATGACTCAAGCAGCGCAGCAATGACGCATGATCTCGTAGCCCAGAGTATCAAAAGCAATGAATGTGGGCGTACAACTGCGGCGGCTGAACGCTGGCTGGGAAGGGGTGGCAGGAGGGCCCCAAAATGGCGCTGGGTATCAAGGCTCCCCAGCTTAACCACCCAAGCAAGCGACAGACACTGTTCACCCCAGCGCAACCGCTTCGTGCCCCGTGCCGCGGTGAAGGAATAAGCGCTAATGGCTACCTGCATCAAGACATCCTTGGCCTCCCGAATCTGCCAGTCGCGGCTGCTTTGAACCCGCGCCAATGCCGCAGTAGTGGCCAGCACAGATAGGAGCAGGTTTGTTGCTCACGCAACCACTCACTGTTGGAGGATGGTAGCAGTCTGTGGCTTGGAGCCACGAGTCTGGTTCAAGATGGTGGGTCAGGACCGACTGGACTCGTCCGCGCTCGGAGGTGGTGCAAGGCGAAGCGTCGGTAGCACGGCACCGGTGAGAGGCCAACGCGTCCGAAAGGCGCAGCGGGTGAAGCTGTTCTGCAAGGCATGAGGTTCTCGTGGAGTTCGGTGCACGCGGCACGGAGCACGCGACAGGGTTCACGCGGAACGGTTCACGAGACAGGGTTCACGCGGCCCGGTTCACGAGACAGGGTTCATGCGGCACGGTTCACGAAACAGGGTTCACGCGGCACGGTTCACGAGACAGTGTTCACGTGGCACGGTTCACGAGACAAGGTTCACGAGACAGGGTTCACGCGAGACAGGGTTCACGCGGCACGGTTCACGAGACAGGGTTCACGCGGCACGGTTCACGAGACAAGGTTCACGAGACAGGGTTCACGCGAGACAGGGTTCACGCGGCACGGTTCACGAGACAATGTTCACGAGACAGGGTTCACGCGACAGGGTTCACGCGACAGGGTTCACGTGCGGCGCCGCCTACGGCTTCGATGGCAGCGAATGATATGCAGACGACGATCCCGAAAATAACCTAAAGCGGAAGTGTGGGACTGAACAGGTCATAGCTGGTGCGCGCTGGGAGCTGGGCAGCAGGACGTCGAAACACTGCGGCGGTTCTGCATGGCTCAGCGAGGCGCAGCTTTCTGCGTGGAGCTCAGTGCACGTAGCACGGTTCACGCGCAGAGCCGCTCTCGGCTTCGATGACAACAAATTAAATGAAGATTGTCGAAAATTGATTCACATTTCAACAACTTTAACCTTTGTGCACAGCACACTTAATTTCTTCAAACGTGTGCTCATGTAAAGGGCGGCGATGGCGCAGACGTAGAGCATTCGCTTCGCCTGCAACAATACCGGTATTCGAACGCCTGTGCCACGCAATTCACACAAGTGTTTTTAAAAAATCTCGCCTGTCGATGGTATTGCGTAACAACGCCAAGGGTGTTTGATCTCCCTGACCAAAACGACAACGCACTCTCTCACCATAAGAGTACTCGACCGCTAATGTAGTGCTTGACCATTTTATAACTTCGCCGAGACTACCAGACATCACCCTATGCCTACGGGCTGCAATACCGCCGAATCAGCGCATGGGTCAAAAATAGAATCTTTAAAAGGTGCTACGCCATTTACTGAGCCCGCGCGAGCAACGCATCTCATCGCAACGCCCAGCCAATCCACCTTCCGAGAATAAAAGGTGAAAACTGAAACATGTAGCTATTACATCCGGCCAAGAAATTGCTTCAACTGCAGGCATCACCCCTTTCCCGCGCAGACGTCTGAAATGCTCGTCGCTTAAGGTTATAAAACGGGGAACTTGTCCAATATGCACTAAAGGACAAAATTTGCGGAATGCAAGTTCGTGCGAAAGCAATTCTTTCTGCGTGATCTGACAAAGTAGGTGAATGAAAATAAAAGGCCCGAGGACAAACGTGTCCCATGCACTGTAACCAGATGACTGGTCAGCGAAGCGACACAAAATTAATGCGAATTCACATCCTAGAGAATTCACTAGTTAGCGTGCAGAAAGTGATAACGGCGTTGCTAGAAACAGGCTGTAATTTCGTACACATAAAAGCAAAGAATTACAAAAAGGTGCCCACTTACTGAGCCAATCAGTTATCGCCGATTGATTTTCTTTGTTCCTATCGCACTTAACAGTGGACAGCTCAGCCGCGTCCTGATAGAGGGGAGCATATATATATTATATATATATATATATATATATATATATATATATATATATATATATATATATATATATATATATATATATATATATATATATATATATATATATATATATATATATATATATAAGTTGCGCCGAGTCACAGGAGTTCCGCCGCTGCGCCGCAACGCGCCTTTCCTCAAAAACCAATTTCAAATTTTCGCTCCGTGGTTAAGACGCTCGGCTACTGATCCGGAGTTCCCGGGTTCGAACTCGACCGCGGCGGCTGCGTTTCTATTGAGGCGAAACGCTTAGGCGCCCGTGTGCTGTGTGATGTCAGTGCACAGATCCCCAGGTGGTCGAAATTATTCCGGAGCCCTCCACAGCGGCACCTCTTTCTTCCTTTCTTCTTTCACTCCCTTCTTTATCCCTTCCTTTACGGCGCGGTTTGGGTGTCCATCGAGATATTTGAGAGGGTTAATGCGCAATTTCCTTTCCTCAAATACCAAACAAAACAATTGAGTCCCCGGCGTTCATTGGATTCACTAGCGTCGCAAACGTTGTACAGGCCGTTCTTTTTCCCAAAATGAAAGGCGCACAATCGGCTCCCTGGGTCGGTGAACACCTCAACCTCGCTTTTATGCACGTGGCGTTGGTGTCAAACTGCAAAACCTGTTTTGATTGCGTTCCGCGCACTGGAAAGGCCGCGCACCGACCCTGCCAACCAATGAACGCTGCGGCCTATTGCTGCAGTGCAGCGTGTCTGCCACAACGCTTTCAGCGCTTATGCATGCTGTCTACATCTCTCCCACCGCCACGTATACGTCAAAGCGCGACTGAGGCGTCCCCTGACCCAGGGAGCGACTTATACGCCCTTTCTTCAAAATCATAGGCGTCTAGAAAGTTGTCAACGCCAACCTGAGCTCCTGAGCTCCCGGGTTCGAACCCAACCGCGGCGGCTGCGTTTTTATGGAGGCAAAACGCTAAGGCGCCCGTGTGCTGTGCGGTGTCAGTGCACGTTAAAGATCTCCAGGTGGTCGAAATTATTCCGGAGCCCTCCACTACAGCACCTCTTCCTTTCTTCTTTCACTCCCTGCTTTATTTATTTCAAAATACTGCAGGCCAGCATTGGCCCAAGCAGTCCCTTCGCTTAGGCGCGGTTCAGGTGTCCAACGATATATGAGACAGATACTGCGCCATTTCCCTTCCAAAAAAACAATTAATATTGTTATTATTAAAGGCGCATAATGAGTTCACTTTGTCGGTGGACACTGTCAGGCCTGCGTGCCGGCGGGAGGGGGGGGGGGGGGGGTTGATCAACGTCGCTGATCACCGCTCATCTGCCCGGAAAGGATAAGGAGCCAGCAACTCTTCACTACTATTCATGCAGTACAGAAAATGGGTAGGACTCGGAAATGCGCGTTTGAGGACATCTTGACGCTCAATAGCTTGAAACCGCAAGAAAAAAGCCACCACAACCACTTTCACTTTCCCAATGCGTTCCAGACCGGGTCCTGCGTTCAGTATGCAGGAAAGGAAAGATCTAGTTGGACAGTACATATCTGCTTCTCATTGTCTCCATATAAACGCGGCCTAAATGCACTGACCTCAATAGGCGCTGTCCATTTTCGCCCTGACCATTGTCCAGACAGCGAGTTTTCTTATTAACAAGGAGTAAATGCAATGAAGTTTATTGCATAGAAAAACTGCCCATAATACACTCGTCCATATTAACGTGGGACCATTTGAACTAAGGCCATTTGCACTAAAAGACTAAATCCTAAAAATCTTAGACATAAACGCATTAGACTGAAAGGTCTTTACAATAAAGGCCTTTGGCCTAAACTCATTATCCCTAAAGGCGTTTTCCTTGAGAACATTGCCCTAAAGACCTTTACCGCAGATTCTTGACATAAGTCATTTAACATAAAGACATTTACCTTGAACGCTTTTACTTAGGTACACCTTTCGCCTACGCCTCTATAAGGCCTGCCAAGTGTACACACCTGCCAGGCTGCCCCCCGGTGGGCACGTGGGTCATTTCCCACAAAGCAGCGTTCATGGACGCTCGGTACGTATACTTAGGTGCGCCCGAATATAGAATACGCGCCCAGTAATGCTACCGCACTAATAAAAGTTTCTTCTATCTTTCAAACATCTAACAACGACCTCCCAGTCTTCTGCCACTTCAATAAACACGTTAGGCGCAAACTGCGGGCGCCTTCGGAATCAGCAACAGAACCCACACATGGGAAATTGCGAACGCTACACCAAAGCGCGGTCAACACCACGTCACCAGCACAGCAGCTGCTATAGGTCTCCGCGAAAGCTGCGTGGGGCCCACAGTTCAGGGCCCAATGGCAATGTCAGTGCCAGGACTAATGAGAAACGACGCGTGAAGTGATCTAGGCCGGTAGAATCTACCGACCATGTTCTATGCGGTGCCGCTTTGCCTGAGCCATGTCGATCAATGCCAGCGTCCTCGGGAGTGCTCGGCTTCCGTTAAAAACCCGTTTAAAGTACCGTTAACAACCCGTTCACTCACGTTTCCACGCCTCTGTGATTGGCATACTAGAAGATGTGACAGGCAAAAGCGACCGTTTACCCGAGCGGAGGTGCAACGCTTGACCTCCTGAATCTGCCTGTCACGGCTGCTTTGAACCTACGCCAATGCTGCAGTAGTGGACAGCACAGATACGAGCGGGTTTGTTGCTCACGCAACCACTCACTATTGGAGGATGGCAGCAGTCTGTGGCTTGGAGCCACGAGTCTGGTTCAAGATGGTGGGTCAGAACCGACTGGACTTGTTCGCGCTCGGAGGTGGTGCAAGGCGAAGCGTCGGTAGCACGGCACCGGTGAGAGCCAACGCGTCCGAAAGGCGCAGCGGGTGGAACTGTTCTGCGAGGCACGAGGTTCTCGTGGAGTTCGGTGCACGCGGCACGGTGCACGCGACAGGGTTCACGCGGCCCGGTTCACGCGACAGGGTTCACGCGGAACGGTTCACGCGACACGGTTCTCGCGTGGCGCCGCCTATGGCTTCGATGGCAGCGAATGAAATGAAGACGAAGATGGTGAATAATAATAATAATAATTGGTTTTTTGGTAAAGGAAATGGCGCAGTGTGTGTCTCATATATCGGCGGACACCTGGACCGCGCCGTAAGGGAAGGGATAAAGGAGGGAGTGAAGGAAAAAAATTAATGTGGATTAGCTCAAATAATCCAGGATTTACAAAGCGAAAGATATCGGCGTTCACTGTGTTCATTGGCGTTGGCGTTGACAATGTTCTAGACGGCGATGGCTTCGAGCAAAGGAAGGGCGCATAAATATAACTGGCCCCCTGGATATGTGGACGCCTCATTCGTGATTTGATTCGTGGTGAGAGAGAGATGTGGAATGAATGAATTAGCGCTAACAGTGTTGTGGCTGACATGCGGCACTGCAGAAGTAACTAGGCCGCAGCATTAATTTGGTGATTAATCTCTCACGATGATCCATTAACTGCATGCGACCTCCCAGGGTGGTGACAGGGAGGGCGCGCTGCCTATCCAGCGTGCGGAACGCAATCAAAGCAGGCTTTTGACACCAACGCCATGTACATGAAAGCGAGATTGAGGTCTCCACTGACCCACGGAGCCGGTTGTGCGCCTTTCCTTTCGTGAAAATGAACAGCCTTTGCAAAGTTGTCGCAAATGAATTCTATGAACGCCATCGGCTCACTTGTTTTGTTTGGTTTTTGAGAAAACCACCTGGTGCAAAGTTTATTTTAACGACCGCAGCGCCAAAAAAACTATTGCGGACGTCTTAAATGTGTTTACTCTATTTGAGCTCGGCCAGCTCGGCTCACTAGAGTATTCACTGCGTGCTGCGCGTTTTTGGCTGCTTTGATCGTTGCTTCGATCATGGCTGCGGTGGTGGCATCTTTGGTGTTGGAGTCCGTGGAGCTGTCGGGCAGGAAAGTTGGCCGTGTTCAGCGACGTGCAGCTGTTCGACGGCCATCAACTAATTTTTTTCGTTACTACCGGTGTTTGCGCATCTCGACGACACCCTGAAAATGGCCTATATACTGCAGCGAAGTCGTGTTTGAAGCTTTCCGGTTGTGTGAAACCATCCACTGTTTGTCCCGTTTGCCGACGCCAAGGTGGTATGTCTAATCAAAATTTGCTTGACCAAGAAGCCATAGCCAGAGGTCAAGTATCACAAAGGTGAACTTCACTGACCTAAATTCTGCGACGAGGTATGAGCGAACCACAAGCTTTCCAACCTTCCGGAGTTGGTGGTTTCGCCTTGCGTATGGACGCGTGAGCCCCTGACGCGATCGGCAATTTTTATGCGCGGGCTTTACGAACTCATCACCATACTTTATTGGTTCCATTTCTTCGTTTAACAAGCGCATTAAGTAGACGTTTACCTACGCGCTATAATGTCTTCAAACAGAATCCTGTTGTCAGCTCTAGCGCGATAGATGTTGGCGGCGGTTTCGTCTTGGACGGGTCGGCAGCTACCGCCAAACGATTTCGACTTTTCCTTCACCAGGACAAAAAATGTCGTCGTCATCAGTTGGGCCAAGTTCTATGCAGGACAAGGTCTGCCAGTGATCTTTGTTTCCTGCGCTAGCCGCGGTCCCCCTGCCCCATCAAACTTCCTCAATTCGTCGCTCCACCCCAAACCTCTGCCGTCCTCTACCATGCTACCCCTGCTTGGTGCTTCGAACAGATAATGTTGATTTTTAAACTAGGGTCTCTCTATATCGTTAGCCTGTTTTTTTTTTAACTTTTTTACACGAGTGAAATTTGTGAAGTACCTTTCGAATGAGCACGACCCAGTCGACTTTGGCTATGTTACTTGTGTTCTGAGTAAGCAGTAAAAAGAGAACTCATAAATTCTCGCCAATGTGTGTTAGTAGCTGTTTAGGGTATAGTTATGAACAAGCAGTAGGTCCAGTGGCCATGCCAGCACCAACCATGGACTATAAACGGAAGACACTTCCGTACTACACTGATCAGTCACATGGGCTCCGATAGCACACAATGATGTTTTTACCAGTGTCCACTGGCCTAAGCACTGTTGTTATTGCCAGGCAGGATTAGACAGTTGGGGAATTGCCAGACCTGTTGCTGTTGGTATGAGCATGAACGCCAAACATTGAGAGAATTCAGAATCAATTAATAGGGTATGTTGACAGAAACTGCAATGCATTTATTGATTGTAGAGTATGAAGGTATCATGAGTTAAAAAACTGCATCAGCCTAACGGCTTGTGCATGACAGGGAAATTTGCGTATTGGTGGTTGATATTGAAATGAAATGTGTACTAAATCATAACAAAAGGTTAAAAGCCTGAGCTTCCTAGTTGATACCAGGAAAGCTGCAGTTTGATTCTCACTTGTTTTTACCAAACTTGCTTGAGCTTGTAAATGACATTGCACACTTGTGGAAAGCAAGCATTTGTTTGTGTTGTTTGCACCATTTATTAGAAACCTACAGGCCACTCAATTTGCCTCTGAGCTGTGGCAGCATTCCGTAAACCTTCCAAACTTAATCCTTCACTTCTGGATTTCTTTCAGGTCACGTGCTGCAAGTTTTTAACAAGAATGAACTTGTGCGTGCATCCCTTTGCTCTGTAGAACTGAGTCTTTACTCTCGCCTACCATCATGTAGCTGCTGTGCAATGATACATGTTGGCGACGACTTCCTTCACTGTACTTTATATAGCTTTAGGACTGCAGATTTCACCTTAAAGTGAATAGATATTGGGGTGGAGTAGTGTTACGGCATGAGTAGCCATTCACAACTTGTTTTACATTGCTATTATGTGGCTGTCTCTCCAAATGTCTACGAAAGATGTTCATGCTTTCTCTCTACAGAAAATATACTGGCATTCACTTTTTTGTTTTGATCAGTGTGCCAGTGTTCTCATGAAAAAACTATGTATATATTCTATCCAACTTCCAAATCCAGATTATCAGGTCCGATTCATACTGCTTGCAAATTTCTTTCTGGAGTAATCAGTGTTGCATAACTGTGTGAAACATGTAATTGGCACTCATTTTCTGCATTGTGTGTATGTGTGGTGTGCATTATTCTTGTGCATTATTAGATGTGCATTGTTTGGGCATTAATAGCATAGGGCACAGTCAAGTTCATAGCCTCTCAATTATTAATTCTGTACTTTTTTTTATGACAAATACATTTTGTCAACATTGAGTAGGTGGGAGACTCTTCACAGGTCCCATGGTTCCCAAATTAGTCATGCTGCCTTAATAATGCAGATAGGGGTTGTTTGGTCCTTACTGAAGCACTTTGAGGAAATTCTTATGAGTTGTTAAAAAAAGAACCTGACCCAGACGTCTAGCTTTGGGCACTGCTCTGTGCACTCGTTCTTCAGCCATAAAATGAAGTTCAGCTTAATTGTAGCCATTTGTTCGAACTCTTCAGCAGTTTGTAAAATTAGATACATGTAATGCACACCAGTAATGTAATGTCTTGAAATGTCCAGCTATATAAAGTTTCGATTCACTCATTAGCATTGCAAAGTTATGCCTTGCTGGCGTCAGATCATTTTTTTTTACTGATTAATTAATGCTGCATGAAAAATTGTCTTTAGTGCCCATTGAAGCTGATTTCCAGAACTACAAAGCAAAACTTACACAGGTTGTTTTTTCCTAAGCTTTCCTGATTTTTTTTCTCACTGTGGTTATGTGCTGTTTCAACAAAAGTGCCTTTGTTGTTAGCCTTGCATCATGTCTGCCTTTGTTCATTATGATGGCTGTGACGGTACGTAAGTATTCATAAATAGAAATATGGTTTATTTTTATATGTGCATTTTTGGCTGTAAGATAATGTGAATGCATTCTATACTCACGTTCAGAGGTTTACTAAAAAAAACGAGAGTTCGTCAGCATAAGCTGTGCCTTTACAAGTCAGGTCAGATATTCTTTTGTCTCAATTATCTAAAAAGTGTGTATTGAACATAGCTGTTGTGCATTGCATAATCGTTGTTTAAACATCTACACAGCCCTGGAAGTGCAATGGTGTCTTCAAGACGTTGTGTGAATCAAGTAGCTCAAACACAACGCTTTGATTTACAGGGTCAGTGCCGAGCCTGGAACAGCCATGGCTTAGTTCGGAAACTCTCAAGAGCACCTATAAAGCAAGACCACCAGTATCACAACAGTGCATGGCTTGGGTCGGAGGGGCGAGCATTATTCTGACAAGGGCACCTTCTTGCATAAAGCTGCACCACTGCTGAGCCACACAGTTACTACATATCTGTCCTTACTGTCTATAACTGTCCATGTACGTGTTCAATTTTTTTGTGCCACGGTCCCCATGCACCAACAGGAAGACCTTCTCCGATGCCTACAGTGCATCAGCATGTAATCACAGGGTATTAGTTGTGAACAGCGCATTAAGTTGAGCCTTTCTTTGTCGGCAGGACATCACTGCTTTTGTTATAGGCTTTCGTTCAGGATGAAACTACCGCAGCGTTTAAAAAGCTAAAACTAACACCATGTGGCAAGGGAGTGCTCGCCTCCAGTGGTGCCTCATTCCCAGTTTAGAAATATAGGACTTTCAGGTTTTCTGATCACTGGCAGTTTTATATGTAGCTTGTGCAGACAGTGCTTTTGCTCGGCTTCAAAATAGGTTTTCAGCTAGGAGTATTCCATCAGCTTCCAGTGAAAGGAAAGTATTGCTGTTTCCAGGCTAACTTTCAGGGGACAAAATAGGCTTCCAACCTTATCTGTATTTCTGGTAAATTCACGCAGTTATCATGAAACCGGCTTTAAAATATAACTGTCGACAAAGTCGGTACTTGTTCTTGCCCTGTCAGTGTTTTTTTGCGACTGTTTACAATTTCTGTAGTTAATATTGGCTGTCCGACCAAGTTCCTGTGCTTTATTCAACATCTCCGAGTAGTGTTTTTGCAGCCAAGACATGACTCACATTTCACTTGCTTGTCTCACTGGAGTGTCGTGGGCCAATTCTGTCGCTTGCGCGCTGGTCTGCCAAAGCATGGCTGTAGAGGCAAAGTACTAATGTCGAAACATGCGTGAAGGCCAGTTGAATGCTCCTGTGCCCTGCTCAATGTCGCCGCTTTGTGTGCAGTGCAGAATCCTAGCGCTTCGGCTAACTGACATGAAAGTGTGATGAATAAGCCAAGACCGTGTCACATCTTAGCCGCTACATGAAACTCAGCACTGTTCTTCACATGAGTACATGTTTTCTAAATTTCCTTAGGTACAGTTATCTCAAGCGCGATACATATCAGTGTAGGTTTTACATTGGTAGCTTTTGGTATATGAGTGACTTTCTTCAGTGTAGACGTACTATGTCATAACAAAAATCTCGGTGATGTTGTGAGTATGGGTATTAAGAAGTGCAGCTGTGGCTGTCGATTAGGTGGGCAAAAGTTCTCTGTGCTTAATCATATAAACGACATGAATATGCATATTCACATGCAGATGTAGTGTCATAGTATTCCTGTACATTTTATGCATCTTAAGACCATATGTGGCTCTCACTGGTTTGTCTGCTTCGTTAGTTTTGCTTGACTCTGTATGAAAGCATGCTTTTTCTGTTAAAAAAAATCAGCTGCGCTAAATGAAATGTGCACACACTGTTGATAAAACCTCTTCCGAGACTATTTGTTAGCTATTTTACCTAGTTGTGCTAAAGACCATACTTCACCAGAGGACATTAGCACAAGAGTATAATACTTGATTCTGTTTACATAGTATATTCATGTCCGGTAAACTGTTGCTGCTTTCAGGTGTCACTGATGTGTTGTATGACCATGTCCTTACCGTGCAGCTCATATTGTTGGTTTCTAGAAGCATCAATCTGCTTCACTGCTTTTTTATAGTTTACCCATTTGCGTTATGTTGTAATTAGCAAACATCAACAAGCCTGTATTAGGGGGGGGGGGTCGACCCAGAACATCGCTCCAGGTCACATTTGCTTTCTGGTGAAATGACAGATTCATGAAGCTAATTTCTTTTTTTTCTTATCACAGCACACTTGAAGGTGCATTAAAGAGGAATATGAACTTGTGTTTTTACTGCGGGAACTCGGTCTACATGTTCCAAGCATTCTTAGAAACTTCGAATTATTGCCCTGTGTGACAGATTTCCCTAATTTAAATCAGATTAAACAACCTGGCTCCCGCCTTTTTTTGAACTCAACGCTGAAAGTAAGAGGAGTCAACTAACGCGTAGAGTGCCTTTCAGCCAGTCCCATGGTGGCTTTGCTTCCGCTTTTATTTTGTTTTTTAGGTTTCTGTGAATAAATAGCTTCAGTCGCAGACAACATAACCACAAATTAGGCCCACGGAAGTAAAAATAATCGTGGACTGTTTGATTTACATATCATTCTGCCGCCTGCAGAGCGGCAAGTTGCCACGGGACTGGCTGAAAGGCACTCCACATGTTGGTTGACTCCTACCTTCAGCATTGAGTTTAAAAAAAAAGGCAGGAGTTGGGACGTTTAATCCAATTCAAATTAGGGAAATCAGCCGCACAGGACAATGATTTGAAGTTTCTAAGAATGCTCGGAACGTGTAGATCGAGTTCCAGCGGTAAAAAGAAGAGTTCTGGTTACTCTTTAGTGCACCTTTAACTCCAGTTAAAGCACTTTTGTCTGTTTTATAGTTCCAGCCACAGTGTATGGTAAATTAGTTCAGCTGATCCCAGAAATAATACAGCCATTTAGCCAAAGCTATCCTACTTTGTTAACTACTTTTGTCGTTAAAGGCCTGTTTCTCTCCAAGCACATCAGCCTCTCATACGGGACTTCTCTGAAAACAACCTGCATCACAAAAGTGGATCATAATGGCTTGTGGCCAGGTTGCAAGTTATAACTAGCCTTGCATTTATGCTCGCACTAGCTAACCATGACGCAGGCACGGGAGCTAAGTAATGTGTCATCTCCTAAAGAGCATGTGCGCAGTTTTGCACATCTGTATTACCTACATGTTATCACACCAGTCGTGCCAGGATAGTATTTGTTTATTTGCTTATTTATTTATTTATATGAAATACTGCTGACAGGTAGTAAAAGAGCAAAAGAACATCGCTGAAGGGCACTAACAGGAGTAGTTGGCTAGACCTCGCGTGGCAATGGTATAGTGATCCGATTCAAATCACAGGTGTACAATCTAATGTTGGCTCCCGTTGTAGTTTTCCACCCTTTACTTTCTGTTGTGCCCGTGTAACAGAGTGTTGAGCTCAGCCCCATACCACAGTAAACTAAGCATGCTGATGAACTAAGTAAAAAGCTTCTTGTGCTACAAGATGAGTGAAAAGTGAATTCCACTTTCCTTGCAGCATGGCCATCGTTACCGGTCACAACACCACCAGAAACTGCCCTCGTACCTGTTCCACCCTGGCTGACCACCACACCTGTGAAGCGGCCTGATATTGGTTAGTGCGTAACAGTACACTTGTATCCTGATAAGTTTCATACCACTAAGGAAGATAGCTTAAAGACCACTGGCACTAAGAAAGCACCTGAGTCTTTTGGCAGCCTATATGTCGAACAGGCTGTACAGACCTCTTGGCTTTACTAAGGATGCACAATTATAATGGGTAGTGTGGACCTGGGCAGCATATGTAATGTAGCAGACAGTTAGCGAATGGTCTGTTATGACGACAGATTGAATTCCAAGGGAACAAAGGCATGGTCGGTAGCAACCAAAAGTCAGATATAGAGATGAGATTTAAGTTGTTTTTTCTGATGTGGCTGTACAGAACAGGGATGACTGAGGGTATTAGAAGAGGTGTTTGCCTTGCAGTGGACATAATCCAGTTAATGATAATGATGACTGTGGAGACCTGTACGAAAACATATTGAGTATACAAAGTCCCTGCTGGCATTGCATTACATGCAGTACAGCAGACTCTAAGTCAGACTCGCTTCCTTTCAACTCCCAGTTTATTTGAAATAGCGATTTGGTCCCATTGACATTATGCATTAGAAAGGCTCCCATTAATTCGATCTCCGCAGAATTCAAACAAATTTTCACTCTTCAAATCCGTTGGGTGGCTCAGTGGTTTGTGTTGGCTGCCGGCCCAAAAGACGCAGGTTCAATTCTGGCAGCTGCGGTCACATTTTGATGGAGGCGAAATGCTAGAGGCTTGTGTACTGTGCGATGTCAGTGCACGTTAAAGAACCCCAAGTGGTTAAAATTATGCAGAGCCCTCCACTATGACGCCCTCCATGGCCCGAGTCGCTTTGAGACACTAAACCCCGTAAACCATCTTCTCCAAGTTCAGACTATTGGTCGTATACTGCATAATGGCATAGGGCAATCGCTACCTTCTTATTGATAGTGTACTAGTTCTTTTACATCATTCCTTTCAGCTGTACTTTTTCTCTTCAACCCACCAGTGTTCCACAGATTCGGCAGCAGCACTGCGGGAACACTTGCTCCAGTCATTCTCAAGCACATGGCTACCTCAAAGAGTGGAGACGTGGAACCTGGCGCTTGGGGACCCAATGGAGGTGGAGGCATGGTCAAGGAGGTGGTGCAGCCCCAACCCGCTGGGAAAATCTTCACGTGCGAGTTCTGCTCAAAAATGTTTGGCTTCCCCTCCAAGTTGCAGGAGCACATGCGGTCACATACCAAAGAGACTCCGTTCCAGTGCCCCTTCTGTCCTAAGGGCTTCACACAGAAGGGTAACTACAAGAGGCACGTGCAGTTGCACAGTGAGCAGCCAAAAGACGGCTCGTAGAGGAAGAAAACAAAATATATACTGAAATACTTCTCAGGCAAGAAATATATATATATATAATAGAGGCACACTGAAATCCTACCAAGGCAAGGAATATATATATGTACTATATATATATATATATAGCAGGAAGAAGGCTTAGTTTGTCCAGGCACTGGCAACTGCGTACATCAGCATTCATGTCTTGTGAATCCAATTCTGTTTAGAAGACGTATACCCATCCTATTATGATACTTTTCTTTTCTCTTCTCTGATGAGGTTTAAATTTGTTGCCTTAAGGGGGGACACAACTTTCGGAGGTGAATTTTTTTATATTTTGGAACAGACAGATGAAATTTGACAGGGCACGAAATGGATAAATACAAATTTTCACTCGTATATCTTGAGTAGTTTGGACATAAAAATTTTTATGTGCGTCATTGCTATATCAAACTTGCAGAAAGACTGGCGTCACAACAAAATGTGATAGGAGCCTAGAGTCGCTTTTAAATTTTAGTCAAAGGAATGGTTCATGCTCTTAGATTCTCCAAAAAATTTTTAGCGACTTGAGTTTTTTTCTACGCATAACATTATATTGATGCTTGCATAGTGCTCTCATTACTGTCATGCCAAATTAGTGACAGAGTAAAAAAGTGAAGTAATTCGGAAATATAGGAACATAACTGCATAGAGAATTTATCAAGGAACACAACGCAACAAACCGCATAAAACTCCATGAAATCATGCTGTTTTCTGCAAGCAGGGCAGTCAGGTCAAAAGCGCTTTTTAGAAAATTGCCATTTTCTTGGAGGTCACAGGCAGTTTTTCGCTATCTACGGTTACAAAAGGCATTTGTTAAAGTTTCTTCTGGGCTGTTTTCGGGAAATATTTTTCAGGATATAATTGGCAAGACCTCATAGATATGAAATCTGCTGTTCTCTAAAATTCGATTTTGTTTGAGATTTTCATGACTGGAAAGCCGCATCCCCTCTTAAGTACAGTAGTAAAAGTAATTACTAGCTGTTTCTCCGAATTTTTGCTACTAAAACAAGTGGAAGCAGGTTACCATCATATATATCAGGACATTCAATTGTGAGTTGAGATAATGGAAAGAACCAAGCAGTCAAATATTGTGTGCCGGTGACGGCATTCAAGTGACAGTTAAACAAATTAAGAATCAAACTGCTTATTGGTAAAAAGTAAAGGACACAAGAAATTCAGCGAGACTGCAGCTGGACTGCTGGCACAGTCGACTGCAATCAAAGCAGTTGTGAGCATATGGACATGTGGTCATTCAGGCACAAACAGTATTAGCTCTGGTAAACAACAGCCCGAGGCTCATGCTTTAAGTTCATTGTCTTCGTAGTACCTGTTGAAATTCTCTCCAAATAACACCATAGAGTGGAGTGGCATTAACTTTTAAGTTGACAGCAATACTCTGCCACAAGTAAAGGTTTGTTGGTGAACTGGTCCACAAGGTGCAAGCCAGGCAAACAATGGCTCCTTGATGCCTCGAATCAAAAAGTTGACCTTCTCTTTTGTCTTATTGGGTCAGTACATGGTGGAACAGATATTTCTTTCTCAAATGAAAATCAATACTGTGTGCCGAATGCATGTTTTCAGCAACATGCCTGCCCTTTGCTTGCATGTAGTGCTTGTGAACACCGTCAGAAGGAAGCTGTCCCTGGTTTTCACAGACAGGCTCATAATCCTCCCATCAAGTTTTTTCTGGCCATTCAGATGCTAAAAGGTGCATCATATTCGTCATGTTATGCCACCTGTTAAGCACTACCACGAGCTCGGGCTGTTCCTTCCGACTATTTCTTCATGTCATCCTTTCATGGCGTTCAAAGTGCACATGGCCTGCGATGTTGATGAACCAGAGGTGGCGACGGGCTCAGCAGGTCTCATCTTCATGAGCATAACAGCTTCCGTACCTCTTTCACCTGCACATGATGACATACTTAAGTTAGTAAACCTTGAGATGATGTGAGAAAAGAGCAGCAATGGCAGACCTGGTGATTTTGGACTGTCTTGTGAGTATCCTGGCATAAACTAGAAGACAAGGTATTTCAGCTTATGTGTAACATTGGAAATAACACTCCTACTACACTTGCTTTGCTGCAAAGATTGATAGGTGTGTTTCTTTGCCTGAATGAAAGATTGTGAGAGTGTGACATTTTTAGAGTAAAAGCAAGGTTGTGCAACCTTACTGGTTTGTCATGTTCATATTGTGGCAGTTGTTCGTGTAAAAAAAAAAGGTTTTTAGTCCATCACCTCTGAAGACTGCCATTCACTTTTGTTTTGGCAGCCCCATCTTGAAATTCAGCTTCTTTGCGGTGCATCTCACCTGTACTTGTATGCGGCAATTTTTGCTTGCATGCAGGCCTTTTCAGCAGTCGCAAAGACCTCCTTGCTCAAACTGACTTTTCATTGTACAGTGAACCATCATTCAATTAGTGGGTTCACGACAGCTTTGTCTTGCTCAGCTACAAGCTGCTGCACTTTCATAGTGTGTGTGCAAAGCATACTGTGAGCCAGCTTAGCAGACTAGATTTTGTAGGCACAGGTGAAAAATCTGATAGCACTGTGCACAAGTACAGGCCACAGATGGGGTTTGTGCTCAGAGGGTGGGGGGGGGTACGTGCATCTCACCTCTCGCTTCGTGCAGTTTTACCCATCATCGGGTGGGATACATGGTCGCGAGATGCCCCAAGTGCTTAGAAACACCTTGCAGGCACCGCACATGGCCAGGAGGTGAGAGCCCAACGACTTGCGGCAGGTCCAAGCACTGCTGGTCTGCACCACACATCTAACATACGCAGCAATAAGCTCTTGGGATGCTGTCCCAGAACACACTGTCCAGTAATATCCATAAATTTGACCAACAGAATAGGACAGTGTTTACACCCACATATGTGACGTAGGTGACTCTTGAAGATCATTGCCTCTCTCTGAATTTCGGTACTGTCAAACACCACTGATAAAAAAAAAAGGAACATTTGCATTAAACTCGCTGCCAGTGAGACACACAAGCTGTAGTTATTTTCCTTAGACAAAATCGCCAGCCATTCCACATTACTTATGTTCTTTTTTGTTCATTTCGACTTTTTCTTTTTACGAAAGGGTTCGCCAAACACTTGACTGTGGCAAGGCCCAAAATATGTCCCTTCAGAAACAATATTTCAGTGTTTAAATTATTTCACAATAGATATTATAGTCTCGATGTTTTCCACAATTATCATAAGGTATATGTGAAAACAAAAATTTCTAGGAAGGGGGTATTTTAAGGGGAAATAAAAAATTCACTTTTATATGTTCCAATTTTGGAACATTAGCAAGTAAAATGTTAATGGACCCCTTAGTCCCTCCCTGGTCAACAACTGGTGGTAGTCGAAAAAGCATGCTTCCACACAAATTTCTTCAAAAGACTCCAGCTTTTCTACAGTTGTGTCGACCGTCAAGCGTTGATTAAACTAGCGTCGACAAGCAAAATGCCTCTCCTCTCCTGTCTAGGAGAAGGCATGAATCTACTTCAGAAGTCTGTCTTGCATTCCATCTGTGCCATCGCCTGGATATGGCAGACCAGAATAGCATTTACCACGTATTGCACAAGAACTGCTTCCCCAATCTTGCTTCTTAACAAGGGAATGATTGCCATAATTATCCTCCTGACACAGTCATGCAGCTACAAAAGTATGCAACTTTCTCATCATTGTGGTAAAAAAATACACAAGTTGTAGTTTAAATTTGGCCAGCAGGTGTGCGTACAAATAATGGCACAATGTGGTCTGCCACCTAGCTGTGCCGCTGACACTGGCATAGGGTATAAAGCTCCCTGCAAAGTGCGGCCAATGCTAAATTAACCAAACAACTGTTTGAAAGAAGTGTGAAAGCTGAAGGATTTTGCTTGCCTACCGAATACCAGACAGCTTAAAGAACTCGTGATCACTGGCCATAGCGCTTCCCAGTCTGCATCACTAAGATTTTAATGAACTGATGATGGAATACTGTGTGCATTGTCCATCACTCTGCAATCATCTGCTAGCTGCAGGTTTAGGCACCAAGGCTGCTTTTTGCTGCGGTCAGTACCTAGATGGCAAAGGTGACAAGGCTGTGGTTACTCGGCAGCTATGTTCAGAACTGAAACAAATGGCCACATGGACTGCAAAGCATGCTCGCAAAGTGCTACCCTGACCATGGTATTGCTTGACAAGGTCTTGCTTAGTACTATGCCTGCACAGCATCAGGGAACCTGGTATGTGGTCCTATACACCATCAGCAAAGTTCAAAGTGAAGGTAAATTTGCCTACGAAAATTACTTAATGGGCTACTGACCAGGAACCAAAAGCAGGTAAGAACTAAAGCTTTATATGATGGTCACGCCACGTTCGCAGGCCCTACACTAAGCAAGAAGGACCTGTAAAAGGCTCTATAGGTCTCCTACAAAACCAAAATATTGAACACAAATTTGTTCATACGGCTTCTGCTTGTTTGAAGGAGGGAGAGTGTGATAGCTGAAAGAAACCATGCTTTAAAATTAAATGCCATTGTTGGGGGAAAAGAAAAATCCACAGGCGTAATGTGGAACATAGCAGATCTTCAGCATTTGGCATTCCCTTGGAGTGTCCAGTTATGCAGCTCAAGGCAGTGCGAGGTGTCCGTGACCCCCTTATGGTGCAGAATACCACGATTAAATCTTTCATTTGTGCTGATTGGGATTCTCTCTGTCAAGCCTTTGTGAATGATGTGGCAAAATGGGATCACTTTCTCCTTTCCTGTCGGCGGTTTGCTTCTCTGCGAAGAGTTATCCGAGGTTCCCTAGCTCAATTAGGGCTTTCACTTTCTAGTACGGTTCTTCTCTCATTTGGGGCAAGCGCGAGGGGATATGCCCTAAAAATCAGTGTGTGATTATCCTCATACATTCTCTTTGTGGTTCTGATCTTAAAATTTTTTCTTTAACATAAAATTTCATCCACTTCTATCTTAATGCGCCAATATGTTTGCAATGTTTGAATGTGCAAGGCACCCTGCCCAATCCCCAACTGTGAGTATATGCCATTCCACCAGAGGCCAACAACACACATCATGTGCTGCAACAGCGGCATATAAACAGGCAACGGTTTCATTCACGTGTGGTTCTTGCTCGTTCACGTTCGCTGGGTATGCGGTTTATTTGTCTAAAAAAACGTGTGCCCCCATATGCCTCCTGATATACGCGTACAAATCGTGTTTGTACTTCCCATTCCAATTCTTCACACATTTCTGACCATTATGTGATGTATACTTGCCATTTCTTGTACCATATAAAAGTTTTGTGCCTTCAGCTACCCGGGGCCGCGTAATGAGCTTTTTCGCGCGTTTGTTGCCCATAATTGCACTTGTTCGTGTTTGCTTTGGGCACTAAGTAAAGAAGACCAGTTGTCGGAACGTCTGTGTCCGCTTACAGGTGTCGCGGCAATACAATGCATAAATTGGATGGCCCTGAGAAGGGCCGTTTGTGATGCCTCATTTATCCATGAGTGGATGCTTCCGAACGACGACCTCAATCAGCCGGAGGGAGGCGTCGTTGCACCTTGTCCTTCGATTGATGCTGGCCACCAAAACTAGTCCAAATTGAACTGCAGCAGGGCGCGGTGCCCACCGTTGCCCACCGGCCCTCGCCTTTTTGCCACGCTTGCTTGATGTGTTGGGTGTGCGCGCTGGTGGTAATAAGGTCGACAAAATGTTCTTGATCGCAGACCGTGCGGTGCTCCAGGTACAGCCTTTGTCAAAAGTTTGGAGCCCAGGGGGGCTTGCTTCTGAGCCACTATGGTTCTTAATGCATAACCAGTGCTTCAAATTTCCTGAACGTAAGAAGATTTCTGGTCCTGCCTCCTCTAGAGGCCTTCCACGAATACTTTAGGAGTATCACTACATTGCAAGGTTTATAAGCAAACCAGGGCCCCCTAGCCACTGAAATTTTGACAAAGACTGTACATGTCGCCGGCTGCGTCCTACAGCGCCTTCAGGTTGCTGTATCGCAGCACAGCATCATGTTTCGCGGCAGCACGTTTCGGGAAATTATCCCTTTCAAGGTAGTGCCGTCACGCTTGCCAACATCTGAAAAGGCTGGTTACCCCTGTGGACACCCAGCAGAGGCCGTACACCCAGGGGCCCCGGGCTTCTATGCATACCGCCATGGTTAGACTGCGCGGCATTTCTCGCCGGTTTGGGCTAGGGGCAACTGGCCGGTCTTGACCAATACCACCTAGATTAGCTAGGTGGTGCTGCATTGACAGCGTCGCTTCCCTTCTACATCTGTACAACTACGTAGTGTTACACCGGCTCCTGCACAGTAAATATACATGTAGCTGAGTCAACTCTCACTTTCTCACTGCTTTAACGCGACAGCGTTACAAGGAGCTGGTGTTGCAGAAAAGCCGGTGTCGTCGGCCTTGCGCGAAAAATCCATCCTCCTCCTCGCAATTAATGTACTACCCAAATTAACATGCCACTGTCCCAACAGATAGCGCGCAACGGAGGCGCAAGGAAAGGAATTAAGGGACGCCTGTCACATATTTCGAGGTAGATGCAACCCGGACCGCGCCGCAATTGGAAAATGAAATGAAAATTGATTTTAAGGAAACAGTGTCGCGTCTGACGCATCTCTCGGGCGCGATCGACGGCGATCAGTGGTGGACAATGCAGCAGTCGCACATCCAAAGCGCGTTCACCACGAAGCTTGCGGCTTGCTGCCCGTTCTTTCGGCGCGGAAGCTATGCTGGCGTTCGTGGCATCGGGTTTTATCGAGAACGATGCGCCGACGAAATTGAGTCCCGCGCGTTTCGGCAAGGCGCCTGGCAGCGCTTCTACGTGGTTTGCCGCTCCGCGCGTCCGTTTCACCTAAGTAGCAGAGCGGTTTGTCAAAGCCGGTCGTGGGTTTGTCTAACGGGCAACGCGTCGCGCCGAACGGGCGATGGCGTTCCGTGGACTCCCTGGCAGTGCTGCAACACGCTGCCGCGTTCCACTCTTAAAGGCGAAGCTTTAAGCGACCGTCATTTTTTTTTTTTTTTGCGCTGCATCCTGCAAGGATGGAAGCAGGTACCTCGCGATAACCTCCTAATCACTGAGTAAAAAAAAAAAAATCTCGAATGCATGCTTATGCTTATATGTAAAGAATGTTTTCGTTCACCGTTGAGGCGTTTTGAAAACAAGAAGGCAAGGTGCCGGTACATTTAATAATGTACCGTATTCAGAGTTCTAGTTCCTGAATCGCGTTTAATTTACGCAGTATATGTGCAGCATTCCCTGGCAGTGCTGCAACACGCTGTCGCTTTCGCTTAAGCGGCGTCCAATTTTATACTGGCTTTTGGTGGTGGTGGTTGGTACTAGGAATTATTCTGGGGAGGGTACACTGGTCCCGGAGTACGTTGGGTAGTGGTTTGAGGGGTGGGGGCGTGCTCGGACCCCCTGCCAACCCTCGGGAGTGGTAATGCGGCTAATGCTATTATCGTCCCTCCATCCATACAGCTGGTCGCGCCGCTAGCGCCACCTATGCACTTATTCAGTCAAAATCGTACCAGCCTTCAACACGCACACACAGATGGCGCAGCATCTGTTCTGCCTTTTCAATGGCAGAACATGCATGCATGCTAGTAATTAAAGGCTAGAATGGTTAACTTCAAGTTCTTTACTCCAAACTTTCAGCATTTAAACTAAAAGAGTCGCGCGTTATAAACACATTAATGTTAATAAATTGTTACTGCGCAGTATATTGAGTATCTAAAAAGAAATTTGAGCTTCTATTAATAAGATAACTTGTGTATTTTATGTGGTACGGTGGCACTTCGTCACATCGCAAAGAGAGAGTTGTCAGCTTTGCGCAGAGGCGGTGTCGTACCCAATGAAGTGCAAACTGAGGGGCGACTATTGCTAGTTGAAAACTTTTCCCAATACCCCGCCGAGACGACGTGAAATACCGTCGGCTATGGCAATTTTTGGCAGGCCCTACGGGGCTTTTTTCTGAATCAAAAGAGAGAATGTCTTCGCTTCACAGTGCAATGCGAAGTTTGGCTCGTGCAGTATGGTACACTGTTAAAAGAAACGAGCAGTACGCCGCTACTGTGGAAGTACTGTACCGGCTACGGAAAGTCAACTTCACGCGCCTGTTCGTGCTTTTTTTTTTTTTATCCTAATCGCTTTAGCGAAATCTGAACGGCACGACAGAACGAATGCAATTAAAGTTCAGGTGAGGAACATAACGTGGTGGCTATGTTTATCACTATCTTACGCTCATTCTAAAGAAAAATAAATGCGCTGTCACGTTGGCCGTAACACTCTTCGTCATAAACCGCCGTTCAGCGTATGGTTTGTGGGTACGCAAGAGTTGCGATAGTTTACTTGACCGGCCGGCGGAGCCCTCCACTACGGTACCTATTTCTCCCTTGTTTCACTCCCCTCCTTTATCGATGGCTGACATCTCTGATCACGGCCGGTTGATAAGCAACGCTGTCTCAAATTAGCGCCGCTGTCGTGCATCCGCTTTGCCAACGTCGACTAAACTGATGCGTGGTTGGCAAAGCAAACTTCGGAGATAACGTGAACGGACAGTATGAGTAAACGGGGAACATTTTTTTAAAAACATCTTTCATGCAGACGTCTCGCGCATATGTGTGGGGGTCCTGAAGTCTGAAAGCCGGTCGAAACACCGCACACATGTTACTAGTTGTTAACATATATGATATACGTTACCTCTTGTAATGTACTTTGTGGAGCTTGTTGTTGCCTTAGTGACATGGCACATTTGTGGAGGATGGCCCCGATGTGACAAGCGCGCCCAGCTGCCTCGTTGGGAAAAATCAACGCGTGCGCATTGACCGTGGGCGAACTCTCGGTACTCCGGTAATGGTAAAAACGTAACACGGTATGGTGGTGGTGGTAGTGGTTTTATTAAAAATAATAGTAAAAAGGAAGGAAAAGATTTTTGCTAGCCCCGGCATCTGCCATCGATACTGAAGCACCTGAGCTGGGGCAGCGGAAATAAAGGACAGCAGGCAGAATGGAGAAATGAAATGAAAGAGGTGAGGGGACAGGAGTAGAGGACAGGGGGAGAAGTAATATGTACAAACTATTTACACAATAAGTAATGTGTCCAGGTTGTGCGCGTGATTAGTTCAGTTTAGAGAAATTAAATCAATAACACGGTATGCTAAGGTGTCTATTTATGTATGTCAACTGTAGCGACGACAGTGAAGTCGGTGAAGTGTTTCATGTCGCTGACAACAGGTCACTAATGGCATATGACTTTGATAGGTGTTGTTTCATACGGTCGATGATCCTGAGACCTTGGGGGGGGGGGGGGGGGGGGGTGCTGTAAACATCCACACAACTTAGGAGGGTAGATGTGTAGGCCAGTTGGTGAGACATGAAGGAACTAGACACCGCAGCGGACACGGGACAGAGAAAGAAGACGACACAGGGCGGTACTTGCAACTAAAATTTTATTTGAAACTTCATGGCTTTATAAAGACAGAGGCACGTGTGATCCTACAATCAAGAAAAAAGGAATGAAAAGCAACAGATAACAAGACCTAACACCTAACTGACAACAATGCACATGAAAGATATGCGAGTCACAATCTACAGAAATCAGACTTTAAAACGTTATGCAATGCTCATCATGCGAGTCACAATCTACAGATATCAGAAGTGTTAAAAAACCGTCGACCGCATGTGGATGCATGAAAACCACAGGCTGCTTTCCGTACTCTTCGAGGGTAAATGTGGTGTTGACAGTTAAGTCGTTTGAAACACTAGAGCGAGTTTCGTTTTCGTGGTAATGGTGATATACCATCTCAGATAACATTTATTATAAATTATGCTAAATTACGTGAAGCTTAAAATTTTTATTTGGTGTATTCAGGCGTTTTTTAGTGGCATTGTTGTTAAGAAAGCTGCATCTTCATTTTTTTTTCTCTACGCAGTTTCGTACAATGAAGTATGACACCATGTGTGTATCAACAATGGCGGCAGCAGGCGACAACGTAAGTTTGCTAGCTGCAAGTTTTTCGCCTGAAAAACCCGACTCTTGACACGTTCATGCTTACCGTGGTGTGTCGAAGGCTAAGCTTTGCAGAAACGAACGTGTGTGCTTACTGTGCAGATGGCGTCTTTGCGCTGCTAACTTGCGACTTGATGATGTGCTGCTCTTTGGTGCGCTCAGAAATGGCTCGCCAAGCCAAACGTCGGCTCAGTGACAGTGGTTTGAGGCTGCTTCAAGCGTTTGTGGCCTAATACAAGGCTGTTTGGTAAACTGCGGCTAAAAGTTAAACAGGCACGTGACGCGTGCATAAAATTTAACGGAACGCTTCGCGGCGTTTTTGCTTGTTGAGCTGCGCGTTGCGGTCGGGAATGGGCCTTTTATGCCCCGTATTCTATGTTGGGGTGCGAACAGAGATGGCTGGGTTGTTTACTTTCTACATGAGGTGCGCGCGTTCGTTTGGTAGGTCAGTGTTTCAGTGAGTAAGAGAGTGCCCTTGTCGCGTCAGTCAACAAAACCAGCATGTGTGTGCAGCTCGTAGTCCGTGCTGGTGTGCTGTTTCACTTTGCAAGGTATTGGAGGGCGTAATAACCAATCGGAGGACAGAGTTCGGTATTTGATAATTGCATAACAACCACTGCCTACTTTTGTTGACCCAAACGCCGGAATTGCAGGGACAGCAAAATGTCACATTCAGTGAACTTGTTGTTTAACGTCCTTATGCAGATTGATACCCATATCATGCCAAAGCATTGTGCCGTGGTCGCCAAATTGTGCATGGCAAGTGTCATGCCCGCTTTAGTGTGTAGCACTGTCCCCAAGCACGTGCTTGAGCACATGATATGCCATGCTCGAACCAGTACTCTCACTTCCCGTGATGTGGGTTCGATCCCGGCCTCGGCAGTCGAATTTCGATGAAGGCAGAATTATACGTGTACCATGTGATTGCAGTGCACGTCGGAGAACCCCAGGTGGTCGAAATTTCCTGAGCCCTTTACTACGGCGTCCCTCATAGCCTGAGTCGCTTTGGTACGTTAAACTCCCACAAGCCAGTCTTTCACTTCATGTCTGTTACCATTTTTTCCCTTGAGCTGAAAACTTCTGGTAGGAGAGGTGTTTCTGAATAGGTGCTACTTGTGCATTTTGTGCCTAAATATTTTGTGTCATGAGCACTGCCATTCACGCTGGCATCTGTCTTGTGCATTCAGCGTGTTTTTGTTACTTTTTATCTAAATTCAGCATTCTCTTAGTTTGCTTTCTAAAGCAAGAAACATCTTAAATAATGTGGACACAATAAAGTGCCCTCATATTACAGGACTGGAGACACCTAATTTTAGTTGCATGTTTTCTTTCAAATTATGCGTCAGACATTAGAATACATTGACCAGTGCATGGTATTCTCCTACGACCTATAATAATTTATAATAAATTTCTCTCTCACTCTGTTTTGGTTTTGGTTTCATCGACCAAACGATGGCCTTTAGGCTTTTAATTCACCTTTAAGTTATGAGAGGCATGAAAAAAAAACTGGAATATAGTGCCTCATGTGACCTAAAGACCAATTACAGGTTACAGCCATTATTTGGTTGATGGAACCAGAACAGCGTCAAAAAGAAATTCATCTGTAAATTATTTAGCGTTCTTAGGCAAATATCACGCAGTGACCCGTGTGTATTACGGTCTAATGCATCATTTGAAATAAGAAGGCACGCAAGAAAAAAGTCGGTATGTCTACAGTCATTTACTGGTGCTATTTTACCTGCGTTTTGCTTTCGTTATGAGTACCATGCTGTGTTAAACTTACTTCCATCTAATTTTCTGTCAAAATAATCTGGAAACATCTACTATATAGTCGAGGGTTTGACGGCATACCGTCTGGTCAGGAATCATGGTGATGCAGATTGCTGGTCACTGGCCAAAGTCAAAAGATGAAAAGACGTTTCGGGAGCACTACGGCTCCCGTGTTCACAAGAATGCATCCGGTTTTCCTTTGGTCCTCCAAATTTCTGGGCCCTACACAATGTCACCTTCAGATCACCTTTAGTGCACGGATTTAGTGAATTAGAAATTTATGCTTGGTGCTGTCTTTACCTCTCATGCTCTGCGTTGTGGTGCCTTGGTGATAGTGTAGAAAGTCCGTGCTATTTCACTTCTCTGACGACTCATTGGTCACATATATCTTTGGCTAATGCCACTTGATTGTAATCATAAACAGTGGTTGCTCAAAGCTGAAATAATTTTAGCATTTATTATGTACACGGTGATCCAAGAGTAACTGAAGAAGTAAAAATTTGATTATTTGGAAAGTGCAGACAGTAGCACAATGCAGTTACACACACATGCTCAAAAAAACAAGGGAAATTTTTTTAATAGCGGGATATTTTATTTTCAAAATGGTTTATGGGTGTTTAACGTCCCAAAGCGACTCAGGCTATGAGAGATGCCGTAGTGAAGGGCTCCGGAAATTTCGACCACCTGGGGTTCTTTAACGTGCACTGACATCGCACAGTACACGGGCCTCTGGAATTTCGCCTCCATCGAATTCAACTGCCGCGGCCGGGATCGAACCCGCGTTCTTCGGGCCAGCAGCCGAGCGCTATAACCAGTGAGCCACTGCGGCGGCCTATTTTCAAAATGGTCACATTCACCATCGAAAGGTGGCGCTTCAGTTGTGTCAGTGGTTTGTTTATACAGTGGTGTTAGTGCCAGCTGCCGATGACAAGTGAGGCGGAAAAAATTTGCGGTATTTAAAAAAAAAACCCTTGTCTTCCTGTGCATTTCTATGAAAACGGCAGTGCGCTACTGTCTCTACTCTTCAAATTATTGGATTTTCTATTACTTTTTGATCACCCTGTGTTTGAGGTGGTTCTTTTTTGTTGTGTGTACGTCAATATGAAAAAGAGCACAGTAAATATTCTGGGTAGAGAATACCTTGCATCTCTTGATGGATATGTACAGCATTTGAATTCATTTCTTTTTTCGAATTTGTGCAAAGAAGCGATAAAGAAGCATGTTCTTGAGCATGCATTTTGCAGTTGTAATATTAAGTTATTGCTGTCGATATATTTTTTAAATATGTGTGGTCTTGACGCACAGTGGCCGATGTTCATCACCTCTGTGCTGAATGGAGCATTTCACATCTGGTAAAATGTTGAGATCGAAGCCTAGGTACAAGGGAGCAAATAAAAGAGGCATAGTTCAAGCATCTCAAGCACTCTTTAATGATCCAGGCTTCAAAGACTCATGCCTATTCACTAATAGTTACAGTGCAAAGCCTGTGTTTTTGACTTTACTAATTGGCTTCTGTTTTGTAGGTCCCATCATGCACGAGCGTGGCAGTCAGTGACGCTCACCGAGTTCATCCACTGGAAAGCAGCAGCACCTACTCATCCTGCTGCTGTGCACCTGCATTGCACACAAGGAGGACCGCTGTTTCATATAAACCTTTTGGATCTTCTGCCAGCTCGCAGGCTTGTCAACCATGGCCGTTGTGCCCTTGCTGCAATTGCATGTGCTGACTTTGCCGCTCTGACGGAAGTTATTTTGTCCTAGGTTTTAATGTGATACCACGAGAAGCCCCAAAGGTCAAAAATGAGTCATGTGTCATAAAATTCGCTCATTGGCTGGAGGGGAGTGGTGTCACTTGCAGTGAAGGCATCGACAGCTGCTGATGCTGTCACATTGGACTTAAATCAAGGTTTTGCATGTGGTGGTTTTGCATTGTTTGTTATGTTACATAGCAGCGTGCTTTCTCATTAGTGTCTGTGCGCAGCTGCAGAACGCTGCTAAAATTAAATTAGAACAATAAGGGCAGAGTTTGGGCGAGTTGGTTTTCATGCTGAACGTAAAAGCGCAAAAAACAAGGACGTAGAATAAGACGCACACTGTCTGAGCGCTCGTGTTGTGTGTCTTATTCTACGTCCTTGTTTTTTGCGTTTTTTCGTTCAGCATGTAAATTAGAACAATGAACATAAGCTGTGCGACGCATAGGTTGTGTATTACAGTTGTATTTTACAGCCAGATGTTGGTGGCCTTGTGAGGCAGACGCAGCAATTAAAACTATTTTCGTTATTTGTGCAGGAATGTAACCAAATTTGGCACAAGTATTTAGCTTTTTATGCTGATTTCAGAGCTGTAGTTTTTAAAGCTATCTGTTATAGTTGAGGAATTGCAATTAACACTTTTGTAAAGTCATTCTCAGAGCATTATGGAAGGAGAAAGCACGTTTTTTATGTTGGGATGTTTACAAAGCCCTGTTCTGTCCGGTAAGCCTTAGTTCTTTTTTTTTTATGCCCAGTACTCATGGATATAGAAGTAAACCTCCAGCATGCATATTTACATGAAAACATATCTTGCAAAAGTAACTCAAAATTTGTTGCATGTGTACATAGAAAAATTTAGAGCTGCATTGCACTCCTCAAGTGTCTCAGGATTCTTATGCAACAAACATAATCATTCTAATATTATAGTTGTTACAAATTACCTATAGAATAAGTGATAGCAATTGTAAACAGAAAAAAGGTAGCGCTGAAAAAAAAATTAACCTTAAAATTTATTATCTCTTTTATTGCGTTGTGTGTTTTTGTTTTCGTTCAGAGAAATGCAGCATTTGCAATGAGCGGAAGCTCTGATCATCTAATCCCCCCTCTCCATCGTGATACTAAGATGGTGATGCTCCTTTGTTGGAAACCCACGAAATTCGCGATGTGCCAGGACCATCAGAACCTTAATTCTCTCACAATTTTCAACGAGTGCACTTAGAAAAAACTTCATATTTTTACTGCATATTTTGCTGCAATTTTTAATCGCAAGACAGATGAAGATCTTAGGGTTGCGGGAAAAATAAAATAAAATTGAGGAATTTGGACCATTTTATTTGCCGCGTCTCCCTTAAACACAATGATTAATAAGTGGCCCTTTAGGAGGGCAGAAGGCTTGAGAACTTTTGCAAAAACTGCATATACTAAAGTACATGCAGTTTAGTCTGCATTTACTGAAGTGCGTTTCACAACACTCGTAAGCTAATCTGTGCAATTTGAATAGTTACGGGCTGTCACAAGTGATGTACATTTTTTTGTTCATGCTCGTAAATGTTGGGGGAACTGTGGCATGTCAAAAATAGATTGTCTCGCAATAGCAGTGGTGCAATGAATGCAACCGTGTTCCTAGCGAAGTGGCAAATATTGCCAGCCAGAAGTGATGAAAAAAAAATGGAAGGTGAAATGCATTGTTGGCCAACATTTTGACAAAGGGATGCGTTTTTTTATTGTGTGTGTGTGTGCGTGTGGTGGAGACGAAATCCAAAAATGACCTCACAGTAGTCTGTGGCCATTCTAGTAATGAGTGTGCCTGTGGCTTATCTAAACATGCGGACTCAGATGCTTGCAAACATTACAGGACACTTGTGTCAATGTTTTTGTGGGGTCACTTTCTCTTTGTCATTTCTGCTTGGAAACATGTTTTTGCGGTGAAGTCGAGAGTGTGACGGAATCCCGTCTGGCCGGGGGGATACATTTCAAA
Source organism: Amblyomma americanum (assembly GCA_030143305.2). Lineage (NCBI taxonomy): Eukaryota > Metazoa > Arthropoda > Arachnida > Ixodida > Ixodidae > Amblyomma > Amblyomma americanum. The sequence continues at coordinate 342,721 of JARKHS020032514.1, forward strand.
ACAAAGAGACGCCGACCAGTAAAACGAAAAAATTGTATTGACGTTTCGGCGCCCAGAACGGGGGCCTTGTTCACAATGGAAACACACCAAGAGGGTTCGTCTTTTTAAAAGCTATAGTAATCGCCGTAAAGATCGCGCGTAAATCGGGTTAAGATTGCCCTCGTTACGATTAAGCGTGTGAGCCGTTGTCTGTATCACCAGGGACTCGAGATGAAGCCGTGATGTTGTCAGTTTCTCTTTTTCGATGATTCTTGCTTTTTCCCAATCTATTCTGTGATTTGCCGTCACCGCGTGCTCTGCCAAGGCGTTATTGCGGGTATCTTCTTTCTGCACATCACGAGCATGTTGCTGTAGGCGCTTCTTGTAACTTCCGGTTTCGCCGACGTAAACACCGTTGCAATCTGCACAAGGGATGGCGTAGACAACTCCTGGGAACTTCTCTTTTGGCAACTGATCTTTGACGTTCATCAGTTGTTGTCGCATTTTCTTGACAGGGACATGGGCAACTTGCACGTCATACTCTCGTAATACACGGGCGAGGCACTCACTTGTTTTCGGCACATAAGGAATAGCCGCACGTTTTTTGGGCGGAAGAGGGGCGTCCGGATGACGAGGCCGTGACAGCCGTCGTTCTGTGGACCTGATGAAATGGCTTGGGTAACCACAGCTAGTGAGATCTTTTCGTACCCTTGACGCGTCCGCAGCGGCGTCAGTGGTGTTTGTGCATATCCTCTTGGCCCGCTGCATTAAACTGCTCACAACGGCTCTTTTTTGGGCGGCAGGATGGACGGAACTGAAATGTAGGTAGCGGCCTGTATGTGTAGCCTTTCTATACACGCTAAACGACAACTTCTGGCCTTTCCTTGAGACGAGGACGTCCAGAAAAGGCAGACTGCCGTCCACCTCTTCTTCCAACGTAAACTGAATGGCGTCTTCCTGGCTGTTCAGGTGTGTCAGAAACTGGCTCACCGCGTCCTTGTGCAGAATGCAAAAGCAGTCGTCGATGTAACGGAGGAAGACCTTGGGGGCAGGGTGAAAGGAGGTTAACGCGCGTCGCTCCAATGACTCCATGGTGAGGTTAGCGGCCGTCACCGAAACAGAAGCACCCATGGGGGTCCCATGGACTTGCTTGTAGTAGTTTCCCCTAAAAACAAAGTAGGTATTGCTCAGGCAGAAAGCAAGCAGCCGGCGCAGGTCCCGTGCTTCTATTGGCGATCTTTCCGGTAGAGAGGCATCGCCATCGAGCGCAGCGGTGCATACGTCGACAGCAAGGTCAGTCGGTACACTCGTGAACAGGGACTTCACGTCGAAAGACACCATCAATTCACTGTCTTCGATCAGGGTGTTGCGGGTCTTCTCAACAAAGTCGTATGAGTTGCGAACGTGGCAAGTCCCATGGCCAACAAGCGGGGAAAGAACACGGTGCAAGAATTTGGAGAGGCTGTGCAGAGGGGAGCGGGTAAAATCCACGATAGGTCGCATTGAAACTCCTGGTTTATGTATCTTTGGCAAGCCATAAAACGCTGGCGCGGAACCATTGTGGCATAGTAACTTGTTACTATGCCACAATGGTTCCGCGCCAGCGTTTTATGGCTTGCCAAAGATACATAAACCAGGAGTTTCAATGCGACCTATCGTGGATTTTACCCGCTCCCCTCTGCACAGCCTCTCCAAATTCTTGCACCGTGTTCTTTCCCCGCTTGTTGGCCATGGGACTTGCCACGTTCGCAACTCATACGACTTTGTTGAGAAGACCCGCAACACCCTGATCGAAGACAGTGAATTGATGGTGTCTTTCGACGTGAAGTCCCTGTTCACGAGTGTACCGACTGACCTTGCTGTCGACGTATGCACCGCTGCGCTCGATAGCGATGCCTCTCTACCGGAAAGATCGCCAATAGAAGCACGGGACCTGCGCCGGCTGCTTGCTTTCTGCCTGAGCAATACCTACTTTGTTTTTAGGGGAAACTACTACAAGCAAGTCCATGGGACCCCCATGGGTGCTTCTGTTTCGGTGACGGCCGCTAACCTCACCATGGAGTCATTGGAGCGACGCGCGTTAACCTCCTTTCACCCTGCCCCCAAGGTCTTCTTCCGTTACATCGACGACTGCTTTTGCATTCTGCACAAGGACGCGGTGAGCCAGTTTCTGACACACCTGAACAGCCAGGAAGACGCCATTCAGTTTACGTTGGAAGAAGAGGTGGACGGCAGTCTGCCTTTTCTGGACGTCCTCGTCTCAAGGAAAGGCCAGAAGTTGTCGTTTAGCGTGTATAGAAAGGCTACACATACAGGCCGCTACCTACATTTCAGTTCCGTCCATCCTGCCGCCCAAAAAAGAGCCGTTGTGAGCAGTTTAATGCAGCGGGCCAAGAAGATATGCACAAACACCACTGACGCCGCTGCGGACGCGTCAAGGGTACGAAAAGATCTCACTAGCTGTGGTTACCCAAGCCATTTCATCAGGTCCACAGAACGACGGCTGTCACGGCCTCGTCATCCGGACGCCCCTCTTCCGCCCAAAAAACGTGCGGCTATTCCTTATGTGCCGAAAACAAGTGAGTGCCTCGCCCGTGTATTACGAGAGTATGACGTGCAAGTTGCCCATGTCCCTGTCAAGAAAATGCGACAACAACTGATGAACGTCAAAGATCAGTTGCCAAAAGAGAAGTTCCCAGGAGTTGTCTACGCCATCCCTTGTGCAGATTGCAACGGTGTTTACGTCGGCGAAACCGGAAGTTACAAGAAGCGGCCTACAGCAACATGCTCGTGATGTGCAGAAAGAAGATACCCGCAATAACGCCTTGGCAGAGCACGCGGTGACGGCAAATCACAGAATAGATTGGGAAAAAGCAAGAATCATCGAAAAAGAGAAACTGACAACATCACGGCTTCATCTCGAGTCCCTGGTGATACAGACAACGGCTCACACGCTTAATCGTAACGAGCGCAATCTTAACCCGATTTACGCGCGATCTTTACGGCGATTACTATAGCTTTTAAAATGACGAACCCTCTTGGTGTGTTTCCATTGTGAACAAGGCCCCCGTTCTGGGCGCCGAAACGTCAATACAATTTTTTCGTTTTACTGGTCGGCGTCTCTTTGTTTTGAAATGTTTTTGCGGTATACACCAAAATTGATAATGTATCGGACCATTGAAAAGATGTGAGCACTGTTTGATAAGTGATAGCCAGAAACTTGCTCTTGCATGAAAAGTTGGAAGGCAAGCTAAATATGATCGTATCCGCCATTTCCTTGGTGTTAAGTACAGAGTCTTCACTTTTGAAATGTATGCAACAGCAGGCTACTGGACCTGTTTATGAGATATGTAAAGAAAAAGAGAGTTGGATTTACATTTGGTTTTGTGTTTGCTTGTGGCAAAATTTTCAGAGTATAAATATAAAAATGGGTATGTTGCGTGCATCGTCTGTGTGTAAATTTTTGTCACTGTGAACATAAAGTAAATCTGCAGTCCAATGATTAGCAGGCTACATTTTGCTAGTAGTATGTTGCTTTCAGTGCAATTTTTTGCTGCCTTTGGATTATAGCGTTAATGTTAATGTGGTACTCCACCGTCGGTGGTGATTTATGAAATGGATCTTACTTTTATTGTGTCTGCTTCCTTCATTCTTGGTTTATCCTACTGGTGTCACCTCCCATTAGGTCCCCCTGTCTCATTTGTCGTTAAGAGGACTTCATTGGTATTTTTTTTATTCTTGTGCAACCTTGTGCACCTTATCTGCTTTCTCCTTGTGCTTTTTTTCCTTCCCTACATGTTTCTTTTTCTTATTTATTCCATGTTTTTTGTGGAATTCCTATTCTCAGTGCATTTTTTTTTATTCAGCCAGCCTGTTCCATTGTATGTTGTGTACTGCGCATTACTCAGTTCACCTACGTAGTCCTACGCTACATGCCTTATTCAGTCCTGAAAGCCCTTTAAGGTAAACTGTAACGAATTTGTGTGCATATGTAAATGGTTTTATCAGATAATTGCTTTACAGCTACAACATATTTTTCTGGTTGTGCTTAGAGTTGTGCATATTTCATGTGGCTAAAAGAAATGGTAAAATATGTATATAGACTTGCATCACAAGTGCTATTGCTGATGTCACATTTTTTTTTTTCCTTTCATCCTTTCTTGTGCTACATATCCTTTTGCTGCAGTATTCTTGTGTTTTCACTAATACGCTGCTGTTCACAAATTCTAATGACTTCTCATAGTTACTATAATTCGAACCTGGTTACAAATTTCACCAGCATTTTTCAATAACTAAGAACTCTAAGACCATTTTTTCTTTATTTCTTTCAGAACTTTGTGCCGGCGTCACTGCAGATACCTACCTCGCATTTCAAAACTGAATTGTCTTGCTAAGCGCTTACTGAGTTCTAAAATGCACAATCAACTTGTGTGTTGTACAAGATAGTCCTGAGCATTCACACAAAAATTATTTTTTAGGCCGCCGCGGTGGCTGAGTGGTTATGGCGCTCGGCTGCTGGCCCGAAAGACGCGGGTTCGATCCCGGCCGCGGCGGTCGAATTTCGATGGAGGCGAAATTCTAGAGGCCCGTGTACTGTGCGATGTCAGTGCACGTTAAAGAGCCCCAGGTGGTCGAAATTTCCGGAGACCTTCACTACGGCGTCCCTCATAGCCTGAGTCGCTTTGGGACGTTAAACCCTCATAAACCATAAACCAAAAATTATTTTTTAAACGCTGGAGTTTAATCGCGCTTATGTCAGCATATGTGTGCCCTAAATTGCAGCGACCGTCTCCATTCCGTGCTGCAGGTTTGCTGTCACTTGTGGAAAGCACCACCTGGCAGCGAGGGAAGATTCCTATTGCAAGGGGCAGCTGCTTTGGTGCCCTCGATGCAAGTACAACATGGTACCTGACATCAACATGAATCATAACAGGGCAAACGTCGACTAGCGCCCTCGTCGGTGCATTCACGATGGCGTGAATGGCATGCAAAAGAATGACTTGGTGGCCCCTCTTCGCATCCATGTGGCTAACAGGCCATTCCATGGCCACCTGTGTCCTGCTGTCTTCACATCGAAGGCCACCATTGATCGACGTGCAAATCCACACAGGAGGAAGACTGTTTCAGTGTCACTTTGGTTCAGCATCATTTTTACACATGTTCGCCATGATGTACCACACAAAAAAAGCAAGCATACAAAGCAGACTGCTGCTTTATAATGCTTTCTTATCATTTGCCAATGTTTAACAGGCTCTGTTTTTCCAGTGGTTGTTGCAAAGGGTGAACCAGCCTGAGTTGAGTTGAGCTTGTTGTAAGATACTGGTGGGATTAGCCTTGCAATTCTGCCTGAAATTATTCCACCGTGGTGTCAGCCTGACCTCGCTATCCCTGTTTGATTGGCTTGATTTCAAGGTGACCAAGCAAAGTCCATTTGTTGGACGGTGTCCTTGTGTGTGATCGGGCACTGTTTAAGCCAAGGAGGAAGGCAAGATACATCAGCACTTCCCTGCTTAAGTAGTGTGTGTAGCTTTTTTGAGCAAAAAATGTGCCTGTTCACTTACTGTCATGTGCGTTAAAAGGTATTTGGGTTAATAAACCCAACAAAAGCCTTATGCCTTCTGCTTCAAACACTACATGCTTTATTTCACCTTGAGTTTGTGCATACTAATCCATATTGCGGCCCAGTGTCATAGAAGTAAAGACATCCTTGTTTCAACCATCATGTTTTTCAACAGTCATTGAAGTTACTGTAGCGATGGGACCTCTTGATTTGTGATTGCACTTTGATAGTAACAGGTGTGAGAAATTCATTGATTAATTTCTGTACAGTGCTTTTTCACCTGCTGCTGCATGAACTTCTTTTATTCCTATGTGAATGTAATTGCATTTCACTTTATCATTGGTCGTGAATAGTGCATGACCACTGTATGTGCATGCTTGCTCGTCGGTAATGCTGACTCTTTGGAAATGAAAAGGCTGAGATTTCCTTCCAGCAGAACTGGTTTCACCTCTGTGAAAATGTACAGAGCGTAATGGTGTTTGTGGCTTATCAACAGGACATGTTGCTGTGTGATTATGAGGCTCTCATCATCTCAAGCTCTATTTGTCATTATTGTTGGAAATGCATTCAGATGTTATGGATGGGCTTTTTTAGGTATTTTTTATGTCACTTGCTTCACCTCCATGTTGTATAATGCCCTTGCTCCAGAATATGCCATTATAGAATCCATTCATTCCACATTGGAAAGATTGTGTGCATAATGCGGTTATGAAAGTTTTGTGCAATTTTTTTTTTTCTGGTGGCGTCTTCATTTTTTGCTGCTCCTTGTTCTGGAATCACCCATGTGAGGGCTGTTGCTGTGTGTGTGCTCACGTTGATCTTCATGAGGTGTTGTCTGTGATGGCAGACTATTATGCATATTAATTTAGAGAAGAAAGTTGGCTGCTTTGCAGTAGTGTTATGCTTGTTTCTGGTGGAATTTTAGGTTTGTGCATGTGTAGTTTTTTATTTGTCCTGGGTTGGTTATTTTGATGTTTTACTACACTCCTTGCACAGTGCCTCACTGGAGTTCTGTAGTGTATATGTAAACAGCCAAGTGTAACTGTGTTTGCGGCTCAGACAGGCATAGAGGCTTACTGTGACTGTTTATTTCACAGTATTGCAGACCGATTGTTTGTCCCATGAAGGAGGGCATAACATAAGAAATATGAGGAAAAAGAGTGGTAGTGTGGGACAATTGTCTAAGATGTAAGCACTGGAAAAAAAAAATATGTTCCAATTCTGTATTTTCACATGCTTCAGTAGTTGGCTGCTGAGATTTTCAGTTTTTTGGTGTGTCTGGTAAAAGCTTTACCTTCACTTCTAGTTATTGTGAAAATGGGACTCAGGAGGAGTTTTTGTGACTGTCATGGATTCTTGTTTGAGAGGCTTCACATACTTGAGAAGGCTTAGTTTAATTCATGTGATGAAGCATTGAAAAAGAACATTGAAGTGGTCAGTCTTGCAGCTAGTTTCTGGCTTCCGGGTATTATATAACTGCACTAAATGCGTGGTAGATGAATAGTCCTGTTTACGTATTCTTAAGGTAAGAGTAACTCCCATGCTGCTTGCATGCTGTAGTTTTAGCGGTCTTTCAAAGTGGCAGGCTCCAATATTATCCATGATGTCCTACTTATTCTTAAGCTGCCGCGGTGGGTCAGTGGTTATCACACTCGGCTGTTGACACGGGTTCGATCCCGGCGACACCAGTCAAATTTCGATGGAGGAGAAATTCTAGAGGCCCATGTACTGTGCGCTGTCAATGCACGAAGAACCCCAGGTGGTCGAAATTTCTAGAGCCCTCCACTACGGCATCCCTCGTAGCCTGAGTCGCTTTGGGACGTTAATCCCCCTTAAACTAAACCTACTTTCACAAACATTCTATGCTAAAAAGCTTGAGCTTGCCAGTGCAGTTGTAAGCTATCTCATAATGTGCCATGTCTTGAATAGTTCAGCTATGTGAACTTCTCAAGTATCACTTAACCAATTTATCTTATTGGTAAAAGTGACATTAAAGTGCTTCAGTATTGTTTTACAATGCACTAGGTAGGAGAATATGCTGGATCTTCTCTTTCCGGGTCATGCACATGAGCTGGTTTTCTCTATGTAGATTCATCTCCCATCTCATAGGTTTATACCAGTTTATACCAGAAGCTACCTGTGCTATCACGATGGAAAGAAATGCGAACAACGCGGTGCCTACTTCGGTGATGTCAGAAAGATTCTAGAGTCGTCCTGGAATGTACCATGGACAGCTCTAACGTCTTCAGACCACCCGGGTAAGAAAGCAATGAAAATAAATTCGTACAGCAGAGCATATAGGTGCTGCGTTGTTCGCGTTTCTTTCCATCGTGATAATACATCTCTATGTCAGCATCAAAGAAGCAAGTATTTTCGAAGCTTAATTGTCTGGTTTACTTAGCGTGCACATTTGTTTTACAAACATAGAAAACCCACAAATGGGCTTGTAGGGCAGTGACTGGCAGAAAGAGTAATTTGCGCATGGTTAGATATTAAGGCATGCCGCAAACACAGTAAAGCAGCCACACTCACAATGAGGCAAGCTGAAAATAACCTCTTAATTAGCGTCTTTTTGTCAGCCTTGCCGTGACATGCATGTTGTGACGAGAGTGAGCATGTAGGGACGTTTTTAACTTGCCTCGAACGAGGAGAACCACATCGAACTGGTATCGGCAGGTCTTGAATTTAATTGAAAAATGTCCGTTTTCATGTTTTCGCTGTGCAGGCTTGACTACCACACATCGCAGACAGAGGCTACGGCTGCAGTGCACTTTATGCAGCTACGCCACGGTGCACCACACACACATGAAAGACCACCGGAGGGTACACACCGGTGAGCGGCCGCACCAGTGCAGCCACTGCGGCAGGTGCTTTGTGCAGAGGAGTAACCTGATGAAACACTTGAGGAGCCACGCAGGCGAGAAGCCGTTCCGCTGCCAGCTCTGCCCCTTGGCCTTCACTCGGAAGATGACGCTGGACGCACACATGCGAGCTCATAAAGGTGAGAGGCTGCTTCATTGCTGATCTCATTCAATGAGATACAGCAGAACCCAGCTATAGTAAACTCGAATGTAGTAACACCTCTGATATAGTAAAGTGAAACTGTGGTCCCATTTCGCCTTCCATAGACTACTGCTTTTTTTTTCATTTACAGTAAAGATTTTTTTTTACAAGGGACAGCTATAGTAAGAAGCGTCTGGCTGCGGTGACATACCTCCCGCAGAATTATTTCATTGCAGCACACGTGAAGTCAAGGATATATCCTTTGTTATATCCAGTATTTCGTTACAACAAGGTTAGTCTAATTTTTTTTTTCAGCTGTTTTGTAGCAACAGCTGTTCAGTGCAAGTCTCCTGGTTCTTCAGAGTCTTTGGCATAACACGAAGGACATACGAGGTGCCAAGGGGTGTGGTGCCACCTGTATGCAACTGCATGAACTAATTTTTACACTGTTAGCACCTCTGTGTGGAGAGGGTACCATGGAGTGGCGCGGCAGTCGCTGCACTCACCACACCACTCGCCACAGCACTCAGTTGTTTCTGAATGTTATGCATGTGTGGTAGCAGAGCAGGCGTTCAGGCCTTTTTTTAGCTTATAAAAGCCTTGCATTCAGTGAAAGTAGTGTCTTTGTCGTTTGAAAGCTATAATTTATCGATGTTTCGAGTTGTCCTCAGCATCTCTTCAAAGTGTGCCGTCTGACATGGTGCAGGCTTGGCCTCTGCACGTCAAAGACACGGCTTGCCAGGCCAAGGTGTTAAAGAGAGGCTTCTGCATCAGTGCTCTCTCTGCAAATACACCACGGTCTACCACAGCCACATGAAGGACCACCAGAGGGCGCATGCTGGCGAGCAGCCGCACCAGTGCAACCTGTGCGGCAAAGGTTTCGTGCAGCGTAGCAACCTGGTGAAGCACCTCCGCACCCATGTGGGCAACAAACCGCTTTACTGCCACGTGTGTTCTATGGAGTTCACTAATAAGGGGTGGCTCACCCGGCACATTCGGGCGCACGACAAGAAGTAACCGTTCCCTGTGTAGTTGTGTCCGGTGTCATTCGCATGCAGGTTTCCATTGAAAGGCAATGGAGTGCACCACCCAACATAGAGCCTCTGTACATCAGAGGCTTGGCACTCTCTACCAGCATTCAGCAGGGTCTGTCAAGCCAGTTGTCTATTCTCAGGATCCTTGTCTGAAAGCTTCTCATTGATGTGCTCAGGGGTGTGACACCTGTTAATGGCATCCTTGTAACGTCTTGGTAGCGTATCGCCCAAGAACGGAAAGTTTATAGTGAGATTTTCGGAATGTCGTGCAGAAACTTCTAGTTCACGCGCAACAGGCCATAGCAGAGGGGAAAGAACATTACTAGTGAATAGCCATGTCCGATGTTTAGTGTATTTACTGTGGTATATTTGTACTCTATTTACTTTTACTTGTTTTTCTTTGTTGCCTATTGCCTCACTTTTGATTGTATATAATGGCATAGATTCTGCTAAAAGGTGCATCGAAGGACCGAGCACAAACTTAGCGCAGTCTGCCTTGACTATGCTCATGGTACAAGCTCATTGCTTTTCTCTTCTGAAAGCACAGGGACGCCTAACAGTTCTTGCTCTGGGTGCTAGTCCTTTTCTTGGCATTACCAGGCAGATTCTTACTTTGCTGCACTTTATGTTTCTTTGCAATTAGTTTGTAACAGCATTAAAAGGAGGGGCATTAGTGGTGAGGCGAGGGCTGACTTGTTTCGGTCCAGAAAAGTTTGACTTCTGGCATTATTATTAGTTGTTTGTTACTTGTGTGCCCCCTTGCTGTTTTGTAGCTCGTGAGGAGTGTGCACCTAAATATTCTTTTCTGTTCAGTGTTACTGTTAATTGTTATGTAACTTTAGTCAAGCTTGTATATTTTTATGTTAGGTTTGAGGTTAGTCGTCCGGCAACCATTGTATCTAACACGAGTCTCTTCTTGATATTCAACTGGCACCTCGTTGTACAGTTAAGAGTGCCCTTGTTAAAGTCCGAGTGTCTGCCTGCAATCAAGCCACATGTAATGGAGGCTAGAAGTCAAGGGTTGTGCATTTTTTTTCTCATTTATTACTATAAACCCACAAAAGTGCTTGTGTCAGGTGTGTATACATCACAATACGAGAGATTTAGTGATGTAGTTTGATCAGTATTGTTTAATTGGTTCTTGCATAAGTTCTAGTGGTTCTTGTGCAATTTAAATTGTATACGGAAATAATCTGCACATTTTAATCATACTTGGTCAAAAGTTTTGCATGCTCATTATTCTCAAGTGCAACTGTACTTACTAATTTGCCATTATTGCCACTAATTGGGAAGGTGCATAGGATGTAACTGTCAGGGATTTAGCAGTGAGACATGTTGCTGTGTAGTCGCAACTACGTTATCTTGTCAAGTTATAGTGACCAGTGTCACTGTTCTCTTCAAGTAATTGAAGGGATGAATTAGGCTTTGTCAAAGGCATCTTTGAGACATTGTACTATCGTAAATGGATTTGGCCTCATCTCTTTGTGGGGTAAAGTATCCTGTGTTTGTGCACAGTAGTAATCATAACATTGCGTAAGCTGCACAGTAAGGAATAACACCTGGAACTGTTTTATAATTGCTAACACTGTTTTCTTTCTGGTAAAAACAAATTTTATTCCATTCACAGTAGCCGACCAGTTTTTCGCGCTTCTATAATTCGGACTCGCACAATATTTTGATTCACTATTTTGATTTTTCAGACTAGAATAGACAAGTGCAATGCTGTGGAGACCATTTTTTTTTAAATTCAAGCTAGATGTGAGCAGGCTTTCTCATCACAACCAACTGGCCCTTCGCTTCTGTGTAGAGCGCCATCTTGGATTTAAACAGAGGCAGTCAGACGAGCTGGCTTGGATTGGCTTGGCTATTTGTTTCTCATTGTTGCCACTCGTGTAGTGGCTGGAGCTGATGCCATGCTTTTCGTTGCCATTGGGGTGGTGTATAAGGAAGAGCACGCAGTCACGTTGAAAACAGGACACCGATAGTGTCTGCCACGGCTTAGACGACACCGCACATGGTGCGGGGCAGATGGGGGACATGGGGTATCACTTGTTGTTGTTGCAACAATTGTTGCCGGGCGGGTATTGCAAGTGGGATGGGGCGTGCATCACGACGCATTCACGGCATGCTCTGCAGCCCCATCACAGAGTCTAGTATTGGTGACTTCAGGTGGTGGTGACATGACGAAAGCTTGACTCCAGCTCGATTACAGTCTAATAGTATATTATCACTTGCAGATGGAAAGTGGAAAACGTTTGAAGTTCGCAATTTTTGAGGCAGGGCTTCTCTGCAGAGTTTTTTTTTAAGTTGGCGGATTTTTCGGACCATTTGATTGTTTGGACCAGTCTATTTGTCCTGCTGAGTCCAAAAAATCAGTCGGTGACTGTATTCCTGCTGTGTGTGACCGAAGTGAAGCCTGGTATCATTGTATCTGTCATTATTTTGTTGATGAGCACATGTGGTGGCTTGGCGTGTTCTCTTTCTATTAAAGTTTTTTGTGATGGCAGGTTGTCACACATGCTGTTGTAAATAAAGACTAAGGATTAACTACACTTTAGAGTGAAATTTCAAATTAATTTTTGCATGCAGACATATCATTTTGATTGATATATTCCTTTACAGTAGAATCTCGATGATACAAATCTCACGAGGTCACGAAAAATATTTGTATCGTGGAAAATAACAAATTCTGTATTAAGAAGCTCACGAAATGCGTTCACGCAGATCTGTTTATGGTTGGCAAGAGTTATTTATGGCAGTGCCTCATTAACTCGTGCTGTGCCTGGTACGTACCATGCGACTTGGCAATTGCCCGTCAGCGATGGGGAGGCAGTGCTTGAGGGTGGGGTCGTGGCAGATGTGTTCATATGATCCTAGTGGCCTGGGAGAGTGTTCGGTGCGCGTGAAATTCTGCACATTTTACACAACGCACTCCGGCCAGAGAATGTCACAAATTCATATCAACCGTGATGGATGTATCACAAAGGCTGTACTGTATCTGTGAATTTTACTGCATTCAACTTGTTCCTTTGCATCACATCCTGTCAAACTCCTGTAGATAGGCATGCCTGCTGTTTGCCAATTATGTCTCAAATCCAACAAGTAGTATTGTACAAGACCCAATTCACTGCTTCTTCTAAATCTCAGCAGTTATGTAAAAAAGAAGACAACGGCACTTGTGATGAAGCCTTGTCGCCAGGCAGATGATAGCAATTACGGTTCACTGAAACTAAGGCTGGGATAAAATTATTTTTTTTTCCCAGTTTAGTTAATTTTCATTCTTTTTGCCCGTATGATTAGAGCGCTTAGAATAGCAGCACACCTTTCTGTAGCTGGATTACTGGCACTCGTAACTCCCGAACTGTCATGGGACTACCAGATCATCTTGTCTGATACTTTGGCAGTTGTTAGCACAGAGATGTGCTTGCTGGCACAATTTTTTCTGATATAAGTACGAAGGGCTCCTTTCCGTCTTGCTTGCTAACTTGCTTAAAATTCAGGATATAATTACAGATGTAACTCGATAACGTGCTTGATAATGTGCATCAAAGGAAGTAAATGGAGGTCTTTGCTTTTTTTTTTCTAGTGCCACCTTTTACTCCTGAATTCTTTCTCTGTTTCATCTTTCTTGTGTCACCATTGTAGTTCTCGGGAACCCTCTCTACTGTTCAAGCAGAAAAAAACTTTCTTTGAGATGCTCTTAGCTTCAGCTTTGTGTTTAGTTTTGTGCATTTTCATAATTTCTTATATGAGGAGATGATCCTAAGGTACGACTGTGTCCCCGTGATATAGAGTCGAGATTTCTTGTGCACACATTCTTATTTTTTACTGACATATGCTTTAGCTACACAGATCATAAACCATTGCCTCTTGTTAATGAGCTGTTCACCATCCCATATGTTCATGTGAACACTATTCCAACTCCCTAGCTGAAAATATTTGATTTCATGGCGTAAAGCGAAACATAGTCCAAGGTTTCAGTTAATAGTTTCTTAAAAAAAGAACAGTGTATTGGCAATATTCGTTATTTAACATTTCTAATATGACTGCCAACTTTCAACATTCGAAATTCAAGGCAAGAGCAGTTTCCTTGATTACAGCGAATTGCTAGGCACGTCTTATTACAAGAATGTGCCAGCTGCACCAGCAGTAGGAGTGGAGAAAAATTACGGAGGGCGCTTAGTACTGCTTAATGTGCTTTGAATGCAAAAGCATTGTCTTGTCATGGCTTTCTAAAATTATGTTTGTTTTCAAATTCTAATTAATTTTTATATTTTTTTTTCTTTCTAATGACACACCTACTCAATAGCATACGGTCCCAAGACAGTGCATACACTAGGTTCACCTTTATTCGCCATGAAGCATTGCGGCTTTAGGGTGTATCGGTTGCATACTTTCCTCGCAACCTGAAGGTCCTTGGTTCAGTTCTCCGCACCTTCAGAAAAAAAATTTTCCTTTGCTGTTGATGTCGCACTGAATTTCCATGACCAGTTTTGGTGGTCAACAACAGGTTCTGTTGCCAGTGGGCCACATAGAGCTTTCGCATTATATAGATACCACACTGGAGCAATCCTGCAATGTGCCTGGCAATGTGCCAGGTGCACCTTCATGCGACCAAACTCTTTGATGGAACAACCCAGTTGCAGACGCTCTGCTCCTGCAGCCTTGATTACATTGCCAAGAAAAGCTGTTGCCCAGCACAGCTAGCGTCATGACTGACCTGACTGTAATATCGGAGCATTTTCGCCATTTTCTCACCCATCTCTATAGGGACTAGAGAGTTAAATCCTGCTGAGGGTGTGAGTTGTACGCTTCATGTTCCTGCTAAACTGTGCCACCTTCCACGATGCAGTCTTGGTTGTCACACAATGGAGTTTGCATGGCGGAAGGCAGCTGCCGCTATACAGCCAAGCCGTATGGAGTCTCACCAGCGGACACCCACTGCCAACGTCCCCGCCGGTGCAACCACGCCAGTGCCAGAGCCTCTTGCTGAGTGGCGCTGACCTGGTGGTGCTACTCTGAACCGACATCGGCAAGATGTCATCGTGCACGGTTCTTTACTACTGCTTGAGCACGATCAGTGCATGGAAGCCTCGGACCTTGCACTTGTGATTTGATCAGTTTATCTATAACCTTCTTCCTGCCTGCTGATTCAAGTGTGCCTTTGCGAGCTGAGGGTAGTATGCTGTAAACAGTTCACTGTAAAAGGCAAACAGCCATGTGATATGCACGCTGTTTCGTTATGGGCATGAACTTGTGATCGCCGTTGGGTTTACAAAAGCGCGGGGGAAACTATGTTGCCCAAGTAACACTTGTTGCTGGTCTAGTTGGTGCATGTACAACGTTAGCGCAAAAATAAGACACATTCACAAGAAAGGTGGACAAGACAACGCGCTACTGACAACTGATTTTTATTGACAGAAACACATAATATATAGGCTCACCGTCACACCACCTATCAGCCGCAGCAAACATCAGAAAGATGAATAGGGTCATAAAAGCGATAAAAGACAAACACTAAAAACATGACTTAGTTAAAAACAATGAGATCGGAGGAAGAACATTAAAAGGCATGACCCGTGGTGTAAAGGGCCAAAAAAAAAAGGTTTCCTGATACGAACACATGTACAGGTGCTGTGGTTTTTTTCCCAGTGTAATCTGAAGGGTTCATTGCACGAAGCCTTGTAGATGGTTTTCTCGTCTCACATGCTTTTTCTGGTTTTTTACAGTTTTAATGCATTTTTGTTTTGTCTTCATCCTTTCAGATCCCATTCAGTCATGTTTCTTTGGCCCTTTACACCACGGTTCATGCCTTTTAATGTTCTTTCTCCGATCTTATCGTTTTTAACTAAGTCATGTTTTTAGTGTTTGCCTTTTATCGCTTTTATGACCCTATCCATCTTTCCGATGTTTGCTGCAGCTGATAGGTGGTGTGACGGTGAGCCTATATATTATGTGTTTCTGTCAAAAAATATCAGTTGTCAGTAGCGCGTTGTCTTGTCCACCTTTCTTATGAATGTGTCTTATTTTTGCGCTAACGTTGTACATAGAAACTATGTTGACCCCGAGCATTCATCTTCTTGGTGCATTTGCATTACATATTGATTTGTTGCTGTTAGGATGTAAATTTTTGTGCCAACAATGATATGCAGCCGCTTCTTATCGAGCATTTAATGTGGGCGAGTTAGTGGAACGTGCTATGGCTTTGTGGCCATGATGAAAACAAAGGCGCAAGAACCGCACATGTGCCATGCACACAGAGATACTGCACTTTTCAAATTTGTATGCTTTACACTGAAAGTTGTATGGGGAATGCAGCGGAGGCCTAATGGATTAGGCGTCGGCGTCTTATGTGGGAGGTGCATGGTTTCATGGCAGCACTGAAGTACACCCCAGTGCAGCCGGTCGCCCACCGGTTATCCGATGAGTAGAAGCTTTCCCCTGGTCAGGAGCTTGGTGAAATGAACGGCGCCGCAAACAAGGACACTAACAAGAAAAAGACACCACATGTGTGCATGTGGTGTCTCTTTCTTAGTGTCCCTGCTTGCGCCGCCGTTCATTTCATTATGCACCAACTTTTCCTTCAGGCCGTTATTCAGGAGCTTGGCTTTCCTTGAGTGAAATCTTTGAGGAATGAGTCTTTGACTCCACCTAGTGCAGAACAAAACATGTTAGCCATGGTGCTCTTGCACTGTTAAAATCAAATTATCGTCATAAGTAGTTGTGCGGGTGACATCTGTGCCGTAAATTCCATTGGTATTGATGCAGTACGTTAAAATAGCAGTGTTCACATGCTCGTCGTTGAGAATGCTGTTGTTCACCGTGTCAGAAACTCGCAGAAATAAGCTAAACAATTGAGAAAACGGTGTAGATTGTTGTAAAATTAATGTCCTATGAATAGTAAAGGCTATATATTAATCTTTAAAGATCATGTGACACGTTTTCATTTACCACAGCTTTTGTTTCGTTTTGCCTGCAGGTCACAGCTCACAAGGCTAGGGTGAACTAGAATGAAAGCTGGTGAACACTCTCAAGGTTAGGCTACATTACACATAAGTACCCCCAAAAGCAGAAGATCGGACAGCCGTCGCCGTACCTCAGTTGGTAGAGCACCGGACACGAAATTCGGAGGTGGTTGGTTCGGATTCCACCGGCGACGTGTGCTTCTTTTTTCTTCTGCGTTCTATTCAGTTATCTTCAAATATGTATACCGTTAGTCTCTCAGTGATGAACGCCACAAATTAATAAAAAAAGTATATAACATCCCCTATACTCTTTGGTTTGAGTGTCTGTCGGCTTCAGTCATGTATATCATAATAAGCCCCTCTTTTCCTTTCCCTTGTATGCTCAAAGGCTAGGATTATGCCGTTTTTGCCTGCATGCAATCTTGGCAGATGTCATTTAATAAGCCAAAAAAGGGGGAAAACAAACTGCAATGTGCCTTTTTTTGCCTCTCTCTTACGTGTTGAGTCACGTTTTGGGGCACACTGTCGGCAATGCTTGGCACCCCACCTTTATGGGAAAAAAAACTTGGGTTTTCTACATTTCTGCTGTGCAGGTCATCGCCAAACTTTGGTGATATATTTCTTATTAGTTTGTGAAACTTAAGAAGCAGAATCGTTTTTATTTATTTATTTTCAAAACAGTCTTTCTTACCCGGCATCCCTTAATGTTTTTGTGAAGTCCAATAAGGTATGCATTATTAAATATATGTATTGGTGTCTTTATAGACAGTTGCATAGCTGGGCGACTTATGCTAGTGCTTTCACACGTGCTCGTAACAATTTCAATTCTGCATTCCATGGGTGGTGCAGCAAGCAAGATGCTCTCAAATTTTGCATCTGTGTTTAGAAACAAATCAGTGATTCCATTTTACTAGTGTGCACATTACGTCCTCTTTTGTAATATTTCATAACCATACAGGGCCTACACAGAAATGCTTAGTATGGAAGGCTGTTTAACAAGTTTCCTGTCTCTGATGGGATCCTACAGAGCTGGACACCAACATTTCTGGATCTGGGTCATTTGTTTTCATAAATGTGGTCCCTGCAGGTTGTGTGTGTGTGTGTGTGTGTGTGTGTGTGTGTGTGTGTGTGTGTGTGTGTGTGTGTGTGTGTGTGTGTGTGTGTGTGTGTGTGTGTGTGTGTGTGTGTGTGTGTGTGTGTGTGTGTGTGTGTGTGTGTGTGTGTGTGTGTGTGTGTGTGTGTGTGTGTGTGTGTGTGTGTGTGTGTGTGTGTGTGTGTGTGTGTGTGTGTGTGTGTGTGTGTGTGTGTGTGTGTGTGTGTGTGTGTGTGTGTGTGTGTGTGTGTGTGTGTGTGTGTGTGTGTGTGTGTGTGTGTGTGTGTGTGTGTGTGTGTGTGTGTGTGTGTGTGTGTGTGTGTGTGTGTGTGTGTGTGTGTGTGTGTGTGTGTGTGTGTGTGTGTGTGTGTGTGTGTGTGTGTGTGTGTGTGTGTGTGTGTGTGTGTGTGTGTGTGTGTGTGTGTGTGTGTGTGTGTGTGTGTGTGTGTGTGTGTGTGTGTGTGTGTGTGTGTGTGTGTGTGTGTGTGTGTGTGTGTGTGTGTGTGTGTGTGTGTGTGTGTGTGTGTGTGTGTGTGTGTGTGTGTGTGTGTGTGTGTGTGTGTGTGTGTGTGTGGAAATCACCAATTCAATTTATTTCCAAATTGTGTTTCTGCATACTTTTCACAATAGCTTCACAAACAGCAATTTGGGTTGTGTTTTCCTCTCATCTTATCAAGTATGTATTTTGGGGTAAGCATGAGTTGAGGCATGAACAGCTGGAATTAAAACCTGAAAACACTATCTCTTGGGCCTTGGAGGTGGAATAAATGGGCAACCAGTTTCTTAATGGCATGAGGCATGGCTTCTTACGTCAAGGCAGGAATAATGCTGTTCTACCTCGTTAGTGCCTCTTCTGTTCTGTAAATTGTTGCTCGTCATTTAAAATATGTGGAGAGTACATTCTTGCTAATAGCAGCCGCGGTCTTTTGCTCTTCAACCTCATGGTGCAATTGTCTGTTGACAAAGAAAAAAATGTTTTGATTGTTGGGTCTTGTTGCTAGGTGCACTACTGTAACTGTTTGCTTCCATGTTAGCAGTTGCAGTTTCATAGCTGAAGCAATTCATGAGGGTAGGCAATTGGGTGGGTTGGTTCGCCATAATGGCAGGCATTTAGCTTCAGACGTGATTGCAGACAAGGAAGGCAAAGAAAGGGTGGGAGGCGGTGGGTGGAAAAACGGATGGGGGGAGTTCTTTGTCCATTTTCTGAAGACGAAGGAGAGTGGAAAAGAGTGGGGGATGGGGAGTACAGGATGTCGTACTGTGATCGACAGATTTGGCATGAAATGCCTGTGGTGTGCTAGCATATAAACCAAAGAATATTTTTTTTTTACAGAACGGGTGAGATAAGTCCAAACGCAAAGCATGGTAATATTTTAGCCGCGCCTTTACATTTAACTACATTTACTATAAATAAACTCTGAGTGTCTTGTAGCTGCAGTTCCTAAGCCTGTTGCAGGCTCCACCAACATTTGAGTTAAGGTTGAAATTATTTTGCACAACTAGTCAGCATGGAAGCAGAAAATGTTTCCTAAACAAGCTGACAATTCATATGCTACCATCGCGATGAGTATATGCCTTCTATAAGAGAGCCTTGACCATTCACTAAATCATTTACGTGACATTTTTTCTGACTGAATCATCTTCAGAAATGCTTGCCTAATATTCTGACAGTGCATATATGCTTGCATCATGCTGAACCTACGTCTTTTATAAGAAAGCCTTGAGCCCACATCAAACCATTTTCATGGCATAATTTTGGCCGTCGCTCACATTAGCAGGTGTGTGCATCGAGCTCGAGCAACATCATTTCCATGGTGCAGGGTTGGCACAGACTTGGCACCACAGCCCACCAGAAGGAGGAGGCTCCTGTGTCATTGAGCTGCTCCTTCAAAGCAAGTCCAGTGGGGTACAGCACACTCACGTGAACGATCATCAGAAGGCACACGCTGGCGAGCGCCCACATCGGTGCATCCACTGTGGCAAGAACTTCATGCAGAAGAGTCACCTGCTGGACCACCTGCGCACCCACACGGGCGAGAGGCCGTTTCAGTGTCACCTGTGCTCCGTGAGGTTCATGTTTAAGCGAAACCTTGATCAGCACGTGCGAGCCCACCCGGGCAAAAGGATGTTTAGGTGCCGCGTTTGTTCAGCACCATTTTCACGAATGGATAACATGAAGTGCCATGAAAAGAGGAAGCACACATACCAAGCCGCCTTTACTTGATATTAATTTTAAGTGTTCCGGTTATGTAAAGTTCTGTCCATAACCTTGTAGCACAGAAGACGTGCCTTCTCTGTTACCTCACATGCATAAAAAGGTATTACTGCTGTGGGAAGCTGCATTAGAGGGCTGAACAGTAACTGCTCACGGTATACAGTTAAACCTCGATATAACGAAGTCGTAAAAATCGGCACTTTACTTCGTTATAATGAAATTTCGTTGCATCGAAATTTCGTACCTAGCATGCGGAAACATTACCAAATCACTTGCCAGTTGTAAGCACTCATCCTTTATTTTCTCTGAAAGTAATCAGTGACTTTCTTTTGCGTCTGCTTTGCAATCAGAGATGGCCTCACACTGCGTTCATAGGCCCACAAGGATTGCATTGCATCTTGCTGCCCAATCGAACTCGCGTGGTGCCGCAGAACATCAATTGCGTCAAGCACTTCGCGGCTGCTCGGGGCATCGTCGTCTTCAGCATCGATATCGCTGCCTGGGTCCTCCTGCATGCTTCCTAGCACATCCTGCACGATGGAGTCGTCGGTAACTTCCTCGGTGGCAACGACGCAAGAGTCTGCGCAGAAGAAGTCTTCCAGAGCGACACCGTCAGGAACGGCCCCGTCACTCTCCAGGCACCTCCATGCTTCTTCAAGGCCGGCTTGATCGCCTTCCTCGCCATCGAACGGAGCCCTTTCATTAGCCTCCGTGCTGTTATTGTCTTTGGAGGCACTCGCTGCTGCTGCCACGCCGTTCTCAAACCCGGTTTTCCGGAAGCAGTTCTTGATAATTTCCTTTGATGTCGCCTTCCACGATGCGGAAAAACATCTCTAAGGCTTGAAAAATATCCACCTTAGTGGGGCGTTTTAAGCGGAGATTGAGCAGCAGCTTGTCGATCAACCGGCGACGATACGCACACTTCACGCTGTTGATGACTCCTTGGTCGAGCGGCTGAAGCAGCGACGTGCAGTTCGGTGGAAAAAACCGTAGCTCGACATTGGTAAGCTCTAAGTCGTCGACGTGATGGGCGGAACAATTGTCCACTAAGAGGGAAGCCTGTTATACTTAGTGGCACAGGCAGGGGCATATTGGTTTACATTCTTTTTCTGGCTGCCCCACCATACATTTTGTCCATTAAGAGGCACACGCTGCGGCCGCCATTCTTCATATCCTTGTCGAACGCCCGGAGCCAGTCACGGAAGATGTCGCGGGACATCCACGCTTTCGTGTTAGAAGTGTACTCCACTTCCAGCTTCCGAGCGTTTCTGAAGCACTGCGGCTTCTTGCTCTTGCCAATCACAAGCGGCACTCTCTTATCACTGCCATCCATGTTGGCGCACAGCAGAGCAGTTATGCGCAGTTTACTCTGTTTGCCACCATGGCAGCGATCACCTTTCAGTGCTAGCGTCCGATTCGGTAGCATCTGATAAAAAAATCCAGTTTCGTCCGCGTTGTAAACGTCCGATGGCTGGTATCGCATCAGTATTGCTGGCATTTCCTTCTCCAGCCAACTAGCGGCTTCAGGCGCGTCAGCCGACGTTGACTCCCCGCACAGCAGCCGTCCGACGATCCCGTACCGGGCCTTAAAACGGTGGAGCCAACCACTGCTTGCCTTGAATGAATCCTTCTCGAGCAGGCAACCGAAATCCTTTGCTTTTTGCTGCAAAATTGCGCCACTTACCGGCACATTCTGCGCTCTGGCGTCCATGAACCAGGCGAACACAGCCTTATCTACGTCTTGATACGTAGCAGGCTTCAATCGCTTACGTTGGGCGCTCGTTCCACACTTCACTGAGCTGAGGATAGACTCCTTGGCTTTCAAAATTGTTGAAAGCGTACTCATGGATATGCTGAATCGAGCCGCTACGTCCTTCTTCTTTTCGCCTTTCGAAACTGCGTCCAGAATCGCCTCTTTTTGCTCAAGCGAAAGGGCTTTCCGCTTGCCACTCATGGCGGCGACGCACGCGGGCATACACGAGGGCAACCAAAGCAACGCCTGCGATGTATCCAGCACGGGTGGTAGCAGCGAGTGAACAACGCGACAACGCGGACAAAGGAGTACGGCGGCGACGGCGGCCGCGCAAGTGCGCAAGCAATCACATGGGTTGGCAGATCCAATGAGAGACGGGCGTGTAAGCTGACGCATGCACAGCAAAGGAGGAGTGGGGAGGGGGGGGGGGGGGGGGGGGGAGTGCGCCTTCGCCGGCGACCGAGCAAAAAAAAAATAAAGACGGGCCCGGACGGGGGGAAGAGAGAGGGTTGCTCTCTCACTCTCCTGCTTGCTGGGAGCGAATTCCACGCGCCCCATGAGGCCCATCCGCGTGGGTTACCCAAGTCACTCACGCTAGCACCGCTTTCCCCGCGGCCGTCATCGTCACGGCGACATTTTCCTTCCGGGTAAATTTTTTTAGGATACGCGACTTCGTTGTAATGAAATTGCAGCAACATTACTTCGTTATGTCGAGGCAAAATATACATGGTTTCCAATGGGGAATAAGTTGAATATGCCTTGTAACTTCGTTATATTGAGGATTTCCTTATATTGAAGGTCGTTATATCGAGGTTTAACTGTACTTCGAAAATTATGACGTGTGCTTTATAGGCGAAAGTTATTCCCCTTTTTATGTCGAGAGTACAAGGGGTGGATAACATCTTGAGCTGACCTATTGTAAAAGCACCTTGAATTCCCAGTGTCATCACAGGTGAATAATAGAATATTAATACTATAGCCTTCTTTCTTTTTCTTCTTTGCGGTGTCCTACTGTTACTTCATAAAGCATGGTCTTGGCCCTGTTCTTTTTAGCATTGGGACTGTAACGGTGCTAATCGTTGAAAAAGGACTAATTAAAGTTATTTTTTAAGGTTATTTGTCATCTTCACTCTCAATGGCTTTACCCTCATCATTAAAAACAAGCTTTATGCATAATTTACTCTTTGCTGTCAACACTC